>JAQQAC010002594.1:10537795-10571498 GCA_029783875.1 Phataginus tricuspis | reverse complement strand
TTTTTTTTTTTTTTTGGTATCCTTAATCTACAATTACATGTGCAAAACTATGGTTATTAAATTCTACCCTTCATCAGGTCCCCCCCACCAACCCCATACACTCACTGTCCATCAGCATAGTGAGATGCTATAGAATCACTACTTGTCTTCTCTGAGTTGTACAGCCCTCCCTGGCCCCCCCCAACATTATGTCTCATAATCGTAATGCCCCTTTTACCCTCTTATCCCTCCCTTCCCACACATCTCCCCCAGTCCCTTTCCCTTTGGTAACTATTAGTCCATTCTTGGGTTCTGTGAGTCTGCTGCTGTTTTGTCCCTTCAGTTTTTTTTTCTTTGTTCTTACACTCCACATATGAGTGAAATCATTTGAAACTTGTCTTTTTCAGCTTGGCTTATTTCACTGAGCATAATACCCTCTACCTCCATCCATGTTGCAAATGGTAGGATTTGTTTCTTCTTATGGCTGATTAATATTCCATTGTGTATATGTATCACATCTTCTTTAAACATTCATCTACTGATGGACACTTAGGTGGCTTCCATTTTTTGGCTATTGTAAATAGTGCTGCGATAAACACAGGGGTGCATATGTCTTTTTCAACCTGGGCAACTGCAGTCGTAGGGTAAATACCTAGGAGTGGGATTCCTGGGTCAAATGGTATTTCTATTTTGAGTTTTTTGAGGAACCTCCATACTGCTTTCCACAATGGTTGAACTAATTTTCATTCCCACCAGCAGTGTAGGAGGGTTCCCTTTTCTCCACATCCTCGCCAACATTTGTTGTTGTTTGTGTTTGGGGTGTTGGCCATCCTCACTGGTGTGAGGTGATATCTCACTGTGGTTTTAATCTGCATTTCTCTGATGATTAGCAATGTGGAGCATCTTTTCATGTGCCTGTTGGCCATCTGAATTTCTTCTTTAGAGAAGTGTCTATTCATGTCCTCTGCCCAGTTCTTAATTGGATTATTTGCTTTTTGTTTGTTAAGGTGCATGAATTCTTTATATATTTTGGATGTCAACCCCTTATTGGATACATCATTTATGAATATATTCTCCCATACTGTAGGATGCCTTTTTGTTCTACTGATGGTGTCCTTTGCTGTACAGAAGCTTTTCAGCTTGATATAGTCCCACTTGTTCATTTTTGCTTTTGTTTCCCTTGCCCAGGAAGATATGTTCATGAAGAAGTCACTCGTGTTTATGTCCAAGAGATTTTTGCCTATGTTTTTTCTAAGAGTTTTATGGTTTCATGACTTACATTCAGGTCTTTGATCCACCTTGACTTTACCTTTGTGTATGGGGCTAGACAGTAGTCCAGTTTCATTCTCTTACATGTAGCGGTCCAGTTTTTCCAACACCAGCTGCTGAAGAGGCTGTCATCTCCCCATTGTATATCCAAGGCTCCTTTATCAAATATTAATTGACTGAATATGTTTGGGTTAATGTTTGGATTTTCTGTTCTGTTCCACTGGTCCGTGGGTCCGTTTCTGTGCCAATACCAAATTATCTTGATTACTGTGGCTTTGTAGTAGAGCTTGAAGTCAGGGAGCATAACTCCCCCTGTTTGATTCCTCCTTCTCAGGATTGCTTTGGCTATTCGGGGTCTTTTGTGGTTCCATATGAATTTTAGAATTATTTATTCCTGTTCATTGAAGAAAGCTGTTGGTAGTTTGATAGGGATTTCGTTGAATCTGTAGATTGCTTTAGGTACTATAGCCATTTTGACAATATTTATTCTTCCTAGCCAAGAGCATGGGATGAATTTCCATTTGTTAGTGTCCTCTTTAATTTCTCTTAGGAGTATCTTGTAGTTTTCAGCGTACAGGTCTTTCACTTCCTTCGTTAGGTTTATTCCTAGGTATTTTATTCTTTTTGATGCAATTCTGGATGGAATTGCTTTTCTGATTTCTCTTTCTGTTAGTTCATCGTTAGTGTATAGGAAAGCAACAGATTTCTGTGTGTTAATTTTGTATCCTGCAACTTTGCTGAATTCAGATATTAGTTCTAGTAGTTTTGGAATGGAGTCTTTAGGGTTTTTTATGTACAGTATCATGTCATCTGCAAATAGTGACAATTTTACCTCTTCTTTACCAGTCTGGATGCCTTGTATGTCTTTGTTTAGTCTGATTGTCATGGCTAGGACCTCCAGTACTATGTTGAATAACAGTGGAGAGAGTGGGCATCCCTGTCTTGTTCCCGATCTTAGAGGAGAAGCTTTCAGCTTCTGGCTGTTAAGTATGATGTTAGCTGTGGGATTGTCATATATGGCCTTTATGATGTTGAGGTACTTGCTGTCTATACCCATTTTGTTGAGAGTTTTAATCGTGAATGGATGCTGAATTTTGTCAAGTGCTTTTTCAGCATCTATGGAGATGATCATGTGGTTTTTGTTCTTTTTGTTGATGTGGTGGATGATGTTGATGGATTTTCGAATGTTGTACCATCCTTGCATCCCTGGGATGAATCCCACTTGATCATGGTGTATGATCCTCTTGATGTATTTTTGAATTTGGTTTGCTAATATTTTGTTGAGTATATTTGCATCTATGTTCATCAGGGATATTGGTCTGTAATTTTCTTTTTTGGTGAGGTCTTTGCCCGGTTTTGGTATTAGAGTGATGCTGGCTTCATAGAATGAGTTTGTAAGTATTCTCTCCTCTTCTATTTTTTGTAAAACTTTAAGGAGAATGGGTGTTATTTCTTCTCTATATGTCTGGTAGAATTCAGAGGTGAATCCATCTGGTCTGGGGGTTTTGTTCTTGGGTAATTTTTTGATTACCCCTTCAATTTCATTGCTGGTGATTGGTCTGTTTAGGTTTTCTATTTCTTGCTTGGTCAGTCTTGGAAGGTTGTATTTTTCTAAGAAGTTGTCCATTTCTTCTAGGTTTTCCAGCTTGTTAGCATATAGATGCTCGTAATATTCTCTTATAATTCTTTGTATTTCTATGGGGTCCGTCATTATTTTTCCTTTCTCATTTCTGATTCTGTTTATGTGTGTAGATTCTCTTTTGCTCTTAATGAGTCTGGGTTTATCTCTTTTGTTTATTTTTTCAAAGAACCAGCTCCTGGTGTCATTGATTTTTTTCTATTGTTTTATTCTTCTCAATTTTATTTATTTCTTCTTTGACCTTTATTATGTCCCTCCTTCTGGTGACTTTGGGCCTCATTTGTTCTTCTTTTTCCAATTTCAGTAATTGTGTCTTTGGACTATTCATTTGGGATTGTTCTTCCTTCTTTAAATAGGCCTGGATTGCAATATACTTTCCTCTTAGAACTGCCTTTGCTGCGTCCCACAGAGGTTGTGGCTTTGTGTTGTTGTTGTCATTAGTCTCCATATATTCTTTGATTTCTGTTTTGATTTGGCCGTTAACCCATTGATTAATTAGGAGAATGTTGTTAAGTCTCCATGTATTTGTGAGCCTTTTGGATTTCTTTCTAAAATTTATTTCTAGTTTTATACCTTTGTGATCTGAGAAGTTGGTTGGTAGGATTTCAATATTTTTGAATTTACTGAGGTTCTTTTTGTGGCCTTGTATGTGGTCTATTCTGGAAAATGTTCCATGTGCACTTGAGAAGAATGTGTACCCTGCTGCTTTTGGATGCAGAGTTCTCTAGATATCTGTTAGGTCCATCTGTTCTAGTGTGTTGTTCAGTGCCTCTGTGTCTTTACTTATTCTCTGTCTGGTTGATCTATCCTTTAGAGTGAGTGGTGTGTTGAAGTCTCCTAAAATGAATGCATTGCTGTCTATTTCCTCCTTTAATTCTGTTAGTATTTGTTTCACATATGCTGGCGCTCCTGTGTTGGGTGCATATATATTTATAATGGTTATATCTTCTTGTTGGACTGACCCCTTTATCATTATGTAATGTCCTTCTTTATCTCTTGCTACTTCCTTCATTTTGAAGTCTATTTTGTCTGATACAAGTACTGCAACACCTGCTTTTTTCTCTTTGTTGTTTGCATGAAATATTTTTTTCCATCCCTTCACTTTTAGTCTGTGTATATCTTTGGGTTTGAGGTGAGTCTCTTGTAAGCAGCATATAGATGGGTCTTGCTTTTTTATCCATTCTGTTACTCTGTGTCTTTTGATTGGTGCATTTAGTCCATTTACAATTAGGGTGACTATCAATAGATATGTACTTATTCCCGGAAGTCCCAAGAATGAAAGAATATTGACAGAACTGTGTGACCAATCCAAAGGCAACAATATTCGCATTGTAGGGGTATCAGAAGAAGAAGAGAGAAAAAGGGATAGAAAGTGTCTTTGTGGAGGTAATTGCTGAAAACTTCCCCAATCTTGGGAAGGAGATAGTTTCTCAAGCCATGGAGATGCACAGATCTCCCAACAAAAGGGACCCAAGGAAGACAACACCAAGACATATAGTAATTAAAATGGCAAAGATCAAGGATAATGGCAGACTATTAGAAGCAGCCAGAGAGAGAAATAATATCACATACAAAGGAAAGCTCATCAGGCTATCATCAGACTTCTCAACAGAAACCTTACAGGCCAGAAGGGAGTGGCATGATGTATTTAACGCAATAAAGCAGAAGGACCTTGAACCAAGATTACTTTATCTGGCAAGATTATCATTTAACTTTGAAGGAGGGATTAAACAATTCCCAGATAAGCAAAAGCTGAGAGAATGACATCCCACAAACCATCTATCCAGTGTATTTTGGAGAGACTCCTATAGATGGAAGTGTTCCTATGGTTCAATAGCTGTTACCAGAGGTAATAAAAATACAGTAAAAAAGAACTAATTACTAAGCAAATTCAAAATTAAATTAACTATCCCCAAAGTCAATAAAGGCATAGACAGACAGTATAGAATATGATATTTAATAGATAAAGAATGGAGGAGGAAGAAAAAGGAGGAGAAAAAAAAAGAACCTTTAGATTGTCTTTGTAATAGCATATTAAGTGAGTTAAGTTAGACTCTTAGATAGTAAGGAAGTTAACCTTGAACCTTTCGTAACCACGAATCTAAAGCCTGCAATGGCAATAAGTACATACCTTTACATAATCACCCTAAATGTAAATGGACTGAATGCACCAATCAAAAGACATAGTCACTGAATGGAAAAAAAAATAAGACCCATCTATATGCTGCCCACAAGAGACTCACTTTAAACACAAAGACATACACAGACTAAAAGTGAGGGATGGAAAAAAACATTTCATGCAACTAATGGGGAGAAAAAAGCAGGAGTTGCAGTACTTGTATCAGACAAAGTAGACTTCAAAACAAAGAAAGTCACAAGACACAAAGAAGGGCATTACATAATGATAAAAGGGTCAATCCAACAAGAAGATATAACCATTATAACTATCTATGCACCCAACACAGGAGCAGCTACATATGTGAAACAAATACTAACAGAATTAAAAGGAGAAATAGAATGCAATGCATTCATTCTAGGAGACTCCAACACACCACTCACTGAAGGACAGATAAACCAGACAGAAATTAAGTAAGGAGACAGAGGCACTGAACAACACATTAGCACAGACAGACCTAACAGACATCTACAGAACTCTACACCCAAAAGTACCAGAATACACATTCTTCTCAAGTGCACATGGAACATCTTAAAGAATAGATCATATACTAGGCCATAAAAGAGCCTCTGTAATTTCAGAAAGATTGAAATTGTACCAACGAGTTTCTCAGACCACAAAGGAATGAAACTAGAAATGAATTACGCAAACAAAATGAAAAATCCACAAACACGTGGAGGCTTCACAACATGCTCCTAAATAACCAATGGATCAATAACCAAATAAAAACAGAGATCAAGAAATATATGGAGACAAATGACAACAATAATTCAACACCACAAAATCTGTGGAACACAGCGAAGGCCATGCTAAGAGGAAAGCATGTTGCAGTAGAAGCCTACAAGAAGAACAATCCCATATGAGCAGGCTAAACTCACAATTAATGAAACTAGAAGAAGAAGAGCAAATGAGGCCAAAGTCAGTAGAAGGAGGGACATAATAAAGATTAGAGCAGGAATAAGTAAAATCGAAAAGAATAAAACAATAGAAAGGATCAGTGAAAGCAAGAGCTGGTTCTTTGGGAAAATAAACAAAATAGATAAACCCTTAGCCAGACCTTTCAAGAAAAAAAGAGAGTCTACTCACATAAACAGAATCAGAAATGAGAAAGGAAAAATCACTACGGACACCATAGAAATACAAAGAACTATTAGAGAATACTATGAGAAATTATATGTTAACAAACTGGATAACCTAGAAGAAATGGACAACTTTCCAGAAAAATACAACTTTCCAAGCTGACCCAGAAAGAAACAGATAATCTGAACAGACCAATTACCAGCAACGAAATTAAACTGGTAATCAAAAACCTACCTAAGAACAAAAGTCTTGGTTCAGGTGGCTTCACCACTGAATTTTATCAAACATTTACTGAAGACCTAATACCCATCCTCCTTAAAGTTTTCAAAAGAGAAGAAGAAGAGGGAATACTTCCAAACTCATTCTATGAGGCCAGAATCACTCTAATACCAAAACCGGGCAAAGACACCACAAAAATAGAAAATTACAGACCAATATCCCTGAAGAACATAGATGCAAAAATGCTCAACAAATTATTAGCAAACCGAATTAAAAAATACATCAAAAGGATCATCCATCATGATCAAGCAGGATTTATTCCAGGGATGCAAGGATGGTACAACATTCAAAAATCCATCAACATCATCCACCACATCAACAAAAAGGACAAAAACCACATAATCATCTCCATAGATGCTGAAAAAGCATTTGACAAAATACAACATCCATTCATGATAAAAACTCTCAACAAAATGGGTATAGAGGGCAAATACCTCAACATAGTAAAGGCCATATATGGCAAACCCACAGCCAACATTATACTTAACAGTGAGAAGCTGAGAGATTTTCCTTTAATGTCAGGAAAAAGACAAGGATGCCCACTCTCCCCACTTCTATTCAACATAGTACTAGAGGTCCTAGCCACGGCAATCAGACAACACAAAGAAATGAAAGGAATCCAGATTGGCAAGGAAGAAGTTAAACTGTCCCTGTTTGCAGATGACATGATATTGTACATAAAAAACCCTAAAGAATCCACTCCAAAACTACTAGATCTAATATCAGAATTCAACAAAGTTGCAGGATACAAAATTAATACACAGAAATCTGTTGCATTCCTATACACTAACAATGAACTAGCAGAGAGAGAAATCATGATGGCAATTCCATTCACAGTTGCATCAAAAAGAATAAAATACCTAGGAATAAACCTAACGAAGGAAGTGAAAGACCTGTACTCTGAAAACTACAAGATACTTATGACAGAAATCAAAGAAGGTACCAATAAATGGAAACATATCCCATGCTCAAGGATAGGAAAAATTAATATTGTCAAAACGACCATCCTGTCTAAAGCAATCTACAGATTCAATGCAATTCAAATCAAAATACCAACAGCATTCTTCAACGAACTAGAGAAAATCATCCTAAAATTCGTATGGAACCACAAAAGACCCTGAATAGCCAAAGCAATCCTGAGAAGGAAGAATAAAGATGGGGGATTATGCTCCCCACCTTTAAGCTCTATTACAAAGCCACAGTAATCAAGACAATTTGGTACTGGCACAAGAACAGACCCATAGACCAATGGAACAAACTTAGAGAGCCCTGATATAAACCCAACCATATATGGTCAATTAATATATGATAAAGGAGCCATGGACATACAATGGGGAAATGACAGCCTCTTCAACAGCTGGTGTGGCAAAACTGGACAGCTACATGCAAGAGAATGAAACTGGATTATTGTTTAACCCCATGCAGAAAAGTAAACTCGAAATGGATCAAAGACCTGAATGTAAGTCATGAAACCATAAAACTCTTAGAAGACAACATAGGCAAAAATCTCCTGAATATAAGGATGAGCAACTTCTTCCTGAACGCATCTCCTTGAGCAAGGGAAACAAAAGCAAAAATGAACTCATGGGACTACATCAAACTAAAAGTTTCTGTACGGCAAAGGACACCATGAACAGAACAAAAAGGTATCCTACAGTATGGGATAATATATTTGTAAATGACATATCCGACAAGGGGTTAACATCCAAAATATATAAAGAACTTACATGCCTCAACACCCAAAAATCCAACAACCCAATTAAAAAATGGTCAGAGAATATGAAGAGACAGTTCTCCAAAGAAGAAATTCAGATGGCCAACAGATACATGAGAAGATGCTCCAAATCACTAATCATCAGGGAAATGCAAATTAAAACCACAATGAGATATCACCTCACACCAGTAAGGATGGCCAGCATCCAAAAGACTAAGAACAACAAATGCTGGCAAGGATGTGGAGAAAGGGGAACCCTCCTACACTGCTGGTGGGAATGTAAGCTAGTTCAACCATTGTGGAGAGCAATATGGAGGTTCCTCAAAAAACTAAAAATAGAAATACTATTTGACCCGGGAATCCCTCTCCTTGGAATTTACCCAAAGAATACCACTTCTCAGATTCAAAAAGACATATGCACCCCTATGTTTATTGCAGCACTTTTTACAATAGCCAAGTTATGGAAGCAACCTAAGTGTCCATCAGTAGATGAATGGATAAAAGTGGTACATATACACAATGGACTATTATTCAGCCATAAGAAGAAAACAAATCCTACCATTTGCAACAACATGGATGGAGCTGTAGGATATAATGCTCAGTGAAATAAGCCAGGTGGAGAAAGACAAGTGCAAATGATTTCCCTCATTTGTGGAGTATAACAATGAAGCAAAACTGAAGGAACAAAACAGCAGCAGACTCGGAGACTCCAAGAAGGAACTAGTGGTTACCAAAGGGGAGGGGTGTGGGAGTGTGGGTGGGGACGGAGGTAGAGGGGGATTGAGGGGTATTATGTTTAGTACACGTGGTGTGGGGGATCAACGCTAAAACAGTGTAGCACAAAGGCAAATAGTGAATCTGTGGCATCTTACTACACTGAAGGACTGTGACTGCATTGGGGTATGGGTGGGGACTTGATAATATGGGTAAATGTAGTGACCATATTGTTTTTTCATGTGAAACCTTCATAAGAGTGTATATCAATAATACCTTAATAAAAAATTAAAAAAAAATAAGACAAGAGCATTCCCACTTCTCTCTTGTGGAACAGCTTGCAGAAGATAAGGATTGTTTTTTGCTGGAATGTTTGGTTCACAGTGCATGTTAAATATTACATACAAAACTGTCTGGATTTGATATCTTTTTGCATAGTGTGTTTTTTATAAATTTTTCCCGTCAGTTATATTCTTACTACTTTAACTTCTTTAGTGGTTGATATATTCAAGTGTTTATTTCTTCTCTTACAAATATTGATAAGTGTTTTGGAAAGAATGTTTTTATTTTATCTAGTTTTCAAACTTATTGCTGTTCTCAGTATTTTTTTATTATGTTGCTTTTAACCTCAGTATGTCTGGCATGTCCTTTTTAGCCTATGTTAGTTCTCTTAACATTCTGTATTTCGTTTATATATATCTTTTTTTTCTTTATCTGTCTTGCATTTGTCTAACCTATGACTCTTTAAAAGATGAATTTTCAATTTTCTGTATCTGTTCCACATTGCTTTCATTTTAATTATTATTTTGGTGTATTTGGTTGAGATTTTCTTATTCCTGGGGTTAAACATTTGGCTTTTTTGTTTTCAAATTCCCTAAAGCTAAAGCTACATATGTCCTTTTACTATTTTTTTGTGTTTCTCATAACATTTGACATATCATGCTTTACATACTATTCAGTTTCAATATTTTTAATTTCACATTTTCTTTAACCCAAAGTTATTAGTGTTTTTCTCAGTTTCCAGTATATAATTATATAATATTTTCTTAGTTATCACTTATTTCCAGTTTCATTGCATTTTGTATAAAAAGGTAATATTTTTGTCATCGAGACGTAATTTGAAACTTTAAACATGGCCACTTTTTGAGCAACTATTGTGTTTGAAATGTATATATGTATATATGCTTATTGGGTATAAAAATTTTATTAATTTGATTCTATATTTGCTACCCTAAATTTCCTCTTGAATGATGTTTCCTTTGTATGTCTTTTTCCATATATGTAGTTATGGAACTATACTGAATATACAGTTTTGCCAAATAGAAAATAGCCAAATATGAAAATTAATATCCAACCAAGATTAAAGCAAAAATCAAATATACTATCAAAAATAAATGTAACAATCTAATATTTCATCCAAAAAATGACCATTTTATTATAACTTTATGGTCAAATTTGAAAAGTTTAATTGTTTAAGGTAGAAACTATTTATCAGCCCTACTAGCTGTTAGACTGCTCTTGCAAGCACAGTAGAGCACACGTGACATACTGAAACAGAATCCATGTGCCACTGAGGCCTGTGGAGAAGCAAGAGTGTCCGATGGCAGGTGTTTTCAGTTGCTGATGATAGCTGCCAACAGGTTATTTTACCAAAATAAAACTCATCACGTTTTCAAGTCCAGATCTAGATAGAGTGGTGGTATGATATAATTTATGCAATCCCACATACATGCACTTCACGTTCTCTTCAAGTAAGATTTCCAAATATTTTAAAATCTATATTTAAGATTATTGCATCTAAAATGTAGATGATGGATAGAAAGATAATATAGATAGATTATAGATGATAGATAGATAGATAGATAGATAGATAGATAGATAGACAGACAGATATAGATAGATAAATGATAGACATTAAAATCAACCCTGAATCTTCCCTGACGAAAATGACAAGAACACCTGTGCAGCTGGAATCATGAAGAAATATCTGAATTATCAAGGCCAAGAAATTTCAGCAAGTACCAAAAACCAGGCTATTTTCATTAGGCAACAATTCACTGTTAGTAATTTACACCAAGCTAGTATTAAATAATGCATTTCCCTTAGTCTTTCAGATATCTCAGACCTCATGTCATATTATTTAAAAATCTTATTAAACATAAATCAAGATACCTCAAAAGTCACTTCGATGTCACGATAGAATTTTTATTCTATATTCAATGTAGAGTGTCAAGGTGGATACTTAGATTTAATAATAAATCTAGATGACACACCTTGTGGTATTTCTGAAGTTATTTTCCTGGATAGATACATAGGTAACATATATCATATAATCATTCTTCATGCACAAGTTCTGGGATAGCAGAATGATAATGAAGTGAGCAGTCAGTTATTTGCCCTTTCAAAGCCTGAGACAAAACCCAATGTCTAATAACAGATTTTGAAGAAGATATGAGAGCTAAAGCTAAACTTTTGTTCATCCTTCATTTATAGCTTCTCTTCATAATTTAAAATCTGTATCTCTTAATAAATATGTGGCTAAATAATGATTTTGATTTAACATCTAATATGGGCTTCTCTGTTTCTTTATTGTTGAGTCTAACCTGTATTTTTTCATTCTAATTACTGTTTTATTAGGATTTACTTTTGACATCTTATTTCATGTTTTCTACTTCTTTTGTTTTTGTGCCTATTTTCTCCTTCCCTTTAGGGGTGTTTTTTTATTTATAGAGAGCTTGATTTATACATTTGATTTGGATTCTTGTGATGGTTATTGATAATTTGTTAATGTTCATATTGGTGTTTATTCCCCCCCTAGTTACCCCATGCCAATGTATGACTTGTGGATTTTTACTTAATCCTCTATAATTTAAAAGTCTATACTCCATAATTTAAAGTGTATTTTCATCTTTTTATCCATCCTTAGCGTTCTTAATGCCTTCAGTTTGAATTCTCAAGGCACTAACTTCTTGTTGGCTTTATCCATTCTAGTTAGTGCTTTTTTTAATACAATTTTATTGTGATATAATGCAGATACCATAAAATTCACCCTTTTTAAGTACAGAGCTCACTCATTTTTAGTATGTTTATAGTTGTGCAGCTATCACCCAAATCAATTTTTAAACATTTTCACC
Organism: Phataginus tricuspis; assembly: GCA_029783875.1. NCBI lineage: Eukaryota > Metazoa > Chordata > Mammalia > Pholidota > Manidae > Phataginus > Phataginus tricuspis. Next base: position 10,559,514 of record JAQQAC010002594.1, on the reverse strand, counting down.
AACCCACAAAGAAAGTCTGTGTCCATTAGCAATCACTCCCAATACTCTTCAACTCCTCAGCCCTAGGCAACCTCTGATGTACCTTCTACCTCTATAGATTTATCTATTCTAGCATTTCACATAACATGTGGAATCACATAACATGTGGTCTTTTGTAACTGTTTTCTTTTACTTGGTATGTTTTCAAGATTCATCCATGTTGTAATCTGTACCAATATTTCATAACTTTAATTGCTGAATAACATCCCATTGTGTGGGGATACCACATTTTCTGAATCCATCAATTAATAAGCATTTGTGTTGTTTCCACCTTTTGGCTATTATGAATAGTGCTGATATGAATGCTCATTTACAAAATTTTGTCTGAATAGGTGTTATTTTGCTTGGATATATACGTAGGAGTAGAATTGTTCGATGATATGCCAACTCCATGTTTAAATAGTCGGTCAGACTGCTTTCCAAACTGACTGCACCTTTTATACTCCTACCAGCTAAATATGATGATTCCAATTTCTCCACATCCTTGCCAAAACTTACTATTGTCTTTTTGACTATAGCCATCCAAGTGTCTGTGAAATGGCATCTTGTGATTTTAGTTTTTGGTATCATTAATGTACAGTTACACGAGCAACATTATGGTTACTAGACTCCCCCCATTATCAAGTCCCCACCACATACCCCATTACAGTCACTGTCCATCAGCATAGTAAGATGCTATAGAGTCACTACTTGTCTTCTGTGTTGTACTGCCTTCCCCATGCCACCCCCCCACATAAGTGTGCTAATCGTAATGCCCCTTTTTCCCCCTTATCCCTCCCTTCCCATCCATCCTCCCCAGTCCCTTTCCCCTTGGTAACTATTAGTCCATTCTTGGGTTCTGTGAGTGTGCTGCTGTTTTGTTCCTTCAGTTTTTTTTTTTCTTTGTTCTTATACTCCACATATGAGTGAAATCATTTGATACTTGTCTTTTTTGGCTTGGCTTATTTCACTGAGCCTAATACCCTCTAGCTCCATCCATGTTGTTGCAAATGGTAGGATTTGTTTTCTTCTTATGGCTGAATAATACTCCATTGTGTATATGTACCACATCTTCTTTATCCATTCATCTACTGATGGACACTTAGGTTGCTTCCATTTCTTGGCTATTGTAAATAGTGTTTCAACAAACATAGGGGTGCTTATGTCTTTTTGAGAATGGAAAACTGCATTTTTAAAGTAAATTCCTAGGAGTGGAAATCCTGGGTCAAATGGTATTTCTATTTTTAGTTTTTTGAGGCACCTCCATACTGCTTTCTACAATGGTTGAACTAATTTGCATTCCCACCAGCAGTGTAGGAGGGTTCTTCTTTCTCTACATCCTCACCAACATTTGTTGTTTGTCTTTTGGATGGTGACCATCCTAGCATCTTGTGATTTTAATTTGTATTTTTCTCATGTCTGAAGATGTTGAGCATTTTTCTTATGCTTTATGGCCATTTGAATATCTTCTTTGAAAAAGGTCTATTTAGATTTTTTTGCCCATTTTTATATTGGGTTATTTATCTTCAGTTATTGAGTTTTAAGAATCTATCACATATATAATTTAATAATCAGGTATATGTTTTGCAAAAATTGTCTCCCCTCCTATGAATTGTGCTTTCACTTTTCTTGGTGCTGTAATTTCACATGATAAAAATGAATGTTCATTGAATAAATGCACTAACTCAGGAATCCACCTAGTTATTTCTGTATTTTCAGTGACTGCATTTTCACTTATAAGCTATTTTCTTGTGGGTTATAGTCCTCTGGGTGTGTCAGCTACATTGGCTGGTTATTAGTCGCCTGGGGAGGAACCAGACATGGCCCAGGGATTTCGCCCTGTGTGAGTCAAGGTGTGGAGGTGTGGTGCTCACCTCTGGGAAGGGAGTGTCTGCCATTACAATCTGCTCAACCACTCCAGTCCACTCCCCTCCCACACTCCACCCTCACAAGTTTGTGATCTCTCACACAAAAATTTCCCTACTTTGACGAACATGGTGTTCTTTTAGATTCTATTTTGGTTAAGTTTAAAATCAACATCACAGCTTTTCTTTGAATAGATATTTTCCTAGTTTATCTTTTTTGATCCCCGGCATTGTTCTTTACCCTGATCTGCTTCTCAGGAGCTCACCTCCTTATTTGCTCTAGATACTATTGGCTCTTCACCTCAGTTGGACCCCAACACTGCATTGATGGTACGCATCACCTTCTGGCTGGTTCCTCTGTGGTTATCATTGTTTTTCTGTCCCACTATAGTGCAGATTCAGGGAGTTATCCTCCCCCTGGTTAAGTAGGGTGGGGCAGGGGCAGAAAGGTACATCCAAGTTCTTACCCAGTTGAGGCATCTAATTATCCTCTGACCTCAACTTCTGGTGTCTCTGTTGCAGGTGTGGCTCCAAATATCTCCTCTTTCCCCAGGGATTTCTTCCCGTATGTCCTAGGTTCCTTAATCTGTCAATGTCATTCTCTTTTCTGTCTCTGGTTTTAGGTTTAAGGGGCAAACTAGAAGCCATACGAGGCCATCTCATCAGGAATCAGAAACATCTTTTCCTGTTAATTATTTGTAACTGGAAATTTCCTCATATTGAAAAGATTTTAACTCTGTATCATGGGGTATCCTTGCCACCTTCCCTAAAGGCTTAATAACATTTAATTAAGATCTAGAAATAACCTTTAAAATACTGTTTATAAAGATGTCACCTGGGATTCACTGAAGACTTAAAACTTAAATTGCTTTATTAATAATATAGGAAAGAGAATAAGCATGGAAAGGAAGGGCTTGCAAGAAAAGTGTAGAAAGAAAGAACAGTTTTTAATCAAAGTCTTATTATGGCTAAAATTTTAACTGAAAGTAATATTTAAGGGACAAAGAAAAAATTGGGAGAAATAAGGATATTAGAGCATAAGAGATTTTTAGATGGATTGCCCTTTCGATGTCCTTCAAATGTGGAATGTTGCCTACCTTATGGATGTAGAGATCTAGTTCCATCACTACATTTAGACCAAGCTAAAATATTGTCATATTAAAAAAAAACTTATTTCTAATGATTTTTTTCTTTACATTTTTTTAAGAATTCTGCAGTCTGTAGAAAATGTTTGAATTGAAGAAGAGCCATTTCTCATTCAAGTGATAAGTAGTTTATGAGTTGATTCTTTCTTATATATATTTATTTTAATTTACAAAAGAGGCAAAGTCTCCAGAAAAGTCAGTCCATCTCAGGTTTTTATTCCCAATCTTTCAATGGTACATAATGTGTTTGTTAAGGAATTTTGATGCAATTAACAGTGAGACAGGGACAATTTTTTAGTTATTTATGTACCATGTCCAACAAGAGAGGAGAGAGATCTGCCAATTAGAATTCCAGGTTGTCTGCTCCTATAGTAGATAACAGATGGGTTTGGGGAGTGCAATTTCATATTGATAAAACTGACTTAGAAGCATGCTGGGTTTACAAATCCCAGTTCAATCTCCCCCTTGATACAGAGTGTACTTCACTATTTCTATACCTAACGATGCAAAATGATTTTCATTCATTATTAAAACCTTCACGCACGAGGCATTCATCTGTGGAATCCCTAATTTGCCCTAAAGTAAACTAAAAATCAGGTAAATTATAATCCAAACAGATTGAAAGTGGAAACCATTAGGATGTTCCACCCTAAACCACACATGTGTCTTTTATTCCAATAACCCAAACTTTCTAAATCTAGTTAACATAGAACCAAATCTTTACATGTTCTAAAACCATGAAATTATGACATAGAATTTCAAGTCAGCTATTTATTAATCTTAAGTTGTTTCCCATTTTTCTCTAATTCCAGAACTAAACACCAGTATAAGTTGTTAATGCTGATTGGTTAATTGCTTGCTCTTAAATACAACATATATTTATTGAGCCGGAAATCCTTCCAAGTTCTAAAGATGGGGCAGTATACAGCACAGTTAGAAGCTTCCTTACTCCTGTAGCCTACACTTGAATCTGAGAGATAGACAGTTAGCAAGTAAATAAACATATGAGATCATTTTAGATCATGATTGTAACTATTAAGAGAAGAAAACAAAATGATATGTTTGTCTGGGTAGGTGATGGTGTGGGTGGCAGCGGGTGGGCATTAAGGTGGGTGGCATGAGACAAGGTGCTCTAAGAAAGGACCGTCTGAAAATGAGATATTACCCCTGAAATGTGAGTGAGGAGTCAGCTATGTGAAGACTGGGAAACAACATTCCAAGCAGTAAGAAAGGCAAGAATAAAAGAGAAGGAAATCAAATAAAGCAAACAATTAAAACAAAAACTTGAAACCTGACTGAATTCAGTCATTATCTGTTAGTTACAGGCACTGTGAGGACATGACCATATGTGTGTGTTTGGCTGGAACAGCCTATTGCTCAGACATAATAACCCTTTCACTCTTAAAATGTTCTGGTTTCAAGAAGACTTGATGTGGTCACTGTGATTATAAGTCTGAGATAATTGTAGCTGTTTTTAGGACATTTTGAATATTAATTTTACCATACTTACTAAACTCAGAACACAGAAAACTACTTTCACTCATTGTAATCTATTGTCTTAGGAAAATTCTTTGAATTCAGAACAATCCATTTTTTTAATCATCTTTTCCTATGATCCTTCTACTCTCCTCTGTTAATTACCTAGGGAAGTACTTAAATCTACATAAAACTAAATTCAAAAAAAACTTAAAAGATGCCTCCTATTACTAAGTTTCTTTCATTATCATCACTTTCTTCTTAGTCTTTGGAATGTACTTGGGAAGCAGGACTGTGCAATAGGAGTGACTGATTAGACTTTTACCAGGTTCCTTCAAGTATGCTCACCCATGGGTTTATTTCCCAATTTTATGAAATTAACGCACAGAAAATCTTTCATGATCTGAAGCCAGTCTGGAGGCTAATACCACAGATGCCCCAGGACTAGACATGGAGAATTAAAAAGTAGAATGTTTGTCCAGCATAAGTGTGCCAAAGTAGCATGTTTTCAATTTTTGAGCTCTTGAAATCATGTGTTGTTTTTTTTTAGGATAAACAGATTGTTGCATATGTACACATAAATTTGTCACAAATCTATGTGTATGTATATGAGGTTTCTATCAGACCCCAGGTGTAATAATAGATAACTGACATTAATTTTTATGTTTGAAACACAAGAACCCTTAGAAACTAAAAAGTGGAAGTGTTAGAGTACACAGGTTAAATAGCAGGTGTGGGCAAAAGTAAATGTTTCTGTGCCATTTTAAAGTTTAATTTATATCACTGGCCAAAATATTATCCACAGTTAATTTCTTTTTGTCTTTCTTTTTTGTTTGCAGAAAATTCAAGAAATTCAAAGGCATTCAATTATGCACTGGGCTCAAAAAACCCAAGGGGATAAATATGGCAAAATCACAGTTTTGTATCCCTTTAACATAACATTTGTGCATATGCTGGATATTCAGAAACTAACGTGTCAATCAGGAGCTACACCTAATTTAACAATATAATGGGTTTTTCAAAGGATTAATATGGCCCTAGTCTGCATCTGCTGAAATACAGTCATCAAAAGACAATTCCTTGAATGCCCTGTACTACTCTTTAAGAGGAATATGAACATACAGGAAAAAATTTACTTGCACAGAGATTTAAAACTACAGAATTTGAAATAATTGAAAATACAGAATATAGTATATTGGAAATACTGTATCCAAAAATTCATCCTTCAAATTGTTCAGCATTCTGGCATCATGCTTAGTAATTTCAATGCTATTCACACAGAGCTTACATATTAAGAAATTAGGAGTGTCTTCCATAGCAAACTAAAACCGTGTTAAACTATATGAAAGGTTACATACAGAAGAAGGATCAGATTTATTACGTGTTGTCTTAGAAAGGAGAATCAGGACCCAGAGGAATGAGCAGAGAGGATCAGCCTACATTTCCTCTTCAATATCAAAGGACTTGATTGACTCTATGGAAAACAATTTTTCATTCATTCCATACATTGTTTAGGCAGTTATACATTAGTATCCTTGGTATATGTCAGGAAAATAAATTAATATTCTCACATTAAGTATTATCTAATTCTTATTTCTAAAATTAAGTTCTTTATTCCCATTAATAAACATCTGTTACTAGTCATAATTATCAGGCTGTGGGTGGTACAAAGTACATATTTTTATGACCAGTTTTAGATAAGCTTCCTGCTATAAATTTCACTTTCCTGAGATCAAAATCAGTGAAGTAATGCACCTCACCTGCAGTTGTGCTGCCCACATTAGAAAGGTCAAAGGTACACCCAAAATGAAACATGTCAAAGAAAGGGCAGGAGGCACCTTAACTGTTTCCTGGATGTGGCAACTTCTAATGGCCATTGTTACTCTACCACAAAGGTTTGCTAAATTGGAGTTCCTGATTTATGCTACCTTATTTATCTAAATTAAATCCTAAATTACTTCATTCATTTCTGGAAAAATACAACCAATGAGCTATCCATGCTTAAATATTATCTGTTATATTGCTTGATTGTATGATTCCAAATTATGCCCAAACCTAGCATATTACTTGACACTAGCAAGAATAAATTTTAAAAAATCATTCTACTTCCTGGATGGTTCTCTAGAAATTATAGATGTGGCTGTGGAATTCAAAAATATTTTTCCAAAGTCAAATGCTACTTGGACCTTGAGAAGTCTAGCTCCAAGCCAAAATCCTATATGTGATCTTGATCTTTCAGGTCCAACTACAGGCAATTAATTACAAGGCTTTGCCTGAGGGGCCTCAATGCACAGGGGTAGGGGGAACAACTCAGCCCCCACCATCTCCATAGGCCAGTCGTGCTCATACTCCCACATGTGCATCTGCATTCCCAGCCCGGGCTCCTCCGTTTGGAGGCCTCCGTCAAGGGGGCCTCAGCTGAAGCACTTTTATCCACCTCCACTTGGTACTTTTCTACTCCCGGCCCTTTCCCCCTTCCTCCCCTGGTCCATGGGTTTTGTCTGGGGCTCCTCAGCAGTGAGATGACGCCTCCTATCTGTGCTGCGTTCCTGATCCTCCCCATGTTCTGTCCTGCCGGGAAAAGGGGCCACCAGAGAGCCGGGAGCACTCTCTCTCTTCTTGCTTTCTGCTTACACTGTTGGAGTCAGTGAATAAAGGCTTGATTGTTATGTGTACTTTGCCTCTAATTGACCACACTGACACCTGATGTCACTAAAATGACTTTTGGACATTAAATCTACCTTGAAAGTTGTACATAAAAAGAGACTACCAGTATTCCTTCTCCAAGAATTAGAAAGGGAAGGACAATATTGCTATCATGGTACATGTTACCTGTTGCTATGAATGGAAATCAGTAAGTATGAAACATCATACAAGAATTTTAGTACCATCTAGATTTTCTTAGAAGCATCAATTAACCAATCAACATAATAAAATGGAAACATTTGTATAATTAATTAAGGAAATCCTTCTGATCCTCGTAAGCCCTGTTCACATTGTACCATCTACTCTCCTTCACACCTGATTCCTCTGACTCTTTCTAACCCACTGGTGTAGATAATCTATCCTTCACGCTATTGTATTATATTTTCCTCAGATGTCAATCACCACATTGGCTTTCCTTAGAATATAGTTATTTGCACACGTGTCTCTCTCCTTCCATCAACTGCAAGCTCAGAGCACATAACCTTGCACTCATTATCACACCCGAGCCATTTTAACCAGCAATATGCTTTGATTGTAGTAAGCACTCAATAAACATTTTACAGTTAAGTGCATGATCAATTCTGAGTTATATTTTGCATAAGGAGTGAGACTTAGGTCAAGAATCCTTTATTTATTTATGTATTTATTTAGCCTATGGATGTCCGAATGCTCCAGTACCAAGTTTTGAAAGGCAGTCTTTTCTCCAATGAATTTTTGCACAATTGTCAAATATCAGTTGGGCATAATTGTATGGGGTGACTTCTGGATTTTATTTCTTTCCATTGATTTGTGTATCTGTTTTTCTGCCAGTGTAATGTAGTTTTGATTACTGTAACTATGTAATAAATTTTGAAATTGAATAGAGTGATTCCTCCTACTTTATTTTTCTTTTTCAAAACTGTTTTATTCTAGTTCTTTTGCTTTTCTTTATAAACTTTAGAGTAATCTTGCCTATATCTACACAAAAAAAACAAGACTCGCTGAGTTTTGATAAGGATTGCATTAAGCGTATCTATCATATTGGGAGAGAATTGAAATATTTAATTTGTTGAGTCATTCAATCCACAAACACAACCTGCCTCTCCACTTATTTAGGTTTTCTTTGATTTCTTTAATCAGTCTTGTATAGTTTTCAGCCTACAAGCCCTATACAACTTTTGTTAGATTTACACCTGATTATTTAATTTTGGGGATGATTACCAATGGAATTATACTATTGATTTTGGTGCCCATGTGATTATTTCTAGTATATGAAAGTACAATGATGTTTATCTTGTTTGTTTGGAAAAAGCCTTGCCTTATATCTTTTGGCTCTCAAAAGTCTTCAGCTCAAAATAATCTTTATGCCACAGTAGTATATTCTGGAGCCCCTCACAGTTTAATCATGAAAGCAGTCATAGACAATATGTAAATGAATGAGGATGGCCATGTTCCAATAGGTCTTTATTTTCAAAAACAGGCATCAATTAGGGGCCATGGTTGCAGACCCCTGCTCCAGTCTTTCTCTATAATTTCAGGGCACTCACATTAAGTGCAGATAACACAGTTAAGATGAATTTTGTTGATAAAGAAAGTGCCTTACTTAATTTCCTGTACTTAGTTTGTTAAGAGCCCTCAGTATTGAATTTCTATACTATTTATAATGCCATTATTATTTATAGTTTAATATTATTATTAAATATTATTAAATATTTACTGGACAAACAATGGAGAGATGAGCTTTTGGGTTCTACTAATGTCCCTATAATAGATTTGATAGCTGCACCTTGAGACATTCAGTTGCAATGATGATAACTATATGCTCTAAATTTTATAACCAGGAATATATCCATATTATTTTGAACAAAATTCTGAACAGAAACTTCTCAGCTCTTTTAGGTTCAGTACTCAAGATGAAAGTACCGAAATAGCACTGATGAAATAAGCACAAGTGACACTTTGAAAACTTATCATTTGGAAGATGCAGAAGAGTCTAAGTCAGTATCACCAACAGGTCGGGAACTTGAATCTTGTGTGCTTTTTTGTAGACTTCTTAGTTTGATATAGGGGGGCTAGTGACTGAATAAGAATAATGCGCTAAGTACATTACAGTATAATGAAGTAAATTGCTATTGAGCATGGGAAAAGCTAATGACGTCACAGTCTCAAAACCTCTAAAAGTCAAAAATGCTTTATTCATCCTTCTCTCTCATCTGGGACCACTGACAACATTAATGACATCTGGGTTTCTTTCACACCAGTGGATTTTGGACAGGGCTCAGGGTATGTTTCTTTGAATGGTTCACAACCCCAATTAGGAACAAAATTAGCCACTATCAGGGGATGGATGATTCTTTTCACAGAAGATTTCTTCTAAGTATATTTGAATTGCAAATGTCAAAACCGCTAAAAAAAAAATGAAGGCAAAATAAAGAAATAAATAGTGTGAGTTTTCTTAGGAGCAGCAGTAATTCATCATCAAGCAATTACACTTGCAATAAGCTCCCATTTCTCAGTTTAGGATATGTTGGTCAATATTGGAAACATAATTAGGATAAAGGTTGAAGACACAGTGCAGTACTCAAATGTTAACCATTTACAAACAATTTGTCTTTAATAACAGACAGGAGAGCATCTAGTTGCACTCAGCATTTCAAGAAAGGCTGACTATTTGCCAAACAGCACTCAGTTTGATTGCCTTTAAAGTGCAGCCCTGGGTTGTTAAAGGGAAAATAGAATTTTGGGCTCCAGGTAATTAACTTTCCTGCTGTTCCTTTCTGAGACCTTAATGAAGACCCTTGGAGGTCTTCATTACCAATGGGTATTAGTCAGGCCAAAATAATAATGCAGAGCCCGTAAGTTCTTCAAATAACAGTTTCCTTTAGCGTTCCTCTGTAACAATCTTTAAAATGACTAGTGATGGCCTCATAGGTGCAAAGGACACTGCTCACTGCCTGGAAGGACACACGTCGTCTGGAGGGCTGGGACAGGACATCCAAAGGAAGGAAAATAATCCTGAACTGAAGGACTGAAAGCAGATGGAGAGGATAATTTGAAATCTAGATTCTGTTCAACAAAGGCTCATTCTTCAAAGCTTTGTGGAAGAATGCAACGAGAAAAAAAAACGAAAGTATGAAAAGTAAAGATAAGTGAAAAATTTAAAGCATATTTTAAAATACATACACACGATCATAGGAATTCATTGGTAACCGAGAACGGGTCCATAGTTAGTAGCACCTGCCTTGCAATAGGAAAAAGGGTGAAATCAGTCACAGAACTGGTCTGCCCATTTATCTCAGAGATCATTAGATATATATTTCTAGCACTTCTTTTTTTCCTAAGAGCCTAGCATTTATAGAATCTATTTGAAGAGAGCTCCAAAGTGTGAATTTCATGACTCTTGATAAGCTGTCTGAATCATGTGCCATTGTACATGGATTCCACGAGCTCTTTCCTTTATTAATTAAGATGCATGAAGAGACTTTGAATTACTGATTTGCCCTTGTGAAGACTTCTCTGCCCAGCTGCTACAGTGTCCTATCTGAGACAAGTTTCTTTAGAGCTGGTAATGAGCTCTCTAATTCTGATGCATTATGGATTCTCATATTCTTTTTTTTTTCTTTTCATTCTGAAGAAGAGAACCAGCACAATGGAATACTCACTGTGTGCCCCATTATCATTTTCTCTATTTAACCTCCCAGCTTTTGTGAGAGTGAAGAGATCATTTTAATTAGTTCACCCCCTCCTGTTTTCACTTCCTGGTAGTCTAGACTTGGTTTACTTAAACCATTACATAAACCACTGTGGGGAAGTTGGGGTTCCTATGGCCAGGATCCTCACTGAACTTAAACCACCTGATGATGTAACTGGCCTGTTACTAGGCTACCGCTTCCACACCTTTAGGCAATAAGCTATTTTTGTGCTATATAGAGAGCTCGGCCCAGTTTTCTGGGCAGAGGCAGAGACGCTAGTGCTCGACCTACTGCTGGGAGAACAAGCCAAGTAATAAACCCTTTCACCCCAAAGAACATTTTTCTGTCAATTTCTTTGGTCACATTGACTCCATAGTGAACTTGCTGGGGGCTGAAACCCACTGACAAGACAATTGGAGAAAGTTGTCAGGGTTCATTGTTGACCAAGGAAAAAGACAGGCTGCCCTTATGGGAGGGGTGCTTCAGTGGGCTGCCCCTGCAAATGGGGAGACAGTGGATTGTCCCCCAATGGGTATGTGGTCTGAGGTGGCTTGCCTCCTAGAGGACTGGGCCCCACTCCAGGACTGGAGGCAAGTAGAGGTGACACCTGAGGCTGTAGGGGTGGCCCTTGGTATAGTAGGTAAATCCTTTGAGAAACAGAGTGCCTGTGAGGCAGTAGAGACTGTGGGTTGGCTGCTTCTCACAGTATTAAAAAGGTTTACAGAAGAGACCCAAGAAATGGCAGCACGAGAATGTGAGCTGCAAACTTCTGTGGATTCCCTGAAGAGGGAAATGGCATTGATGTGAGAGGAGATGGCACAAGAACGCCGGCAGCAAGGTGCCATTGGAGAGGTAAACAATGCTTTACAGAATGAGATGGCAGAGCTGCCAGGTGTTCTGAAGGAGGAAGAGGCCATAAAGGAAAAAGACAAACTCCTGAGGGAAGCACTGGTGGCGGTGGCACGAGAACATCAGCTGCGAAGCATTGAGGTGAAGGTAAGAGCTTCTGAAGACTGAGGTAGCATTGCTGCGAGGTACAGTAGAAAACATAAAGGTTGTAGCAGAGGAGGCACTCGGGGGAGGGGAGAGAAAGATGCCATCAGCCCCAGAAATGGAGGAGCTGGAGAAAGACGAAGGGGTGATGCCAGAGGCACTGGCCCCTCCTGTATTGAAAGCACACCCAGTGGTTGTAAAGAAAATAAAGACCCAGCAGCTGAAAGTTCCCCAAGGAGAGGAGCAGCCCCCTCCCCAGGTTGTGGAGCACTCTATGGTCCGCCCCTGTACTCAGGCTGAGCTGGTGGATTTGGGCTCCCAGTTTAGGCAGAAGCCCTCAGAGTCAATATCAGCTTGGGTCCTGCATCTGTGGGACTTAGGGGTGGATGGAATTGTTCTGTTGGGGTCAGAGATGGGAAAGCTGTCTTCCCTGACAGTGCAGCCTGCCTTGAGGCAGCGATTACAAAATGCACATCAGACCCCAGGGAGTCACTCCCTCCTTGATAAGCTTATGGCTTCACTTCGTGCTGTGTGGCCCAATCCGGGTGATCTACCATCCTCTCCTGTTAGATGGCAGACGTATGCTGAGCTCCAACAGGTATTACGAGGGCTAGGCATAAGAAATGCCATCTATAGTCCAGAGAATTATGGCCCAGATGAAAAGATTTTCACCATTGGGATGAGAAATATTGTACTTCAAACAGCTCCTACATCCCTCTTTGGGTCTCTAGTGACCATTATTTCAACTCACTTAGGGCATCCCATAAGCAAGGTGACACAGTAGCAGACTTAGGAGAGACTGAAGCAATGAGAACTCAGAAAGAAATGAGACCTGTCACTCACAAGAAGAATTTAGAGGGCCCAATGAAGGTTACGAGGACCCAGATGTGGGTTGATTTAATACGGGAAGGAAATTAGATGGGAAGTCAAATAGGACCTTACTAGAGCTATGGCAACAGCTGAAACCAGAGCAGCAGTCCCAGCCATTAAGACTAAAGAGGCAGAGGTCAGAGACAGAGCCACGAGTCCGGCCTATGTGTTTGCAAGACTTCCTGCTGGAAAGCGAGCCAACCTCACTTGAGCCCACACAGGAAGGTGATTGGAAAACATGGTTTGACTGAGGGGAAGGTCAAGGTATCTTCCCTGAGGGACCAGAGGGGGGCCGGAGGCCACATGTTGAAATATCTATCCACTGGTCCCCAGTGAACATACAACGTGTCCTGGCTCTGGTGGACACTGGGGCTGAATTTTCACTGATTCATGGTAACCCTGAATGGTTCCTGGGACCCCCACTATCATAGATGGATATGGGGGGGAGGCTATCAGAGTGAAAAAAGTCCAAATCCCTTTGGGAATAGGACATTTACCCCTAAAAGAGTATACTGTGTATATATCTCCTATCCCTGAGTATATTTTGGGGATTGATATCCTGCAGGGTCTGTGGTTGCAGACCACTGCAGGGGAGTTCTGACTGAGAGTGCATGTGGTGAGGGCAGTTCTGAGGGGACATGCTAGGCACTCGCCCATAGCTTTGCCTGTGCCTTGGCAGGTGACTAATACCAAACAAAACAAACTGCCTAGAGGGCATAAAGAGATTGGAAAAACTCTCCAGGAGCTGGAAAAGGTGGGTATTATAGTCATTTCAATTCCCCAGTGTGGCCAGTAATAAACCCAGATGATTCCTGGCGTATGACTGTGGATTACAGAGAACTGAATAAAGTCATACCCCCTATGCATGCTGCTGTCCCCTCTATTACAGGACTGATGGATACCCTCAGCCATGAAGTAGGAACATATCATTATGTGGTAGATCTTGCCAATGCCTTCTTTTCCATTGACATTGAGCAGGAAAGTCAAGAACAGTTTGCATTCATGTGAGAAGGACGGTAATGGACTTTCACCGTCCTCCCACAGGGATACCTCCACAGCCACACCATCTGTCATGGACTTGTAGCCCAGGACTTGGTTACATGGGAGAAACCGCCAATGGTGCGGCTGTACCATTATATTTATGATGTCATGCTCACGTCCGATTCTCTTTCAGATCTAGAAGGTGCAGCACCTAGACTGCTGCAACATTTACAGGAGAAAGGATGGGCTGTGAACAGCACCAAGGTTCAGGGACCTGGTTTGTCTGTCAGATTCTTGGGGGTTGTCTGGTCAGGTAAGACCAAAGTGATACCAGAAGCAGTTATAGATAAAGTCCAGGCCTTTCCTACCCCCACAACTGTAGCATTGCTACAGGAGTTTCTTGGTCTTCTAGGCTACTGGAGACTGTTTATCCCAAACTTGGCACAGATTCTGAAGTCCTTATACCAGTTGGTACGAAAGGTCATCAGGTGGGACAGGGATAAGACATGTCCATCTGCCTTTACTGCAGCAAAACAGGCAGTCAAGGCCGTGCAAGCCTTGAGTGTGATAGACCCATCAAGGCCCTATGAGCTGGACGTTCATGTCACTGAAGATGGTTATGGCTGGGGTCTCTGGCAGCGGCTTGAACGAACTCACCAACCCACTGGATTCTGGTCACAACTCTGGAAAGGGGCAGAGGTACGATACACTTTGATAGAAAAACAGCTGGCTGCTGTGTATCATGCCTTGCTGGCTACAGAACCCATCACTAGAATGGCCAAGATAAAGGTAATAACCACCTATCCCATCTTGGGGTGGGTACGAGACTGGACCCAAAAGCCAAGGAGTGGTGTGTCACTCTAGCCAAGTGGGGTGATTACCTAGAGCAGCATAGTGCCCTTTCTCGTAGCCCCTTGAGTGAAGAATTCCAACGCTTGTTGGGGCCAGTGACATATACTAGTGAAAAGCAGGAGAACTTGCTTTTGAACCATTAGTAGCAGAGAGTCCCTTTCAGAGGGAAGAGCCCCTATACCTGCAGATGCATGGTACACAGATGGCTCCAGCCGTGGGCAGCCCCCAAAATGGAGGGCCATAGCTTTCCATCCTGAGACTGAGACAATATGGATGGAAGATGGTGAGGGGAAGAGCAGCCAATGGGCAGAGTTGCAGGCCGTGTGGCTTGTGATCAGCCAGGAGCACTCCCCTATAGTTGTCTGCACTGACAGCTGGGCTGTCTATCGGGGCTTGACCCTGTGGCTACCAACCTGGCACCATACCAACTGGCTGGTTGGTCACTGACCCCTTTGGGGGGCAAGAATTGTGGCAAGGCTTATGGGCCTGTGGTCAGACTAAAATAATTACAGTATACCATGTGACAGGTCATTTGCCACTGGCATCCCCAGGAAATGATGAAGCAGATAAATTGGCCCAGATACATTGGTTAGAAAGAAAGCCTGCCTCTGATGTAGCCCAATGGCTACATCAGCGTTTGCTGCATGCGGGGCAAAAGACAATGTGGGCTGTAGCCTGTCAGTGGGGCTTGTCTTTGACCTTCAAAGAAGTTAGTAGAGCTCGGCAGGAGTGTGTCATGTGCTCCAAAAGGGACTTACACCGAGTTCCACAGCAACATTGGACAATAGCTAAGGGACCTATACCCCTCGTCAGGTGGCAGATAGACTATATTGGGCCTCTACCTGTGTCAGAAGGATATCGGTATGCGATGACCTGTGTGGACACAGCCACTGGACTTCTGGTTGCTTTTCCTACCCGTTGTGCAGACCAGCAGACAACCAAAGGGGCCTGGAGTGTCTCTTTGCTGCCTATGGCCGACCACAGGTAACTGAGAGTGATCAGGGAACCCATTTTACTGGACATACACTGCAAGAATGGGTGTGACAGCTGAGAATCAAATGGAAGTTTCATGTGCCATACAATCCTACCACAGCAGGCATGATAGGCACAATGGCTTGTTAAAATCCAGACTAAAGTCAGATACCAATAGTCTGCGGGGATGGTCAGTCCGCTTATGGACCGTGCTATGACATTTGACTGAGAGACCCCGAAAGGGATCCCTGAGCTCCGTAGAAGTGTTAACACATATGGCTGCCTCCCCTATACAACTGCAAGTACAAACCAAGGAAGAATCACTGAAGCTGAGGTTCAGCCACCAGAATAACATCTTGCTACCAGCACCAACTGCACTGAACCCTGGAGACTCCATTGAGTGAACGTGGCCTTGGACCTTTCGACACATGGACCAATGATGGCTGGCTCTCCTGGCACCTTGGGGACAAGGCCTGGAAGCTGGCCTCCTGTGTATTCCTGGAATAATAGAAGAGTGGCCCCCAAAGGTCACAGTAGTATATCCTGAACAGCCAAAAGGTAGGAGCATCTTACCGGGAAGTTTTGTTTTATCATTATGGCCAGTGCACGCACCTCCAGTATCACTATGTATAGAACCTTCAGTAACCCACACCGGGAAAGGAGTAAAAGTATGGTATACTAGACCTGGAAGGGACCCCCTTCCTGCTACAGTCCTATCATAGGACCACTCTCTTGCATGCATCCTACCCAATGGACAAGATTTGCCTATGTTGGTGGCATTAAAACATGTGTCTTATCGCCCCTAAGGTCTTTGTGGATTGGGAACTTCCCCTGGCTTAAGGATTATTATAGTTTTTCTTACCTGTATCAAAATCTTACTGTACCTTAATTTTTATTATCTCTAAGTTGTTGTTATCCTCTATTGATGTTGTGGAATCTGGTTACAGTGCTCCAGCTTTCTCGCACAGGGACCATTGAGGAAGATTGAAAGCATGTAGATTGTAAGGTGAGAATCCTGGAGGGGCGGAATGTGGGGAAGTTGGGGTTCCTATGGCCAGGATCCTCACTGAACTTAAACCACCTAATGATGTAACTGGCCTGTTCCTAGGCTACCGCTTCCACACCTTTAGGCAATAAGCTATTATTGTGCTATATAGAGAGCTTGGCCCAGTGCTCTGGGCAGAGGCAGAGATGCTAGTGCTCGACCTACTGCAGGGAGAACAAGCCAGGTAATAAACCCTTTCACCCCCAAAGAACGTTTTGCTGTCAATTTCTTTGGTCACATTGAATCCATAGCAAACTTGCCTGGGGCTGATACCCATTGGCAAGACAACCACTCTCCCAACATTGCCATGTAACATATGGTGCAGATATTCTGGCAAACAGACTAGGCAGAATCTAAACCTTAGAATAATGGAAGTATCTGCTTTTGTGAAAGCCTCACTCTGTAGCTCATTCTCTGTACTATGTTCAAAGGATGCCTCTTAAAACATGCTTAAGACTTGCTTCTCTTCTTGATACGCCAACATCCCATAGTCTCTGTCACTCATAATTGTTAAAAACAAGACAACAGGCCCAAACTGGAGTCATGAATGCTAAGCCCCATGTCACCAAACCAAAATTTAATGTAAGTACAGTTTTGGCTTTACCAGGAATTGCCTGTCAGCACCAGTTAGACAATCTGTCTGGTAGATCCCTGCCATCTCTAAGGGGAAGGAAACATACAATAATCAATCCACTTTTTTTGCCTAGTAAACCTTCCTGTTCCTGCTACTTTCCTACTGTCAAAGTCTTTCATTTTATACAATTCTTCTGAGCTCCTTTCTGTCTGCTAAATTGAATGCTGCCCTATTCAAATTGATTTTTGCTCAAATAAACTCTTAAATAAATGTTTAATATGTCTGTTTATCTTTCAACATAATAAATCTCATATTTAAACAGAATAAACCTCACCATGCGATCTGTCCTTTCCCTGGAAGCCTGTACATCAGATGTCAAATAATCAGCCCCCAGTGCTTCACTGGACCTTTAATTAGCCCTTTGAAACCTGATTTCTGTTCATATCACAGTGATTACAGCTGACATTCTCTACAACCTTCCAGCTGCTAAGTCCAAAGGACAGTTTTCATTCTTTACACCTGTTTGCCTTTCTGCAACTCTGTAAATATCCCTCCTACCTCAGGTTCCAACATCCACTCTCTCCTTGTTTTCCCACCTTGAAGGCAGTCGCATCTCAGTCTCCTCTTCTAAAATGTTCTTTCGGCATTAATCATTTTCATTCTGATGTTTCCTAACATCACTCCTTGACTCTTTTTTATTTTGACCTCTTTCTGCTATCTCTTTGCTCCCTAATAGCACCCATATGTATGGTTGAAGCCAGGCCACATTTTAGAGCTCCAGACATGGGTTTCAAACTGGAGTTACAGACCAGGGAATCTCTTCTCGGATTTCCCATTCTTCCCATCCTACGCCCCTCCCAAAATATATTCTCCCTTTATTATTCACAAACCTGGGCCTGTGGTCTCATGGCACCATCACCTACCCACGAGCTAGTCTGGTAAAGGCTGACAACCTGAAGATGGTGATGTCTTGGTTTGGCTTGTACTTCCCTGTGGTTTACTCATGCAGCCGCAACAGGAAGTGAATGGGCTCCGAGGCAGGTGTGGCTCCCTAGTCTTCCCTGGTCTCACGGGAAGGGGGCTCAGAGTTTAGTGCTCTTGATCACCCACAGAGATGTCTGCCGGGTCAGAGAAACACAGAGCTCTGGGCTCACTGGCTCTCTACCTGTTGCTCTATCAGCATCTGTAACCAGATATCTAGGCCTTCAGGCCTTGACATTCTTCTGTGCCAGCACTTGAACCATCTTCTTTGATCTATACCTCAGCTGCCAGGCCCTGGAGTTTCCCCCTGTCTTCTTAGGGGCTCTTTGTGGACAAGCCTAGTCATGGCCCACTACAACCAATGGCTCCAGTCAGAATATTCAGAGTTGTCCTTGCTTCTCGCTCTCCTACATCTCTAATATTCAACCTATGATTAAACATAGCCACACTTACTCACAGATGTATTTCATCTACCCATTCCTCTCCATTCCTGGTGCTACCACTACATCATCTCTCAGCTGAGATACTGCACAGCTCCCAACTTCCTCTCCAGCCTCAATTCCTGCCCTCTCTTCAGGCCATGCTCCATTCTACTGTCAACAACAGCATCCTACACTACAAATGTGACACTTCCTCACTCCTCAAAAAGCTTTCAGGGAGTGTGAGGGGGATAAAGGAGCACAAAAATTCTCAGTCATAATGTAGGCTGGTCAGGGGGACACTAGTACAGCACAGAGAATATACTCAGTGATTCTGTAACATCTTCCTATGCTGACAGATAGTAGCAGTACTAGTGGGGGTGAAGATTTAATAATATGGGTAACTGCTGAACCACTGTGTTATATACTTAAAACTAATATGATTATATATTAATAAAAAATGTACTATCACTTTTTTATAATTTTAAAGACAGTTTGCTCCTAATTTCAAGATATTTGGAGCAAACACCATTACATTCTATAAGTTGCTATTACCCAATAACTTGTGAATACATGTTCATTCATTCATTTGTTCACTTCAAAGAGCTTCCATTTCAGGTGGATACCATGTTGGGAGACTGTTAAGATTATACAGTATTTTAGAGACAGAAGCCATCCTAAATATCACTTTGTTTTCATTCTCTTGCTTAAACCAATTCCATTTTAGTGAGATAACCCTGAAAAAACAAAAATAAGAGTTTAAACATACTGGGCATATTAGCTCCTAGCATTGCCCTAACAAAGCACCACTCACTGGATGGCTCAAAACAACAGAAACTTATTCTCTCACAGTTCTGGGGGCCAAAAACCTGAACTCAAAATCTGACAGTGCTCGTTCTCCTCAGAAGCCCCAAAGGGGGGAGCTTTCCTTGTCTCTTCCAGCCTCCGGTGGCCCCAGGTGTTCCTCGGCTGGTAACAGCATCACTCCAGTCTCTGCAAGGCCAAGGTGGCCATGACAAAGGTCATTTTTTGAACTTAATATTAATGGGAGTCAGAAGAGCTAAGCTGGCAGAAAGATCAGAGGAGGCATTTCAGATATGAGTCTATTCAATACACATTTATTGTGCACCTGCTCTGTGCTGAACATAAGTTAGGTGCTGACGTATCGATATAATTTGTGTCAGTTTCTGGGGATAGAGACATTAAATGCTCCTGTCGTGATGGAATATTAATTGAGTTGGGAAGACAGTAAAGTAAACAGAAAATCATAATAGAAGGTAATAGGTACCATGATGGACCTATAATGGAGAAGAAGAGAAACACTTAGGTTGAATGCTATGGTAAGTGATTTGGCAATATCATGAAGACTATAGGGGGTCACATGGTTAGACATTTTATTAAAAAGGAAAAAGAAAAGACGTCCATGGAGCATCCTGTTGTAGGATGAAGAATACTTCAGACAGTACAGTGTCAATCTTATTTTCATTTTAAGCCCCGATTTTTATATATGCAAACCCATATGCCCTTTGCTAGGTGATGTTTGGATGCTGTATAGTCTATCGCCAGAAATTAGCCACTCAGCGTCCAAAACAATAGATGATAAAAAAGGAATAAAAGGAAGGGCCAAGTTTCTAACTTTCTCTTGAGCATCAAGCTATGATAAAATGGAAAGGGAAAGAAAGTACCAAATCAAAGATTCTTCAGTTATATGAACTTGAACTTAAAGTTTTTCTATGCATTATTGTAATCTCCTTTTGAATCAGTGGATTCTGTGATAAAAGAGGACTTGGAGAAAATCCTCATATACCAGAGTTCACATTTTTAAACTAAACACAGCATTTTATCATGATCCCTTTTATTTTAAGGATATCTCAGAAATAATATTTTTTATATAAATGGACATATGCGAAAATTATAAGGAATAAATTTATGTATATACTTGTAACTTTTTATTTCTAAATACATATACCTCAAATTCTACAATACACTGACTTCTGGAAGCCATCTTTAAAAAAATGTCAAGGAGACCTTTTGGCTAAAATTGTTAAGCATCAGCATAAAACCCTGTCATCAAGGAAAAACTTTTCCTGTACTGTCATAGGTTAAGTTCTTGGGATCCAGTGAATTAAGCTGACAGAAGACAGATTAAGAAGGGAAAAGACATATTTTAAATCCATAAAGGAGTACATAAGTGAGTCCGCCAAGAAACGTGACTCAGAGCGGTGGTCAGAAGTTAGGACACAGCGGTAAAGGAGATGGGGAGGACACTTGGGGAGGGGTGGGTAGAGGTAAAGGAGATGGGAGGACACTTGGGGAGGGGATGGGTAGAGAAAGGCACTGATGGGAAAACAAATGACTTTTTGATGAGATAAATGGTCCTTTTGGGGGAACAGATGGGAGGTAAAACAGCTTCGTGAGGAGGACCTGTAGGTGTGCCTCTGATTTCTCACTGTCTCTGGTGGAAGAGTCAGTCTTCCCTGCTTGTTCTCCAGGAGCGGATTTATGACCACTGAGTTCTTTTGGGAGTCTCTGCTTTTAGTCAGATGAGGGATTTCAGAAACTCAAATGCTTTCAGCTCAAAAGAATTGTTAGGCCCCAGTGGCATATCTAGGATCCCTTTAACCAGCAAACAGAAAGCAAGGAACAGGGTCCCAATGGAACAGTAGAGACAATAGGACCTTCCCTCTGTGCTGAGCACCCTGAACTAAGAGTAATAATTCAGCCTTTCTGGGCTCTCACTTTGTGACTCGGGGAATCATGGGCTCACAGGTTTTGTGCTCGTCCCTAGCCTCCTTTATTTCTTTTTCCTTCTCATAGAGACAATAACCAGTTAAAATTAGCCAAAATCCTTTTTGCTTCAGTTATTTTCTAACTTGCTTTGCTGATTTTTTTTTTTTTATATGTTTTTGTTTTAAAGAAGCTACTCCTAAGTTAACGAATTTTAATTAGGGCTTTGAAATCCAAACACAGCAATACAGCCACGTGTGTGATAAGTAACTAAGGCCCAGGAGCACCCGGGATGCCCACGGTGAGCCTGGGCGCATCGGGTCAGGGAGTGTCAGGTGCTCACCTCAGAAGGGCACCTGTACTTCCCAGCCCTGGAGACAGAGTAGGGGGCGGGGAGGCAGCCGTGGGGGGCGGGGAGGCAGCC
>JAQQAC010002594.1:10457262-10532795 GCA_029783875.1 Phataginus tricuspis | reverse complement strand
CCATTATCCTCTACATTGTTTGTGATTACTGGGCTTGAATTTAACAAAGACTTCATTAGAAACCATGGGCAAGATCCCACCTTTTTCAAAGAATTTATTAAACAAAACAAAACCTAGGAGATTTGAAGAGGTAAAAAAAGAAAAGAAATATCTGACCCATTTTTGGCATGCTAAAACAAACCACGAGCACCATCTATCAGGTTTCCAACGATGCAATAGCAGAGACTGAATCCAATGGAAAGATGATTTGAGGTAAGCTGTCAGTATGTTTCACAGTCCTTAATTAGTTAATTCACTAATCACTGCCCAGTTTAAACTCAAAACACATTTCTTGTATGAAAAATATACAAAATACATGTGCATGTGTGCCCACATGTATGTATGTGTGTGTATACATACACACACTCTGTAAAGTGGAGCAAACACAAACACAATACAGCCATATTAAGGTGAGTCTAAAAAACACATAAGGGCTTTTTCATGTACTAAATATGGGCTGTCAGGTTCCAAATGGCAACAAAGGAAAATATGATCAGTTATAAGATTCACAGTGGCCCAGGACTTATAATCTATTTCAATCAAAGTAGTGTTTCTATTTTGAAATAAATAACCTCATGAGCCCGTGACTAATCAGAATTGTGCTCTGACTGTATTATCCAACATATCCCGTAAGTTCCTATGACTACCGTTGAAATAAGAAAGCAGTGACTGAAAAGTTAAGATGCTAATGACTTGAGGGTAAGCGTGGATGTCCTGGCTGCGGCCGCAAGTTCCACAGCTCTGATGATCGCAGCCTTCACCTGAGTCCTTTTCAGAAAATCGGGCTTTGCAAAAAAAAAAAAAAAGTAAATAACACATAAATATAATTATTTAAACCTTAAACTGGATTAAAAATAAGAAGAATAGGTTGTCTTACTTTGTTTCGTACAAAAGTAAACTTCTTGGTATTGTTGGTAATCTACTTCTTCCTTTCTCGGTGATCTCCTCTAAATGTCCAATGAACATTTACTCAATGGAAAAGACACAGCGTGAGTGACTTTATAAAGATGATTCTTGACCCAGCTGCTTATGCCATGTCGACTTTAGGCGACAACAAATAAGTGAAAACTCTGAAACATCTTGTTTGCTCTATGTATAAACATCCTCTTGCATACTTGAAGAGGTGCAAATTAACTTCAATCCAAAGAATTATACTCTGAGTATAAATATCCTTAGTTGCTGCAACAGCTATTGTAAAGAATGCTTAGAATCAGCACTATTCACTTTAGAGAAAGATCCCAACACAGTCTTTACTGGCTTGCTTTGATTCTATATTAAAGGTGAGGTATTTTATTCAGCAACTCTCCATGTTGTCGTGACACAGCAGGACTCAATGGGTGATGGACAGGCGGACGACTGAGTTGTGTCAGAGGTAAGAACTGCTCAGAGATGAGTTACGGTGCAAAGCAGCCAATAAAACCATCTACAAAGAATAATGGGCAAGGATAACAGAGCTATGAGCACAGCAGGAAACATTTTAGCTCCCTTTCCTGTCATGGGGGCGCACTTTCCTCTGCATTAGCAAGAGTTGAGTGAACGTGTGCAATATAATGCATTTTAAATCTCAAGTGTGAGACTACCCTGCTCAGGAGAAAAATGTTACTCAGATTCTGCCTTCAGCTTGGGGGAGCCCTGTGACCATGTGACTACCTAACAAAACACATGAGGCTGGGCACCAGAAGAAGAAAACAGGACAAACTGTGACAAATTCTTAGCATCTGGTAATCCCAATGTGTTTCCACGTAGTGATGAAGTGATCTAATCGAAACGACAGAACCTTTCTTCTCCCTCAACAGCAAGCATAGAAGTGAGCGCGATTTGTTCCTAACTCCTTGTTTTGTTGCCACCGTCATATTTCCAAGTCATTGCTGAGGAGAAAGGACGAGTAATGCAAGTGCAAGAGAAGGCCTGGCTTGAACCTAAGCT
Source organism: Phataginus tricuspis (assembly GCA_029783875.1). Taxonomy (NCBI): domain Eukaryota; kingdom Metazoa; phylum Chordata; class Mammalia; order Pholidota; family Manidae; genus Phataginus; species Phataginus tricuspis. The sequence goes on along the minus strand of JAQQAC010002594.1, from coordinate 10,530,830 downwards.
GCTGGCACTTTGGGGCATAACTTGGAGACTTGAGTGGAGAAGCCTAATTTTATGAAAAACTAAGAATTTCCTGGGAGAGAACTCAGGCTCAGAGACACTAACCAGCCCTTATTCTTTGGAGGGCAAAGAGCAGAGAGACCACTACGATTGCTCCAGTAGATACATAAGTAAGAGGGATGTCTCATACGTAAAAACCAAAGATTCTGCTTTCTTGAGAACTTGGTAAGAAAGACCAGAGTGAGACACGAGTTCCCTGCACTGGTTTTATTCACTACTTCTTCAAGCACATTTTAAAAAGCTTGGCATTCACAGTAAAATGAGGAGGAGAAACTGATTATCTCTTCACTACTGTTTAAAAAACAGGTTCACTCATATCCATTGTCTGGGTCATTCCTGATGTTCTGAAGATAGTTTGCAACCTCACTTTCCTTTCGTACTTGCTCTTCTTTAACACTCTCGTGATTTTCCAAAACTCCTTGGAAGGCACATTAAGCCACTTGAACTTAAATAATAAAAGTAGAAAACTAGTCTCAGTAAACAGCACCATGCCAGGTATTACTACTTTCAGCTTTTCAGTTAACTGTGAGCACTGGCTTTCAGCTAACCACCGTTAGTTGCAGGAAGAACCGACAGAAATAAGTGTTAACAAGCAGTTGCTGCGTCTGCTGCATTGCAGTGCCATTTGGTTTAGCTTTGTCACCTTCCAGCCCACGGCCCAGCACCTTTCACAGGGAGGAAACATCCCAATAGAGCAGCAAGGAGTCATTTCTATGGCATGCGGGAAGCAGAGCTACACCCTGGCCGACCCACTCTTTTCTCAGACGGTTCACCAGGACAAAAGCAGCTGTGCTTGGTATCTTCTGCTCTGGGGCAACCTTTCCTGGTGAGATACCAACTGTGCTCAGCTTTGCCTCAGAAGACCACACAATAGTAGGGGACATTCTATTCCACTTCTCTCAGGTTTATGTGAGTTTCTTCCTTCAGCCTCTCTGTCCTTTCCTTAGTCCCTCCTCTCCACAGAAAAAGGATTTGACTGGTGAGATGACAAGGACCCGGTGCCCACTGGTCCATGTTTCTCAATTTGTTGGTGGCCCATGTCCCAGGGCCTTGCTCTCCCTCTGTCCCAGCCGTCGGGGCTCAGCAGGTCTGACACTGCAATTTGCCTTTGCAGATCTGTGCAAACATCTGTCATGCCCTGCATTTCTAAAGGAGTTTTCCAAGATCAGAGCTCAGGCAACGGCTGTTAGGAACCCCATGTAGAGTCATAAATTCAAACTGCGTTTTCTAATCCACTTTCTATAAAGATAGAGCTGACATTCTAGTCTATATTTATCAAGTTCCTGTCTATTTTTCAACTGGCTCTAAATTTGAGGGGCAAGGGAATGTGGCCTATATCCTTCCTGTTTAAACCCTCATCTCACACCTCCACCACCTCCAAGGCTCCAGGGAACTGTCCCCGGAAAAGACAATGGACCTGGCAGGTCCCCATGACCCCACACAGGGACACCAGAGCAGGAGTAAATGTAAGAAATAGTGCATGGCTTTGGCAGTTATCAAGAATGTTCATGAGAATGTGAGAGACATTCTTTGGAAGCTCACAGAAAATCTGAGAGAGGAAAATTCACAAGAGGTGTGGTGAACTTGTGAGCTGTGGGGTCAAAACACTTCAATTCGTTACTACATCTGGGATCTCAGAATAGTGAAAGCCTGGGAAATTTAGGTCACCTATACATATATCTTTCGGTTATAAACAACTTATTTGTTCAAAGCATTTTTGCGGGGGTTGGAGGATTATGTCACAATTATAAGAATATGTCCAAGAGATAGACAGGATAACCATAATTTCCCTGTTTCACAAGGAGGAAACTGAGTTTCAGAAGGTTAGAAATTAGCCTATGTTACGTAGCTGGTAAGAAGTAGGGGAGGATTAAAAAACACATGTGCTCTAATTTCTAGACTAATTTAGTAATACATCATTTAGAATTCCTCAATTTTACCAATTCTCCTTCACAGAAATATTTGTACAGAATTTTGTGGGAAAACGAAGTTATTTAGGCAAAACTAGACCCAAAAATAGGGAAATATTTTAGAACTTATATTTCTGATATACAGACTCTTAAGATGGCTCCTGGTATTTACACCTTTGGGTAATCATCTTCTTTTGAGTGTAGACAGACCAAAACTTGCTTCTAGCCAACAGAATATGGCAAAGTTGATGGCTGTCACTTCCAATATTATGTTACATACAATTGTAGTTTTCATCTTTTAGCCGACCCCGAATATTGGCTCTCTTGGGGGCTTTGATAAAACAAACCCATATGAACAGGCTTACATGGCAAGGACATGAGGGGGACTTCCAGCTAATAGCCAGCAAGGAATTGAGTCCTGCCAATGGCGATGTGAGCTTAGAAGTGGATCCTTTCTCTGTCAAGCCTCAGATAGGACCCCATCCCTGGCAGACACCTCACTGCAGCCTCGTGAGACCCTAAATCAGAGGCCCAGGCTGAGTCATGCCCTGATTCCTGATCATAGAAACTGTTAGATAATAAATATTTGTCATTTTAAGCTGCTAAGCTTGTGATAGTTTATTATGCAGCAGTAGATAACTAAAACAACAACTGATCCATTTTCTCTTCCATAAAACAACCGGAACCTTTTTTCAGGTAAAAGCTACAAACAGGCCTAACAATTACATTTCCTGTCATCATCCTGTTTCATATACTGCCCGTACTTGCTGGACTGGGTGATATAATAAGCACCGTGCAGATGATCTTGTGCACATAAGATACTTTTTTTTTGATGATAACAGTCATCTTCTTGTGTTAGCTTTTACCTCCCTGGAGGAATTTAATGCTCAGTTATCTACTACCAGGCATTGCAAGGCCAAAATAATTTATTATAGAGTGTTTAAGAATATTTCTATATTAAGAAGTTCTTGTGACATAAACATTAATGGAAAGCAAAACTCAGTCTTAAGGTACCCTATGAAACATTTATCCTGAATTGCTTTACCAAGGCTTGGAAATAGGTGATCAAAATTCTCTTGATCATGCATGCAGCCCAGGACTATTGTGGCAGGAGAAGGAAGAGAGGGAAAGGAAAAAAAAAAAAAGATATCAACCACCTTATATTGTTCCTACGCAGCTTCTCATTTGGGTGTCTATTTTATGAAATGTCTTTTATTCCTCTTTTTACCCATGAAAGTATTGAAAATGAAGAAGAAATCGGCTTAATCATTTTCTGAGAAATCAGCTAAATTCTAATGTTGTCTGATCACATCTAGTTTCAAAAATGTCAAGTGCGTTTCCATTTAGAGTGCTTGCTTAAACAGCCGTGCAAATCGGGAACGCCCCAAAATCAGCATATATCATGAGAGTTTTGAATTTTTTTTCAGTACACACTTGGATTAATCCACTCTGTTACTCTTGAAAATAATGCATTTTTCCAGCACATCATTCCTTAAACGAGAGTGATCCATCACCACTGGAGATTCACCAGTGGGGCGCATTCATAAAAGCAGACAGCTTCAGTTGTGTTTACTTTGGGAACGTTTGCTCCTTGGGAGTACAACGTTTGGTTGTTTATGCCAAAAATCCAACCCAGATGTTTCTATAACTTCTGTTTTCCTTCTAGGACATTCCCTTAGATAATAGTCTAGCATAACTCTCATTCTACTCTTCATTAAGGAGCTGTTCACCTCAAAATATTCTACGTGATAAAACGAGATGGGATTTTCCTTCCCTCTTCTGAAAACTTAGGAATTAAAAAATGCTGTAGCAACTATACTAGACATCCTGCTCTCTGATTAACTGAGAACTGTAATGTGATTAAAACACGCACATACATTCAAACACCTATTTGAATAATAATGAGCAAGGCTCAGACATGCAGAATTTAGACAAATTTCACATGTTTATTACATTTTTCAAATCTTAAATATTTCTGGATCATTTGCTTCCTGCAAATGGGCAATAATGGACTGTATGGGATAACTAAATATTTAAATTTTAGCATTTCATTAGATTAAGAATTAGCTAAGTGATGTTTTATTGAATGAATTATATGGTATTTTTTCTCCTAACCAAAGCCCTTTTTACTTTCTCATTCCAAAATGTGTATAAGTACATCACATATTCAGGCAGCACTACTGACTCTGTGCAGTTTAATTTCTAAATCTTGCTACTATATTTTAGAATATAGAATATGGACTTTTGATAGGATGGGATGAACTCTCCAGCATAGCTATATTTTAACTTTAATAAGATTTTATCTTCTCATATTCACTTTGACAATTTCACACATAAAGTTAAGTATAGTGATCAAAAATTTTCTATGCTTATCATGTTGAATCAAATAATCACCTCAATAATACCAAAGCAAAAAGTTTCTAATCTATAAATCATCAAATAATCAGTGCTCAACTGTATGTTTATAAAATTTAGAGTAACATAAAAATATGAGAATAAAATATATAGAAGTCCCCTGGAGAAGACCATCTTTTTTGATGTTTTTCTCAGTAAGACAGATTTGCGGAAATTCAATCAAGTCAAAACACTTTATAAAATATGCGTTGATTAATTAAAGCAGCACACTTATATGATAAATACACAGGGCCACATTTTATTTGAAACGTAATTTCTAAAACAAATTCTCCGTAGAAACTACTAAGTATCTAATTGCAAGAAGTTGCCAAGAGATGGGCAGCATTTTAAAAGAGAAGAAAATTACCATAAGACCTAGATTTAAGATCAGGATGAATCATATGTCTTTATATAAAAAAAAGCTGGCCTAAAGAAAGAAATATTATATTCAAATCAATTGAGGAAGTCAGTGCACACACACAAAACTACTAAGTAAATGAATTGAAATGCTCAAAGGCAAACCCTGAGTATGACAAAGGAAAAGGGTGTGAAATAAAGGACCCTGGAAATAGATATATTTGCATGCTAGGCTTTCTCCTTACAATCTCCTGAGGTTGCGAACTTCATAGTGTCCCAGAACAGCAGAGTTCACATTAGTAATACTAGTTTTTAATCATCGGCTGGATTGTATGTAGTTAGTAGTTAGTATGTAGCAATTTCCAAGTGAACGTCACTCCGTCCAAACAACTAGAACAGCCTGGGTAGTAAGCTGCAAATCAGAGTTTAGCAGAAGAATTGAATATGCAAGAGACTACAGTGAACTAAATCCCAAAAGTTATGAGCACTTGGGCAGCTGCTTTTATTGCTAACAGAGGGATGAGAAGAGGAGGCATCTTGCAGAGGTAAGGACAAAACATGTGGTAACCTGCCCAACCTTTAATGAACTCTCCCAGCACCACGTAGACGGAGGAGAACTACACAGCACCCCAGCCACGGCCCGAGTCTGCACCCGCTTCTCCAATCTTTCCCCAAATATTCACCGTGACAGGGTTCGCTGAAGTCTCGGGGCACAGCGGGAAAGTCTTAGGTGCGTGGGCCTCTTCCATAGACAAAGCAACTCTCCTCTGAAAGTGGGGTCTTGGGGAGAGTAATGAGAGAAGCTCACAGGGGTACTTAGCTTTCGTTGACGGCACTATAGCAGCATGCCAAAAGCTGCCAACGGGGCAAGAGTACAGACAGAAATTTCTCTGATAAACTGTGGCCCTTCACCAGCCTACTGCAGCAGGTCGCCAAAGCCTGAGGGCTGGGCTGCAGGACAGGAAGAGACTTTCCAAAAAGCAGGACCAGAGAGCAAAGAGAACTCCCGGTGACCAAAAGCTAGATGTAAATGAAAACGAGATTCTCAGACCCTTGCTATTGCTCAAATCCCAGGAGGCATTTTAAGTCAGTGAATTGTATTTAACTGAAGCTGCAAAAAACTCAGATGGAAGTCAAATATAATTTGGGCTGGCAAAGAAGGGCAGCCTTTTATGGAGATAAATATTATTTACTTTGGTCTCTTATGTACAAAATCTGTCATAAAAGCCAATAATAATATAGACAGAAAATAAGCAACATGGCCTTTGATGAAGAGAGGAAGTAATCCATAGAAGCAGAACTGGAATTGGCCACAATGCTGGAAGTACCAGAGACTTTAAAATAACTAGGAGAAAAGTGCCTCGTGGAAAAGGTGGACAACATGCATATACAGGTAAGGAACTTTAGCAGAGAGGCAGACAGTATAAAAATGGGGAAAATGAAAAACACAATATCAGATATATATTTACCTGTGGGAGTAACAGCAGACAAGCCACAACAGACATAAGAATCCATGAAGACCTGTGAATAGAATTATCCAAAGTGTAACCCAAAGACTAACATAAAAGGCACAGAACCCGAGATCTATGGAGCAATATCAAATGGTATAATTTATGTGTAGTTGAGGTCCCAGAAGAAAAAGGAGAAAATGGGCCAGAAGCACAATTTGAAGAGATTATGGCTGATTATAGTTTATCTTTTCCAAATTGATAAACTGTGTCAACTCGGAGACCAAGAAAGCTCAACAAACCCCAAATATAAATGCAAAGAAAACCATGACTGTTTCCATCATAGTCAAACTGACGGAAAACTAAATATAAAGAAACAGCGAAAGAAAAAAGAATCATTACACAGAGATATATTAGAAGCTGACTTTTCATCAGAAACAGTGAGGACTAAATACAACCGAAGGATATCTTTAAAGAGCTGGAATTAAAAACAAAAAAGAAATTTCAAACAAAAAAGGAATTCCACATAGAGTGAAAATATTCTTCAAAACAAAAGCAAGAAAAAAAAAGACATATTCAGACAGAAGCTAAGCAAATTCATCACCAGCAGATCTGTGCTGGCTGGAATGCTAACAGATATTCTTCAGGACCTGACCATACGGAAGTGAGTTATATAAAAACCAGTAAGAGGACCAGATAGGGTTAAAAATATGGGTAGGTATAAAATATCTTCTTACTTTATTTACATATACATTTACACATTTATATTTCAATGTTTTTAAAGAAATTGACTTACTAAAGCTATGTTTTTAGCACATATAGAAGTAAACTATATTACAAAAAGAGCATAGAATTATAATGTGCTTTGTAAAAAATTGTTAAGTAGTATAAATAGGAACACATAAGATGATAAACTCAATCACATATATTCAATTAAAATGGACTAAAAATTCCACATAAAGGCAGAGATTATTAAACTGGATTATAAAGAAGGATTTGATTAGGTGCTTTTTCCAAAAAACAACTTAAATATTAACAAAGATGTTGGAAATAAAAGCATGGAAATAGACACTATGCAACCACAAGCATAACGAAGCTGTCACGGCTGTATGAACAACAGAGTGACTTTCAAGAAAACAATTCCTACTAGAACTAAAGATGTTTCATAATAATCAGAGAGAGCGCATTCATTAAGAAGGCCCAACAATTAAAAAATTTTAAGTAGATAAAAACAAATCTTTCAAGTTCATGAAACACAACTTAAACACTAAAGAAATAGATAAAATTGACATACAGTGGTTATTTTAAGAACCTTTTCTCAGTAGTTGAAAGGACTAATAGCCAAAAATATTGGTAGCATTATAGAAGACTTGAGCAATAATATCTCTAAGTCAGCCAGATTGATATTTATAGAACACTATACCCAAAAGCTATAGATGCACACTTTTTTGGTAAGCATATATAGAATATTCACCAAGAAGGACAATATTCTGGGAGCATAAAACTAGTCTCAATAAATGTCAGAGGATCAAAATAGTGTAAAATAGTGTTTCTGACCAAAACAATGTTAATTAGAAATTAACAACAATGAGATATTAAGAACATCATAAATATTTGAAAATAATAATACTTTTAAATGGCCCATCACCAAGATATAGAACCATATCAGCCTGGTGAACTTTCAAATGCTTCAAATGCTCACCAAATGAAACAAGATGGTGAGTAGAGCTAGAGAGTTGGGTGGACTTCCCTTTAAGAGCACAATGAAATAATCAGTCATCATTTCTGTCTCAAATATCTGGAATATTCTTTTACAATTCCTCCCAATTCCCCATTTTATTCTTTATCCTCAGTAAACACTTCAGAGAAGCTTACCAGAATAGTGCATGAGTCAGAGGTGGTAAATATATTTAGTTCTCCTAGAAGTCTACAATGCTCAGCTCATCATTCTAACAACAGAAGTTTAGAAGGGAAGGTTAGGCCCTGGAAATGAATGTTGTTAATGCAGTCAACTCATAATCACAATTGTAATTTAAATAATGGAATATTGGCATAGTTAAAACATCTACTATTAAACATCTTAAAATCAAGCAAGAAAAACAAATGCAAAAAATTGGACAATATGCAAAATAGAACATAAAAGCCATAATAATTGTTCAATAAGTGCAGCTGCATGTAACTAATGCGCTTAAAAATATTTTACTTTGATCTCTCTTAAAAAGACTTCAAGAAAGAAGAGACTTTACTTCTGTTTGTAATTCCTGCTTCTGTAGAATAATATATGATCACAAATATTTTGTTAAATTACTAGTAAGTATTGGGCCTATTTTGCACCTGTAAATCTCTCTTATTTTGAAGATCTTTTGCTCTTCAGATTTTTTTCTATAATCAACATAACTTTGTTGTTGTATTTTATAAAAGTAGTGCATGGATATTATTAAATACATTATATATAGAAATGTCTAAAGAAATATATAAAGAAAGAAATGAAATTTCTCATTAAATTACCCTAGAAATCATGATTGAACAGTGAGTAAATATGGTTCAGACTTATGTACATAAACAAAAATTGGAGACATATAAATGTACATATATACACATATATATAAAACATTCATTTAAATGTGTATATTAGTACATGTACATATCCTATAATCTGATATATTCACATGACTAATTAAGCAATGCAGCTATATTTCATAATGTACTGTAGATAATAAAATACAACGATTATAATAGCTATATCCTGGGTAGCTTTCTCAGCAGTTGACATAAATTACCTCATTTCATCATTATAATAACCAGTGTGTTAGATGTCCTCATTTACAGTTGAGAAAAATGAAGTGCAAAGAGGTTAAGTAAATTGTCCAAGATTATATCACTAAGAAGTGAAATAAAAAAGGCTTCATCCTCTTTAATAGTTGTTTAGTAGCCTAAGGTATGTGCACCTTGGTTTGTTTAATTAATCCCATATAGATGAACATCTACCATCCTTCAACTATTATATTTGATGTTGCAATAAACATTCTTGTACATATATTTCTGTATATTTGTTCAATCACCTCTAAAGGTTAGTTACCCAGTTGAGCTCTAGGAGATTAGAGGGAAGGGTACAGATGTATGTGTAAATATATGCATGTATATACATATTAAAATAAATAGAAATAGCTTTTGTTTTTGAAAGGTTATTGGTAACAGTGTGTATGGAGAAATATATATTTTTGTCAGTACCATATAGCTAGGCTATATATATGTATATATATTCTTATAAATAGATTTTATACACCAACACATACCTTTTATAAATATCATAAAAGTATTGTGTATGTATTATCTGCATACCACATGTAGGTATATATGTATGAACATACAAAAGTGAAATCTTGTATCAAAGTGTATATTTCTCCATATGTACTCTTACCAAACTCTTGCCAATGGGTTTTAACTCTGGGCAAGTTCACTCTTGATTCAGTGGGGCAGAAAAATGACAATGGAACGTTCTTGGGGTGAAAGGGTTTATACCCACTTTATTCCCACAGTGGCAGGTCAAGCCCTAGAATCCCATCCACCTCAGAGCGAGCCTGCATGCAGCAAGCTGGCCTCTGCCTCTGGGCCTCTCCATCCCCGCAGCCGTCCCAGTCTCTGTCCTTGGTGCTGCCACCACTCCAGCCTTTGCTCTCCTGCAGCCATGCAGCCCAGAGCCCTGGGTGGGGCTCTTTATATAGAGCCTATTGCTCACATGTGTGTAGTGAGCAAGTCAACCCAGGTCAGGTGAGAATCCTGGCCATAGAACTTCCATTTTCCCCACACCAATGATCTTTGCAAAAAAGCAAAAGTTGTGTTTCTTTTATTAGTGATACTATGCATCTTTTCATGAAATTTATTAGGTATTTGTTTATTTTTCCCAAGAATATTTGATCCTGAATTTATCCTCTGTTCTGGAGGACTGTTGTGTCACATTTGTTGTTGAGCTTAGATAACTATGCTTCTAGGTTACTCAGTGTTCTCAAAAGGAAAGCACATGTTCTCTATAACTCATCTATAGTTAAAATAAAAGGGCCTGAGAGTTGGCCTCCATGGGAAGAATACCTGCCTGGAATGCAAGGAAAATAAATGCAAAAATCCCCACATGTGATATATCCGCTTCTATTTGTAATGCAAAGTTTGTTAATAAGAGCCAGCTGTCTTTCACAGAGCCAGCGAGTTCCTGCTTAGAACATGTGTACAGAAGGACCCTCTCAAAATGACAACCCACTGGGCAAGTATCCTCAAGCTGTTTTTAGATGAGAGAAAAGAAGGAAAATGGGGTTACAGATACATTTTATAGAACTCCTGCTGATCAGCTTCAGGAAGCTTACAATGGATTTAAGGTGGTGCTCAGTAAAGGAGAGACAATTCTTAGAGATTGCTTTCAAGAGCTCGTGAAAAGGCTAAGCAATTCTTATGACCCTTAATATCCTTCATTTTCCCTTCATTTGGACCATTTTATCAAAGCAACTTGTAATCAGGTAATGTTGCGAATCTCTTTAGTTGTTCAAAATACATATATCAATTATCCATTTTTCAGCCTCATGCAAAAAGAGTTTAAAGATCATTATTCCTCTATCTAAAAAACTGTGGACAAAATGAGAGTTTCTGTGGCCAGGATTCTCACCCGGCCCTGGCTGACTAGCTCACTACACACCTGTGGGCAATTTAACTCTATATAAAAAGTTCCGCCCAGTGCTCTGGGCGTGACACGGTGGCACGGCTGCAAGGCTGCAGGAGAGCAGAGCAGAGGCTGGAGTGGTGGCAGCGCCGAGAACGGCTGTGCGGGACGACTGTGTGGGACGGCTCTGCAGGCAGAGAGACCCAGAGGCAGAGACCGGCTTGCTGCATGCAGACTCGCTCTGAGTGAGTGGGATTCTAGTGACTGACCTGGCAATAAAGTTGGGTATAACCCTTTAACCCCATGAACGTTTTGCTGCCAATTTCCTTGGTCACATTGAATCCATAACGAACTTGCCCGGGGCTGAAATCCATTGGCAAGACAAAAATGAATGTCTTAAAATTATTTTTTCAAAATAAAATATTACTCTGACCTTGTGTGTGTATGTGTGTGTGTGAGTGTGTGTGTTTTAAAGCACTTTAAAGAACAACACATTTTATCTGGAAACATTTGGGAGGTCAGTAAGGAACTTTATTATTCACAGAAGGAAAATTGTGGAAGAGAAATTAAGCAAGTCTTTTAATGTATGGATTATAATTTGTAATGTCTAGAAAAATAGAACCTATTTGGAAGACATACTTCAGAAGGAATTTATGTGTTAAACCATGTCAACCATAGCAGCGTTTTAATTATTTGGAAGTCACAAATTTAAAACAGTCTGAACTAGCATTCTCCAACCTATGGAAACTTTGCAGAAACACCTTATGGATATACTGAATTATGGCACAAAGTTGATTAAGATCCAAATGCAAACCAAAATGTATTATAACAGAGTTGTTGCCTTACATTTAAAGACTTCTTGTAAATCAGTAATGAAATAAATGATGGTCCAAAGGAAAATCTAGTGAGCAAAAAGATGTAAGTAGGGAATAAATTTTATAAAATACCAGTATCCAGAACATGAAATATTAAAACATTCTTTTTCAGTAGGAAAAGTTGAATGATGCAGAGTTGAGAAGACCTGCTCATGAGTGAGAAAGACTTAGGTTCTAGCTTTGTGACCTATGGCAAGACAGTAAGGCATTCTGAGTCTCAGTGTCTTTAATTATAAAACAAAAATAGTATTTCTTACCTCATAGTATAGTGTGAGAATTATAAAAAAGAATGCATTGGTAGCCACCAATTAATGAGATAGCTTTCTTCATTCATTTAGTCAAATAAATGATGCAACTCAATATTTGCATGATTTGAGAAATAAATATACCACATTATATGCAGAAGTCCAAACTGAGTCATCTTGCCACACTTTAAGGATACTTGGTGATATGAACCAACAAGTGAAGTAATTCTATATGTAGACTCCATAACAAAGAAATTTTTAAAAAGATATGTATATATGTAAGATTGCTAAAAAATTTGTTATAGTAGCAAAAAGTTCTAAGAGTATAAAATTCAGGGATATGACACACTGTACATGTGTATAATGGACAATAACACAGTCACTAAAAATAATAAGGTGGATTGATATAATTTAATTACATGAAAAGATGTTTATAATATGTTGTTCAATGGAACAAGAAGATTAAAATAGCCCACATAAAATGACCTGGTTTTCTAAAAAGTTTTATAATGCACACATTTTTAAATCATAGCAGAATATGTGTGAAAATTTTTTTCAGTTATTTCTACTTAAGGAAATCTAAGTTGATATATTATTATTTTATTATATTTTCTAGCTGTTAAATGTATTATATATATATATATACTTTTTGAATGGTATATAAGATGGAAGAGAAATATTGTGTAGTTCCTGATTACAATAACAACACACTTTGCCATGGAAAAGGTACATGTTTAATGCCTATTGACATCGATCAAATAATTCCCTGACAATAGCAGATAAACTACTATTTCTTAATAAGTTGTTAAGTTCTGTTCTCCCTGCCCTGGGTAAGGTGAGCTATTGCAAAGACAGATGTTTTTTTTTAATCTGAGCTCCTCTCTTAGGTCTACCTTTCCCCTTGTGAAAAAAACTCTAGGCATTTCTCATATTTTGAAAAATGTTGTGTAGTACAACGGTCAGGTTGCAAAGAGTAATTTTGCTAAGAGTTCCTAATTCATTACTTTGCTCAAAAAGCATAGAAATCGATGCTAAGTCAGTCTTCCATTTATTGATCTAAGAAATGTTTACAGACCAGCTTCTGTGTGCCAGGGACAGACCTGAGGTGGAAGCTTCAGTGTAAGATGGCTAGATGAGTCAGTTGATACCTAAGACAAAAGTGTTACTAAAGATGAAAAGAACCTGGTAAGAGAGAAAGAAATGCTAATTGCATTCCTTTTCTCCTCAGTCACTACAAGAGGAAAATATACAGCAAACAACCTGAAAAAAGTAACAAAATTTTTATCCAAAGATTGATACTCCTCTTAAGCCCATTTAATGGTATTTTTTTCTTTCCCAATGTTAGCCTTTATTTCCAACTGATAAGCTTTTGACTGCTAGAAATGATTTTGAGTATTAGAAAAAACACCACAATGATAGTATTTCCATTATCATATACAGAGTAGTCAGAGTAAGAATGGAATTATCATAGTACTTGGTTGAATCCTAGATGAAATACTTCACATACATGAGAATTCCTCTCTAAGGGGTGTTATGTATACTTTCAATATACACAAGAAAATATCATCTTACTTAATCATGAGTGGCTGAGCTAGAATTTGTGCATTTTGGGACATTGACTTTCCTTAATAAATGTGTTGCTTTCTTTATAAAATGCAGACTGTGAAGAGAAAGGAACCACCACAGGAGGCTCCATTCAGGTGGGTTGAGTCAATTCATTTAAATTCAACACATGTTCATTGCACACCCACTGGTGTCAAATCTTGGTGTTAGAGCAATAAATTTTGGATGGTTATCAATTAACAATATTTGTGATATTTTCATTGCTGTATGTGTGATTGGGTGGGATTCTGAGATAATTAACATATTAAAATCCTGTTAATTCCTAGAGGAATCATACAGATAGATGACATTGTCTGCACTCATCACTCTCATGTCTTTTGTAACAAACTATTCATTAGAAAATCATGCTTTAAAACAAAATAAAGAAAATTCGTAGCTGATAACAAACAAATGAAAATTAAGTTCGCAAATTATTTTGAGATTTCACAAAATCCTGACAAATCAACATCTGCTCCTAGAAAGTTGCTCAGGCATGGTAATGAGGAGAGATGAAGATGTACATAAAATCATGAGGCTGGATGAGACTTCAGGACGAGTGTCTTTATTTTTTGTCGTCTCAGAAAAACACACCCTTCACAGATGATTTGACGATTCTGTTCATCCAGACCTCCAAAAGAAGAGATATTTTCTTAAGCTATCATAAGAGATCCATTTATTTACTAAACTAATATTTATTGAACTCCATGGCAAGCACTTAATATCTCTTCATATGGCCAACATCTATTAAGCTCACCATTTAGCTGTCAATTTCTTTGTTTTAATTAGTCAGTTTCCTTTTCTCTTTTCACAGATTATTCTAAAATATTTCGCACCCCTCTGCTTCTCTTCAGTACCCTCTTAAATCTACTGTTAAAATTCTCCCATCGTTCTTTTAATATGAACAAAGTCTAAGCATCTAGACTCTAACCAATGTGCAGTCTTAGTAGGTAAAATCCTACAGGAAAAGCAGGATGAAAAACAGGGATCCAATGTTTTTATTTTATGCCCGGTTTTGTCACACCAATGATTTCTCTGATTCTGAACGGTTCATCACCAATTCTATCACTGGCGAAAGAAACTATTGACACAGGATGCTTGGGTAGTTCAGATCTGGGGCAGGAGGTTGGACTTCTGTTAAGTGTGGCACCCACAGGTGGGGGAAAGCAGAGGAGTCTTCCCAAAAGGGGCCTCAGAGACAGCCATGGACAGCTTAGCCTGCTTATTTGCTTCCCAAAAGCAGTGAGTGTGGCTTAAAACACATGTCCGCTCTCAGGACTAGATGCCAAATCCACACCGATGGAGGCTGTGCATGTTTGTTTTTACTAAGAAGGGCCTATGGTGATGGGGCACCTCCTGAAGAACTCCAACACTCAAACCTCGATACTCAAAGACCCCCTACCCTCTCACACACATGCTTGTCAAAGTCCCAGAAAAAGGATTTTTCCCAGAGGCTCAGACCAAAATCTTGAAAGTATTCCTTATCTTCCCTTTTTACTTTCTTTTCCATCCATCTCTGATCTATCAGCATATCCTGTCTGCTCTACCTTCAAGGTATTTCCAGAATCTGGCCAATTCTCTCTACCTCTACTGTTACCACCCATCTCTCACCTGAATCACAATCTCTCTGTTTCTATCCTTCATCTCTCCTCATTCTCTTCTCAAAACAGACACCAGAGTGATCTCGTTAAAATCTAAGAAAATGCCTCATCACTGTTCAAAATTCTCCACTGATTTCCCATCTCACTCAGAGTAAAAGCCAAAGTCTTTTACTCCAAGGCCTCCCAAGGCTCACTGTGCCTTGCCTCTCTCCCAACACCCAGTAACCTGTTAGTTCAGTCTAACACGCTGCTCTGATTACTAGTCCTTAAACAAGCTCTCATTTCCAGGTATTTGTATCTGCGCCTGGATTTTTCCCCTGAACAGTCCATGGATCACCTCCGCTTTTCCTTTTGACCTCCCCTCCAATGCCCCCTTCTCCAGGAGACCTACCCTGGCTACCCTGGCCAAATTGCAACCCCCCCTTTGCACATTGGAATTCCCTAATCTCCCTCCCTGCTTTGTTTTCCTACCTAGCACTTTTATTTAATTATTTTAATATCTTACAGAATCCAATGCAATTTTCCTGAGGACAAGTATTTTTGTCTTTGACCCTATCTCCAGTTCCTAACAGGGTCGTTTGGCATGTAGCTGGTACACAACATGTTTGTTAAATGAATGAATGAATGGCCCATAGGATGACGGTGGTAATGGGTAGAAATGTGAGTTGTCGAAAGAGGAACTAAAGACTCACGCTTGTCCAAGAATATCTGGGAAATATGGCTGAGTTATTTCTCCCATCAAATGGATTCATGGATGAAGAAAATAAATCACTGTTGGCCGATTTTTGTTGTTCCACATTCTTCACCAACCAGCCTCACTGTAAAAACTGGCTTCAGAGACCGAGTGGCTTTGGCTTGATCAGTTTCCTGGCAATCTTGCCACAACAACCACAAAAAAAATTGCTCTCACAGCTCCTGCCCTCAGTTGATGCATGAGTTAGAAATCTCTTCTGAACATGCAGGGTGCATTTTTCAATGTCTTTGCATTTACATAATAGAGAGTTAAACTGCTGAAGAAGGTAAACACAGTCATTGGAACAATTTACATTTGCAGCTACTTTCAACTGGAAATGCTTTTGTAAAAGATATAGTATATTCATTGTTGAGGGATCTAACATGTTTAGAAATTGGTTAAAGATGTAAACAAATAGTAAATTAGATAATAGAGGTTACACCAGTTTTATATTTCAACAAGCTCACTTGATAGGATTGTTTAAGACCCTGTTTTATAAAAATCATCTATTAAATGCTGAAAGCTCAAGCAAACATAAATATGACTTCCTATTTCTATCTCTGAGGCCCAAGTGACAATGATTCAGAAGTGCCATTTTCAGAATATAACTCACAGATAATTATCTTCCATATTTGTAAGGAATCTAGTATATAAATCCTTAAATGGAGCAGCTTAACTAACTTTAAAAGAATGAACAGCAGAATGGAATTGTAATGATATAATGCAGAAGCATAAAAATTGAAAGTATAGTCACGTTGTAAATTTTCTCCATTTCATATTTATGCTCTCTCCTCTATTTATTGTATCATATATCAAATGATTCAGCTTCCTTGGAAGCCCATTTTTATAAGAATAGCCCCAGTGATACAGCCTTGGTAAATCTGGAGAAAGAACTTAAGGATACTTGACCACCTAAATACTCCAGATGGCCTTGTATGATTTCTTCAATTGCTTTGAAATGGAAAGAAGCACTATGGCCATCAGTCAAATAGTGACATTTAAATGTTCACTAACCTAAGATTTTCTTGGGTGAAGAAGGTGTCTGGATAAATGGGCACATTTGGAAAGCAATGGGGTCCTGGCCTCTGCCCCACAGTTCTGTGAAATGGCACATACGAGCTGAGCCATGAGTGATCTCAGGAGCTCCCACCCTAAAGCAAATCATGTTGCGTCCTGAGCCAATCCTGCATCCTGAGTGCTGAATTAAAGTGCTTAGTATATCCATTGGTCTTCGAAAAAGCATGATAACTGTTTATAAGATTAGATTATTTAAATCACCATTGAATTGTCCTGCTTCAGTAAGTTCGTCCTGGTCACTAAAAGGCTCACTACGTTTTGTAAGGCGGTAACTAAGCATTTAGTATTACTTTGCTTGAAAGATAATACTAATAAGGTTCTGATATATAATTTAAAAGATATTCTTCTGTTGCTCAAAACTACTGTAAGTGTACTTTCAGTAACCATTACAGAATATTCATATTTAGTCCTCTATCACATAATGGCCTTCCTTAATCTTGTCCAAGCATATATTTTATAAAAGAAATAAAAATTACCATTAGCTTATTTCACAGAGAAAGCTTTTCCTTCTTTGTCTATAATAATAGTTCAGATGTGTAAAATGTTTACAATTTACAAAGCAGTTGTATTTACAGAGAAGCCATCTGCCATGAAATTCTTAAAGCCAAAGTACTTCTTTGCGTGGCATCAGTTTTACTTAGAGGTAAATGTAAAAGAAAATTTTGCTGAACCTAAAAATATATGAAGCAGTAGAATCAAAATTTTTATATGCATTTCTCATCAAACACCTAATAAATGAAAGAAATTTTGTGTTTGTATGGCTGGTTGAGATTTAGCCCTATAGACCCAGAATTATATATACACACCCCTAGAAAGGACCATAAGACAGCCTAGGTAGAAACTGTGGACAGCCTAGGGAGAGACACACTGTGGATAAAGTGAAGGTTCCTATGGCCAGGATTCTCCCCTGGCCCTGGTCGGCTAGCTCACTACACACGTGTGCTACTGACTCTATATAAAGAGCTCTTCCCAGTGCTCTGGGCAACACAGTGGCAAGCCTGCAAGGCTGCAGGAGAGCAGAGACGAGACTGGAGTGGTGGCAGCACCGTGGACAGAGACTGAGACGGCTGTCAGGGCAGAGAGGCCCAGAGGCAGAGATGGCTTGCTGCATGCAGACTCGCTCTGCCTGGAGGGGATTCTAGTTCTTGAACTGCAACCATGGAAATAAAGTTGGGTATAAATCCTTTCACCCCAAAAAGTTCCATTGTCATTTTTCAGTCTCATTGAAGCCATAGTGAACTTGCCCAGGGCTGAACCCCATTGGCGAGACACACATCAAATAATGTCATTTATATTATTTTAATTATTCCAACAACTCTGTGTGGCACGTAGGGCAGAAATTTAACAATTCCATTTTATAGAGGAGAAAACTGAAGCTAAAAAGCATTCCATGACTAGCAAAATTGCATTTTATATGCATTTCTCATAAAACACCTAATAAATCAAATAAATATTGTGTTTGTATGGCTGGTTGAGATTTAGCCCTATAGACCCAGAATTATATATCCACTCCCCCAGGAAGGACCTAAAGACAGCCTCAGTAGAAACTGCGGGTAGCCTAGGGAGAGACACACTGTGGATAAAGTGAAGGTTCCATTGTCATTTTTGAGATCCTACTTGTGAGATCTGGTCCCGGGTTTAAAACTACAAGTCTAAATCTCTTTCCTGAATTTCATGCTTGTTTTGATAATAGTGGTGAAGGGCAAAGAACTATAAAGAAAAAAGTAGTTAAAACATAGATAAGCATAGACCTAACCTATCAAATCAGGAATTAATTTTCTTTCCCAACCCTGGTATATACTTTCTCTGACTTATAAAAATTCTATTCAGTAAATTTCATCAGTAAGTCCCTTCAAAATAATCATGAGTCATCCACAAGATCTATCTATACCTGCCTAGTTATTTATATGTCTATAAGCGAAGCATAAAAATAGAAAGCTAAAAGGAAGTATTTCCTGACTACAAGAATGACTACAATAAAATTGTTCTCCGCAAGACAGCCATGGCCTGATGTGATCTGTACTGGATGCTGTAATATGAACTAAATGCAGTGTATCAGACAAAGGATCTCAGCAGCATACACAGCTGTTAATTGACAAAAATAAATTCGGCTGGTACATGAACTCATACCATGAACCATGTTTCATTCTCCAACAATTTATGTGAAACTGAATGGGGCCCACATGGTGAAAGAAAACAATGGCCGTTACCTCCACCACCACTTGATTTCTACATTTAAGCGTTCCTCTGGTTTGGTTCCATACTTCATGCAAAGTCAGTACTGAAAGCGGGATCAGTGAAAGAAACAGAAGGAAAAAAATTGTTGAGTTCAATTATTTTGCATGTCTACCACACACACAAATAGATCCGGCCCAATCCAGTTTTACAGAAGGAATTATTTAAAATGTGAGCTTTACATTTTGGTATTTTTTGTAATAATAGATATTTGTGAAATCGAAATTTCCAAAAACTGGTGTCATAAATTAATAAATAATGACTTAAAATGTGGGATCAGTAAAATCTCTTTACATTGCATATATTTGACTGGTTTATTGTGTTATAGTTACCGTGTAAAAGAGACGTTATTTTTTTTCTGATACAAACTTTGACTCTTGCCTGAGGGTCAGGAGGATTTTTTTTATAATAACAAAGATATATACAATAAATAATTTGCATGGTCTCACTTTATTAAATATGTTACATGCATTCTGTCATTTAATTCTCACATAAAAAATGTTAGGCAATTTTGATTGCATTTTCTACAGGAATGAGTCAACGTTTAGAGGAGATAAACTAGTCCCAAATCACACATTGGAACTGGTTTTCGATCCCAGATCTGTGTAACAACTCTAAAGTCAGTCTTTTAACCTATACTTACCATATTTTCCTTTAAATGAACATAAGAATTTAAAACAAATCAATCCAAATCTGGTCTATCTTTTCATTTTCTAAGCACAGACGAGCAACATAAAATCATGAAAGCTTTCACTGGGTGTGACAGACAGACTCTAAGCTAACCCGAATGATCCCTGCCGTCTGGCATTCACACCCTTGTTTAATGCCCTTCCTGAGTTGGGGTGGGAACTGTGACTAGTTTCTAAATAACAGAATATGAAAAAGGTGATGGGGTGCCACTCTGTGATCAAATCACATTATGCAAGTCTTGCTCGCCAACTGGCTTCAGAGCATCTCCTCGCTGGTTTAATGAAAGCAGCAGCTACGCTGAGAAAGCCCGCATGGCACAGGATCAGATGTGGTCCCCTCAGGTGAGAGCTGACAGCAGGTAAAAAGTTAGGTCGTCAATCACACAGTCCCAAGGGAATGATTCTGCAACGACCTGGATGAGCTTAAAAGCGGATACCTTGCCAGCTGAGCCAGATGAAAACACAGTTCAGCTGGCACCTTGATTGTAGCCTGGTTCATCTTGAGCAGAGAACCAGTCAGGTGGTGCCAGGATTCCTGACCTACAGAGACTATGAGGTAATAAATGTGGGCTCTTTTACCACCAAGTTGATGGTGATTTTTTTATAAAGCAAAATGAAATTGAAAGCTCTGGATTGGAAGCAGGATTGGCAGGAATACTTCAGAAAGGTAAAAGGCCATCTCTGTATCAACCCAGCTGCAACCACATCGTATCTGTGTGCATTCTCCATCCTGGAGATATCTACTGTAGACCTCTGGAGTGACCTCAGTGGTCCTGACCTTGAGGCACGGAGCAAACCCCCAAATGAATAGTGTTCAGAGTGCCATCATGCAAAGTGGACAGAAGTTTTGCTTTTCCTCAAGGTAAAGTATTTTTATTCTGCAAGTCAGAAGTCATCTCCTGAGCCATTATTATTCAGCATCAAAATGCAATGTTTGAATTGGGATTTTGTTAATGCACCAGGAAAAAAAATAACAATATTCTTTTATTTTTCTTGTTATCCCTTGATTTTCTTAGATACCCTTTATAAAAAGTCAAGCCATACCCAGGGAAAAGGATCTGAATTTCAGAAAATTTGGAGTTATGTTGCTTAATTTCAAAGAGCGTTAAATGTCAGGAAACCATTGGAAGGAAAGTGAAAATATTTGGAAATGAGATTCTTTTGGTTGCTGTTAAATTGTGAATAGTGTTTGAAAGAAGTTTAGATGTATTTATAAGCACTGCAGTGTTTCTTGGCTTATTGTTTGTGTAGTTTCTATCACTACAAAAAAATTACTACAAACTTTGCAGCTTAATCAATACAAATTTATTATCTCACAGTTCTACAGATCAGAAATCCAGTAGCCTTGTCTGGTTCCTTTACTCTGGGTCCCACCAGGCCAAAACGAGCTGTCATCCGGGTTGTGTATTTTCTAGAAGTTCAAGGGAAGAGTTCATTTCCAGATCTTTTAGCATCCATCTGTGGGGAGAGTTCAGTTCCAGGGGCTGTGCTACGGAGGTCCCCTTTGCTTGCTGGCTGTTGCCAAGTCTCCATCTCAGTTCCTAGAGGTGACCACACTCCTTGGCTCATGGCTGCTTTCCTCCATCTTCAAAGTCAGTAAGAGAGGCTCAAGCCCTGCTCATGTTTCAAGTTTTTCTGTCTCATCTGTCTGCAACCTTTCTCTTCTGCTGCATCTCTCTGACTCCAAAGAAATTTCTGTTTTTAAGGGCTTATTGGATTGGACTGAGTAATCCAGGCTAATCGCCACATCTCAAGTACTGTAATCTTAATTATATCTACAAACGCCCTTTTGTTATCCATAATATATTCACAGGCCCTGGGGATAAGGAGTGGGTATCTTTGGGGTGTGGGGGCGGTTGTTCTGTCTACCACACTATTCTTCATATAAGTTAAGTTATAATTTAATAATATAGAGCCACAAACCTCTTTAAATTGGAGGAAATAGCGTCTGAAAGGAGTTTTCAATTGTGTAATTTTTGTGATTCTTATTAAGAATTAATCTGATCAGCCTGGAATAGGGTACACAATCTTGGTTATATATACAGTAACAAAAGTTCAAAGCAGAAAGCCATATAACTTCTTATAGCACTTTCTTTTCTTTCCTGTACAGAGGCCCATTTGAAAGCCTCTCTAGTTTCCAAACTTCATGAAGTTTTATGTTTCCATTACCTAGTTGTCTAACAATGACACGTTCTTCTATTTTGTACTCTTTACTCTGAAAGTTTACTTATTATTTTTCAATTGTGACAAAGTTTATATAACAGAATTTAAAATTTTAACCATTTTGAAGTATGTAATTCAGTATCTAAGTACATACACAAGGTTTTATCACCATCACCACAATTTCCAGAACTTTTCTATCCTCTCAAACAGAAACTCTACATCCATTAGGCAGCAACTTCCTCTTACCCCCTCCTCCCAGCTCCTAGTAACTTCTATTCTACTTTCTGACTGGAAGAATTTGCATATTCCAGATACGTCATATACATGGAATTATATTGTTTTCCTTTTGTGTCTGGTTTATTTCAGTTCACATAATGCTTTCAAGGTCCATCCATGCTGTAGAATGTGTCAGGATTTCACTTCTTTTAATTGATGAACAACATTCCTATACATATATAGGAATATATATATATACACACACACACACACACACACACACACACATATTTTGTTTATCCAATCATATCTCAATAGACACTTGTGTTGCCTCCACTTTTGGCTTTTAAGAATAATGTTGCCGTTAACATGTGTGTACAAGTATCTCTTTGAACCCTGCTTTCAATTTCTTTCAGTCATATACCCAGAAGTAGATCATATACTAATTCTATTCTTAATTTTTTGAGGAAATGCCATACTGTTTTCAACAGCAGATGCATCATTCTACATTCCCACCAATTTCTCCATATCCTCACTCAATACTTGGTATTTTCTGGGGTTTTTTTTGTTGTTTTACATATTTCTTAATATTTGCATTTTCCTAATTGTTACTGATGTTGAGTATCTTTTCATGTGTTGGTTAACTCTGTATGTCTTCTTTGGAGAAATGTCTGTTCAACATTATAATTGTGTTCGTTGGTTTTTCAGTTACTAATATGTAGATGTGCTTTATTCTCAATATTAAAGTAGTATCAAATATATGATTGGCAAAAATTTTCTCCCATTTGTGGGTTGTCTTTTAACTCCCTTGAAAGTGTCCTTTGGTGCACAAAGTTTTTAATTTTGATGAAGTCCAATTTATCTTTTTTTTTTCTTTTCTTGCCTGTGCTTTTGGTGTCATGGTTAAAAATTATTTCCTAATTCAAGGTCGTGAAGATTTCCCTCTATACATTTTTCTATGTGCTTTATAGTATTGGATCTTAAATTTAGGTCTTTGATCCACTTTGACTTTTTACTGACTCTTAAACTTACAGTTTACTCTTTCATTTCCCAGGGTTTTAATTTGGACAGAAAAAAGTGTTAGCCACTTTTTTATTTAACATTTTGGGAACAAAAAGTATTTTCCCTCTGTTTCAAATGGAAATCTAGGAAATGAATAGTATTTGGTTGATTAGTATTGTGTTTTATTTATTTTAATAAATGTAATGAAGAATGATGACATAGATACTTTATAAACGTGGCCACCAATCTTTTATGCAGAGACCAGCTCCGCAAACCAGCTGAACCTGAGAGGATTGGGTGGGAGATTAAGAGAAACACAGAGAAAGATGTAAGAAAGACACGGAAACCACAGTTGGAATCAGGAGGTTCACTCACCACTGGTGGTGGACAAGTGATGCAGTTTTATTTCTGAGCACAGCTTATATACACAGGCTCACAGTGATGTCACTTCCAGGCTGATATCTCATATCTGGTAGACATTTCTGTAGACATCACTTCCGGTGAAGATCATTTCCAGAAGTGATCTCACATCCAGCCCCCCACACTTTTTCTCATGTGGTTTAGAAACGCACACACACAAATCTAATTTATTTCTTAGATTCAAATTTTATTCTGCTTGGTAAGTTTGTTAAATCTGTGTGTTCACTATTGTATAATAAAGAATTTGGCTGCCTTTGTCCCCATTTCTTAGGAAATAACCTCCCAACCTTCTGAATTGCCCAAGTGACAGGAGTATCTTTGTTATCAAGTGAGACTCTGGGCCACATTTGATACTTTGTACTACCAAGGTGATTCATGGTGGGCCCCTAGGCAGTTTATGCTAACAAGGTGACGCAGAATGGGGGCTGGCCATTCCAGAAAGACCAATCGTGTGATCAGAGTGTTTGGACTTTGAGTCAGGCAATACCAGTCCCACTTCTGAGGGAAGTAGGGAGCACGGAGATTGAGGTCAACCACATGACGGTTTCAATCAGTCATGCCCACATAATGAAGACTCAATAAAAACTTTGGGTGCCAACAGCCTGGCCAAACTACCCTGGCCAGCAGCGCCCTGAGTATTGCCACACTTTGATACTGAGAGGGTAATAAATATGTTTCTGGAAACTTCGCATTTGAAGCCCTTCCAGATTTTGCCCTATGTGTCTCTCCTTTTGGCTGGTTTTAATCTGTGTTCTGTTGTTAAAATAATACTAACTGTAAGTATAAGTTCTTTGATTCTTTCTTATGAATTATTGAACTTGAGGGGAATCATGGGAACCCCTTGAATTTATAGTCAGCTGGTCAGAATTGAGGGTGTCTCTGGGGACCCCCAAACTTGCAGCTGATATCTGAAGTGAGCACAGTCTTGTAGAGGACCGTACACTTACTCTTGAACTCTTGCCAACCTCCAGTACCTATTTAAATAAATACTATATGACTAGAGGAAGCGCCAGGTACCTTTATGTCAGGATACCTTGGTGGCACCCTGTGCTCAGCCCCAAGCAACTGAAATTCCACCATTAGGAAGATAAAAGTAAAAACCACATATCATCAGAGAAGTCTTTTAAAATTCAAATGTATCTGTGATTGGTAATACATCAAAGTGTTTTTAATCACTCACATCTAAGGCCACTTAATCTATTATTAGACCATTAAAAGCAACCTATAACCACAGTGTGAAGGAATAGGACTTTCATGAAAGTGTAGTGACCTGAGACAACTGTCAAGCTTGGGTTTTTAAGAGGAGCCCTGGAGAGCATTGTGTGCTCTGGAGATGTAAAGAAAAAATGAGACTGTGAAGAGAAGGCGCAAGATACTGTAAGAGCAGGGCAGGAATGTCCCTAGAGCAAGCTACCAACTTCAGTATTTTGCCTGAGGCTAACCATACATTTTGAAATAAAAATCACTAGTCTCAAAGCCCCGAGAAGATACAATGTGTATTTGCTTTCCTTTTGGAAAAAAGCCTTCATAAGCTCATCTCCCTCAAGATAGATAACAAGAAAATAGCAGAGCAGTCCCAAGCTGTAAACCAATGATGAAACCCACTGACCTTTACTTGTCACTGTAGGAACTTCCTGAATTATGTACAAGTGAACTGAATAACTGTGAAGCAGACTTCTGTGGGCCACTAAAGGGACTTCTGAGGTATGAAAGCCATGCATTAAATATTCAATGAGTAGGACCTATAGTTTACCCTTGCACTAAATCTTACAGGGTATTCAAAGGAAAAATCGGAATCAGACCATCTTCAAGAATCTTAAAGACTGATGCAGTAAAAAAATTATCCTGAAAAAGATGAAGAACAAGTGCAGAAATGTGTGTAAGTCACTAGTTCTTCCTGGGTGGGTGTTTCAGGAAAGATTTTGCATAAGGTTGTCTCAGAGAAGGAATTTATGGATGAATAGTAATTTATAGGCAGATAATAGTAGGATGTGTATTTTGAGTGGACAGAACAAAGTATGGTACATAGGAAGAACAGAATGCAATGGAAGCCTAGATTAAAAGAGGAAGTAAGAGAAGTATAGACAATAAGACAGTATCCACCCATAAACCAGCAGCTAAACCCAATGACCTTGGCGGCAGAGTGGA
The DNA here is from genome assembly GCA_029783875.1 of Phataginus tricuspis. Classification (NCBI taxonomy): domain Eukaryota; kingdom Metazoa; phylum Chordata; class Mammalia; order Pholidota; family Manidae; genus Phataginus; species Phataginus tricuspis. The sequence goes on along the minus strand of JAQQAC010002594.1, from coordinate 10,505,013 downwards.
GAGGATCAACCAAGGAAGTTTTGTGCCATCCTAAGGAGTTTGGGCTTTATGGGGTGGCAGAAGCCAAGTAAAGGGTTACCAGGAATAGTGATAACTGTTAAAAATAAAATAGAACCCTGGCTTTAGTGTGGAAGAGGATTAGATGGGCTGGAATAGTGGCAGGGGGACAAGTTAGGAGGTTGTCAGAATCATCTTGCTAAATAATGATGAGGACTTAATAACTGACATTCTGGTAGATTGAGGGCAGTGGGAGAAAGGGAGAGAAATGGAAGATGTACAGTTTGAAGATACATGAAGAATACAAAGGATTCTTTCCAGGTATGAGGTGGATGGTCATCCACCGACCATAGAAAGGAACACAAAAAGAGGGTCAGATTATTGTTACTGGGGGAAAGGAGGTAAGAATAGTCTTGAATTAGTTCAGTTTTAATATGTAGTGTTTTAGGAATCTGTGGAAAATTCAATGACAGATAGAGATATTAAGCACAGACCTCAGGAGAAAAATTGCATCGTCGTTTATTTCACTGAGAATCACTATCATGCTCATTCTAGTTGAAGTCCTGGGAGTGGATAAAATCACTCAGAGAAAGCAGATGAACCAAAGGCAAGAAAAGAAATAAACCATAATCCCGGGGGACACTCACTGCAAATGAGATGGAAAAGACAGAATCCAGCAAAGGAGAACAATCTGGAAATGGAAGGAAAGTAAGGAGAGTTGGGGCGGCAGCCAAAGTCGTGCTGGCCGACAGTTTCAATCACCACACACACGAAGACCATATAAGGAAAGTATTGAAAATTGCTGATTGGATTTGAGAATTAGCAGGTTATGGGTAATCTTTTGTAATGCAGATTCAGTCATATCCTGAGGGTTAAAGCTTGACCACCATGATTAAAAGAGGAGGAACTGGGGAAAACAGGGGTCAGGTTGGTGTGGTTGGACAGGAGAAGCGCAAGATTTATCTGCGCTTGAGGTAGCCGAGGAAACTTCTTGGAGGCGTCAAGCCTTGTGCAGGACCTTGGAGGTAGATGGAAGTTAATGAGAGAGATGTGAGCATTCTGGGCAGAGTAATAACGTGAGCATACTCACACAAACTGCTCAGATTACGTGAAGCTTCGTGGTGTGAAGATCTAGGAGTACAAATTGAAACTGAGAAACAGTTTCATCTTTTTCTAGAATCTGTCTCTTAAATTAAGCTATAAAAGTTTGATAGCCAATGGGATGGAGTAGAGTATATCACCATGTTTTTCTTATTTTATTATAAAAAACTGAGACTCAAAGAGATTATATGCCATAAAACATACCACTTTAGCTCACCTGTGGAACAGGATAGATACCTAGGGTATCTTTTTTTTCTTTTCCTTTTCCTTTTAATTTTAAGCTAAATCTTCCTAAAGTAGCACCTGCTCTGAGCAGCAATCACTCCTTTTCCTGATTAATATCTTAAGTGCACTAATGACAGTCCAAGATATTCTTGTGCAAACAACTTGTTTACTACTTTACTCTTAATCTGGCAGACAGTAGGCTCTTATTCAATGCTTGAAAAATGAATGAATGGATGAATGAATGAATGAAATTTTTTGGGGGAGATGTGAACATGTGGAAGTAACGTTCATCTCTAGAACTGTTATTTCTAAATTTTTAATGGCTACATATGTTGAATTCAGTTCACCCTACGGCACAAAAAATCATGCCCTGAAAGACTGATATTCACTCTTTCCGAAGTGGCCTGAAGCTCACTGCTACTTCCCTAGGTGCCCCTCCACTGAACCTGAGATGTGGGAAGGCAGGGTGAGAAGGGCATGGACTCCAGAACAGTACTCTCTCCGTGTGCAGCATTTACCCTGGAAAAGCTATTATTCAGTGCATAATGCTCCCTTTAGCCTCCTCCATCATAATTTCCCTTTTAACATATCCTAGTCCTTCAGTGAAACATCCCCATTGGCCCTGCTATCTTGGGGCTCTGGTCTTGGTTTTATTTGAAGGACCTCAGTTACAAAGAGGAGGACCTCCACCTCTCCACAACTCCTGCACACAGCAGGCTGTACCCTAGAGAGAGGAGGAGGTCCAGACGGTGGTCAGCATTGTCCAGGGGGAGGCCCCAGCAATGCTGGGAACATGTGCAAATCAAAAGCAAGCAAAGACCAACCCTTGCATTTCCTCGCCACAGTCTAGGGCAGGCCAGCCCAAGAAACAGGTGGACCAACTTTGAAGAGTAGTGTGGGAAGGGATGTTTAAGCTGAAGTTTGATGGGGAAATTGTGGCCAGACAGGTTATTAATTGCCCAGGTTTACACATTAGTGACCAAGAAATATCTAAAACTTTCTTCTAGATCTTCCCATTATATGGTATTTCATGTTTTTTCTTAATTGACAACAAATATTGCAAAGCTTATTCTCAATACATTTGAATAGTAAACAGAAGAAATGATATTTCAGCATATGATAGATGAATACCTGCGTTTGGCAAGCACTCTCTTCCCAGAGGCCTCATTAGGTTTTAATTTCAAAAGATCCTTCATGTGGCTATCGGATGGCACCTCTACTGTATTTTCATGCTTCATTTCTTACCCACGCCGGCCCCCACCCCCAAAATGGTATTGCACATGGTCCAGCGGCTGTTGTAACAGAGTATCAAAATTTTCTTTTACTTATAATTTTGTAGAAATTCTTACAGAGTCATTCTTATCTTTAAATGTGCAAAGTCGGTGTAAAAACACTACTTTCCCATCTTCCACAATTAATGCTTTCAGATTCAAGTTGTGAAGGGCACTTTCCATTTGACTAGTGTTTGGGGTGTTATAGGTTGAAATATAAGGTCTTGCCTGCAAAATTAAGAATTACCTGGTAGACTGGGGGATCTCCTTCATTGGGAAGTTGTGTTTTAAAGTTGTAGAGATGATTATTGAAATAGTTTAGAGTTTCAGGCTGGGTGAGATAAACCAAGCTCTATTTGATATGACAAATGCCAACCCTTCAGAGTCAGAGGGCAGCCTGCCAGCAGTTAGTCTCATAAAGGCTTAGTTATTTATATTTTTGATGACAAGTCAAAATTTCATCAGCTCTTCTTGAAACATGTTTATCCCCAGAATCCCAGAAGTTTCCTTTCTCTGTTATTTTGTATTACTTTTGTATTACTTCTTTTGTCATTCTTTACCTCCTGGGGACTTTCCCAAACTCATTTTTTTTCCATCATTTTTGAACAAAGTGTCCACAAAAAGCAAACTTAATTTTAATACATGGACGTGGCATACTGTATGTTTTATAAGAGTGTGACAAACACAGGAGCTGTGGCGAAGTGTGCCTGGTTTCCCATAGGCCTTCATTAGGGATTTCCTTTTGTCAAACAAGGCGATCCATGGAAAAATTTTTCACAGCATAACAGTGAGGACAGTAGCCATCAAATTAAATCCCTCCCTAGGTGAGAGGTATCGGATGAAAAGATCTAGGTGAGCTCAAGTTAACATCTAGTCCACTCTTCTCTAATTTTCATTTATCTTACTTTCAAGAAAGAGGGAACAGGGAATACTTATTTGTGGAAGTTTAAAGGAAGCTGTAAAATGGCCACCAGTGACCAGGTGAAATGTGTTCCAGGGAATGAAATAGAATGTATAGAAACAGTAAGCACCTACTCTTCCAACATTCCCTTCAAATAGGTTAATAAATAGACTGAGACAAGCAAAAATTAAGTATATGTTTTGCTCTGCACTAACAGAAAAATGTTTATAATAAGGATCACTCCCGGGAGAGTGTGCATATAAAAATGAACTCCACCCACATCAATATTTTCAGGAAATTCTGTTAGGTTCCCTTTAAATATATCCGGATAGTTCTTACCCACTTCACTGCTACGCCCTTGATCCCAAACACTGGTAACTCACACCTCAGTCTGCCAATGGCCTCATTTCCTTGCTTCTACCCCTTACCCTTTATAGTATTTTATCAAATCAGCACTTAAAGTGATCCTTTTAAAATATAAGTCAAGTCATATCAATCCTCAGATCAAATTTGTCCACCTCTTTCACTCAGGGCTGAAGCCTTCCAATGGCCTAAAAAGCCTAACTGGATACAGAACCTATTTATCTATTGCTGTGTAACAAATCGCCCTAAAAGTTAGTGGTGTGAAAACAGTGATCATGTTATATATGCCATTATTATTTTTATATAATATAAACTTACATTATATTTTATCATTATATCTGGAGTTGATTGGAATCAGCTACCAGTTCTTTCTCAGGTTCTCTCGTGCACTTAGAGCCTTATGACGGCTGGGCTGAATCATCTGACAAGGCTTTTTCAATTACAAGTCTGACAACTGACGCTGGCTGTCAGTATCTGTTAACTGGAGTCTGTCAGTAACCTTCCATGTGGCCTGCCCTTCTCACAGCCTGGCAGCTGTTTTTCAAGAGCAAGCATGCCAAGAACAGAACATAGAAGGGGCCAGTTTCTTAAGGTCTGGACCTAAAAACTGCACGGCATAACTTCAGTCACATGACATTGGCCAACTAGTCTCCAATCCTGGATTCAAGGGAAAGGACAGGGGCTCAACCTCTTGATGGGATGAATGTCATAGAATTTGTGAGTTATGTTTTAAAACCACCACAGGTGGTTAATTATGAGACCTAATCTCCTACACTTCTTCTCCTTGCTCACTCAGTTCTAGCCAGAGTCACCTCCTTGGCATTCCTTGAACATACCAGACACACTCCCTCCTTGAGGCCTTTGCTCTACTGTCTCCTCTGTGTGCACAAAGGAAACTCCCCATCCCCTCACACACACACACACACACACACACACACATGCACACACTGTCTAAATACAATAGCATCCTGAAAGCCAAATCTACAATTACCCCCTTGAAACAATGTAACTTTCTATGCTAGGTTGTTCCTCTTAGAGAAACTTGATCTTCCTCTTTGCTATGCTTAATGAACTAAGTCATTATGGGCCGAAGGGTAATTAATCATTGATATTTGTAAAATGACTTAAGGGTACAAAAATAATCTTGACTCACCAGAAAACAAAATTATGCTCAGTATGATACGGTTAGTAAAGCAAAGGATTAACCATTTCATTTTAATAAGATTTTCAATAATGAATGTTGAATATAAAGAGAATTCTGGTTAGAGCTAACCAGAAAATGACTTGAATTATCTTTCTTCAACTTATCTAGTTCACGGTTCCACTGAAATGAACATGTAAAGCTCTATCACAATAGATGAAAATTGCATCTCATGTTTATCTTATGCATACTTGAGTGTTAAGTTCAGGGTTTTCTTGCGGAAAAATGATGTGATGGTTTGTTCAAAGACACAATTTATTTTTGCTATCACAGAAACTAACAATAAAAAACATAAATGGATAACAGTTTCAGGCTTTTAACAAGGTAACTGAGAAATGCATGCTTTGGGAAAACCATGCTTTGGTTATAAAACAGAGAGAGTAACATATGTGTTACAAAAATGTCCTTTGATGAATGATGAAGGAAGAAGGGCTAAAACATAATTATCCTATGTCCCTCCTCATGTCCAATTAACCACTAAGTGCTATCTACTCAATCTTTTGCATCCTCCCTTTCTCTCCACTCTAGCACCAACACCTTGAATTATGGCATCATCATTTTGCAGTCCACTATGGTAACAATTTCCTAAATGGTTTCCAAGACTCCTGTCTTGCCCCCTTAAGTTCACTTTTCATATTGTCACGAGGGTAATATGTCTTAAAACAAAATTCAATCATCCAGTGACACAATTCCTTTCTTCAAACCCTTCCATAGCCCTTCAGCGGCCTAAGGGAAAGAAAAGTGTAACCTTCCCAGTGTGACATCTAGTCCTTTTATGCTCTGGCCCCTGCTTTCCCTGACCCCTCCCTCCCACACTCACTGCTCAAAACCCACTCATCCTGAAGCACTTGCAGTTTCCCGAAAGAGCCATGCTTTTCTTGCCTCTGAGACTTTGCATTTGTAGTTTCTTCTGCCAAAGCCTCTTTATTCTCCTTTCTTCCATGGAAACATATAAGGAATTAATATCTGCCAATTATCTAGTCTCTATATACATGAGTTGAGAAGAGTGAATACAGAATATTCTAAGTCAGATGGTTCCAGACAAAGTAGGAGTAACACCAACACTTGGAAGGACTGATGAGCATGAGTTGCACAGCACCAGGTTAAAAGAAGGCCCAGTACTATGTCACATGGGGCCACTGAGCCTCGGCTAGGCTGCAGCTGGATTCACGCTCCCTCGCTCTCAAGTGGGAATAAATAAATGTACGATGTTTCTGGTTTATTTTTAATAGAGAAGACCAAGTACACATGGGCTACATAGAATTTGGTGCTTTTGACTCAGAAATTTATAGCAAAAAACTATTGGCTAGCAGTCAAAATATGAGGATTAACATTCACCTGTTCCTGGAAGACTTCCTTATTTTTCTCTGCCCTCTCCTTCCCAGGGTAGGTTAATGTTCTCCTGTGTGTCCATGGTAGCCTGTGTTTATCTCTGTAGTAGCACCTGACAACCTCTATTGATTGCAAATTTCTATTTGTTATTTCACCTCTTTTACCTATCTGTATGATCTTTAAGGACAAGGACTGTAAATAATACCCCATCACCTACTGACAACGGTGGACTTTGAATTAATAAAATGAATGAAGTATGGAGACCTTGAAGGACACCAAAATTTGGTACTAGCACTATAGCATATTTATCCCCAAACTGCTAATGGAAAAACAAACAAACAAAAAAACACAACAGCCAAAACACAAGTAGAAGACAAAAGTTTTCTGGATAAAAAGGTCTCTCCTTATTTGTAAGAACCTGTGGTTCTAATATATATAACAGCATTGTTACAACATAGTGGTCAGATCTGACATCCTTGCATCATTCCCAGTCTCAGGAAATATAGAGCATTTAATCAAGGATGGCTTTAGGTTTTTCATAGATGGCCTAAATCAGACTGAGGAAGTTTCCTATTTCTCATTTTCTGAAAGTTTTTATTAAAATGGGTGCTAAATATTATCAAATGTCTGCCCTGATTTTATTGAGATTATTTCATGCTCTTTTCTTCTTAATTTAATAATTAAATTGGTAGAAAAGTTAGTGTCCAACAAACTTTGCATTTCTGAGATAAACTCTGCTTGATTATAATGCATTATCCTTATTATGGATTGCTTGATTTGATTCATTAATATTTTGTTAAGGATTTTTGTGTCTATGTTTATAGGTTTCAGATTTGATAAGTTCTATTGAAACTGATTCAAGTTCACTGAATCTTTCCCCATCTGTGCCCGGACCACATTAGCTCATCAAATAAATTCTTCATAACTTACATTCTTTTTATCCTTGGGAATCCCATTTGGTTCTTTCCTGTAGTTTCTTCCTCTCCTATTGGTCCCCTAAGTTGATAACCTTTCCTCTCAAACATTTAACATATTTCTCTAAATATAGTTAAAGGCTCTGTCTGAGAGTTCCAACATTCGGACCATTTCTGAGTCTGATTTTATTGAAGTGTTCCTCTTCTGACTATACGTAATTTTGTTTTTACTTCTTTATGTGTCTTATAAGTGTTTTTTCACAAGTCAGTTACTGTGTACAAAAACAAGAGCAAAAACAAAAAAACAGAAGGCAGGATGTTAAATAAGTATTATTTACCACCCAGAAAAGTTTATGTGTTGGGAAAGACTGTCTTATATTCACAGTATTCCAACCCCAACTTAGCCTCATAAGAATGGGCCTTGGGCCTGGAACACTTCCTTACTGAGGGTTAGAGAGCTGATGCCAGCCCTATCACGTGAGCATCTTTTCCTCCCTGTTTCAGGCTCAACCAGCGCTCTTCAGTTCTGCGGCTCAACCAGCGCTCTTCAGTTTTGCTTCAGTGTGTGTGTCACAGGGCACACGGCCAACCCCACAGCTATGTTGCCCTCCACAAGGGGGCAGTGTCTTCCTACTGCAGCACGAGAAGGGCGCTCATAGGATCACCCTGCGCTGGATGCCAGGAGCGACCCATGACCATGGGCGACCGATGTCTACTATAAAACCTGATCTTGCGCTCTCTCTTTTCTATGTCAGTAAAGCATTATTCCATTTAGTGCTTCATTGCGCTGTTTTCCTTGGATACTTCAATGCCAAGATGCAATGGGCAGAAGTGTTTGGACTTCTATCAGCGGTGGTTAGCACAGTGATGTCCTTCGCTCTCCTCCAAGTAGGTGGAGTCCTCCCCTGGTACTGGGAACGGTGCATGGTGTTCTGCTGGCTATTATGCCTCTTATTCCAACAGGCTATTATTATAGGGGCCTAAATCAATGTAATCTGTATTTTATTTTGGTCTGTGTTTGTTGTAGTGAGATTCAGTTCACACTGGCTTCAAATTATTTGAGGGCAAGATCATAATCTCTCCTTCAGAAGAAGTTGGGAGGCTAGAAATGCATGACACTGTTTCATGATTTGGGAATGATGTTTGTTTGTAGGATCCACTACATTCTTAATATCTTTGCTGTAGAACAGGTTTTCTTTAAAAGGACTTTTACTGTATAAAAATAAATATCTGTAAGTCAACTTGGTTAAATAAAATCTGTGTGACCAAAGGGTACAATGTTTTATGACTACAGTAAGGTAGTAGGGCCACAGTGGGGAGATACTGACTCCTTAGGTCGCCTTACGATCTGGCCAAAAGCAAAGTTCCTAGCAGTTTTCAAGCCATGACAGTCTCTTTGGACCAGGTGTACTACCCAAGACAACTACTTTGAGAAGGGCAGTGTATCGGAATCAGTAATTTGTTCTAGCCTAGTGCTTCTCAGAATATAGTGCACATATAGATCGCCTGGAGATCTTACTAAATTACAGATTCTAAGTCAGTAGATCTTAAGTGAGTCCTGAGATTCAGCATCTCTACTTAGCTCCCAAGTGATGCCGACCCTTGGATCACAGCTTGAGAAGCGACGGTTCAGTCTCCCAGCCCTGAAGTCAAAGGGCTTGACTCCTCGCTTATAGTAGCTGGCTTCTAGGGTGGCTCCCAGTGATCTAGGCCCCCTGTGCAGTCCCCTCCCACATCGTACTAGGCTTTATCTATGTGGCCAGTTAAAAGGGCAAAAGTGATGTGACACTTCCAAGATTAGCTTATCAACGTCACTGAGGCTTCTGTCTTAGTTGATCTCTCCTTTTCTATCTCAAATCACTCACCTTGGTGGATATCAACCACCATATCATAAACATCCCGGGGAGAGCTGACCTGCTGAGGACCTGAGGCCTAAAGCCAACTGACTGTGATGAACTGATATTTGAAGTGGACCCTCCAACCCTATTTAAGCCATTAGATGACTTCAACTTCAGACACCAGATTGACTACAACTTCATAGGAGACCCTGAGTTAGAACCACCCAACTAAGCTGCTTCTGGATTCCCGACCTTCAAAAACTGTTCAATAAAAAAGGTTTATTATTTTAATTTGGAGTGCAATTTCTTATAGAGTAGTATATAACTAATACAAGTTGCTTAACTTCTCAATTTGAAACTCCACAGTGTCGTGGATTTAGAGAAACTGGATCAGGTTCTTTCATGTTGGGTGACTCAGTGGGTTGAATTGGGTCACCTCCCCTCCCTACAAATGTGTTGGATCCCTAACCCTTGGTACCTGTGGATGTGACCTTACTTGGAAATAGAGATTTTGCAAATGTAATCAAGTTAAAATACTATCATTCTGAACTGGAGTGGGTCTTGAATCCGATGCCTGGTGTTCTTATAAGGGAAGACACACAGACGCAGACACAGGGAGGAAGGCCGTGTGACAGCAGAGGCAGAAACTAAGCAGAGAAGCTGTGAGCCAAGGAATACCAAAGATTGCCAGCCACTGCCAGAAGCTAAGAAGAGGCAAGGAAGGATTCTTCCCTTTCAGAACTTTCAGAGAGGGCACAGCTCTGTTGGCAAGTTGATTTTTGACTTCTAGCATCCTGGACTATGAGAGAATAAATTTAAGTTGTATTAAGCCACCTAATTCATGGCCATTTTTTATGGCAGCTCTAGGAAACTAATAGAGATGCCAATCAGAATGAGCTATGAAACATCTAAAAATATACATGGCAGGTTCCCACTGAAGACTCAATGAACAAGAATCTCAAAAAATTGTTTTTATTCATATATACCTGGGACTCGGATATATGCTTTAAATCCAAAGCTTATTATAATGTACAGTCAAGTAGTCAAGTTTGAGAATCACCGGGCTAGATAATTTTAATGTCCTAACTCAAATTCAATGACTTCAAGCCCTGATGGACTACTTTATAAGAAAAAACATTACTTTATAGCCTACTTTGATTCTTCATTCAAACATATGAAAACTACTTGCAATTGTTTGCATGCATATATGCATAAACTTAATTAACTATTTTGTCCGTAGACATTCTGGGTGTTGAGTTGTTAACATTAATTGTTTTGGAGTTTATAACAATTTTAAAGACTACTACAAACAAAACAAAATGAACAAAACAGCAGTAGATTCATTGAGAAGTGACTGGTGATTACCATGGGGAAGGGGTTGGGATAGGTGGGTGGGGTGGGTGAGGGGGATTAAGGGGCACAAAAATTCTCAATCATAATATAAGTTGGCCACAGGGATGGAAGTGCAGCATGGAGAATATAGCCAGTGATTTTGTAACATGTTCTGTTGACAGATAGTAACTGCACTAGTTTGGGTGAGGATTTCATAATGTGTGTAACTGTTGAACCACTGTGCTATAGACTTGAAAGCAATATATTATGTATCAACCATACTTCAATAAAAAAGTTTAAAGATTTATAATTACCCCAAACAAGAACAGCATATGGTTTTGTTCCTGTAAGTGCTCCATGAAAAATAACTGCCTATATTTTGTTGCATTTTTGAATTGTGTGATAAAGTGGAAAATTATCAGGATCTGACTCTTCAGTTTTTACTAAAATAATTACGGAAAAAATTGAACAGATGCTAGATATAAATAAATTTCATAAACTCAGATATTTGGAGGTCTGTGAATTCAGGGCACCACTTGTAGAGATATATTTATCATGGCCTCAATGAAAAAATTATTTTGTACTTTTTGGGGTCAGTGCAGTTAGGGGAATCTCTCCTCAAAAAAAAACAACACCAGCAGAAAAAACATAGCAACATGGAGTCTGAATGTGATAGTTTTTATCAGGCAGTAGGAGGGTGAATAAGCTCTCATTCCTCCTATACAACCAGACTCAGCAGTCATAAATCACTTCCAAGTCTATGGCTCTTCTTTTCCTGTTCTCCACTGGCAGTAACCAAAGCACAGGAAGCAAAATTTCTCTACAGAAAATAGAGATTCTAAGATTTGTTTTTCCCACCTACAAAAGAATAGGTGTCGCCAATAGGATATGACCCCATGGATCTGCAAACCCTTGTGGAGGGCTTGGTGAAAACGGCTGCCACTTCCACCACATCATCAAATTCACCAAAATGGAAAATTAGGCCAATTGACAAATGCCATTCTTGGGGAATTAAATTTAGAATTGCTATCACCACTATGTTCAGAGTAATACATGTAAAGTAAGATGGGTACATAGAGAAAGTCTTACCAGAGGGTAACTTTGGATATTACGCATATTCGTGCCGAAGGAGCCAGCATGAAGCAGAAGGTGTGATTCCCGTGTGGGCTTCGATTAAGGCTATCAAAGAGCAACAAGGGAGCATGATAAAGAGGTGGGAAGGTAATTAGAACTTACTCCTAACAGTCCTTAACTACCAACATTTATCAGTAGCAGATGGTAGGTGAGCAGGAATTTGGGGGAACAGCCACCTTTTTGACATTACCTCTAATTAAGAAAGCTTTCTCAGTTATCAGGACAAACTTTGAAATCATTGTATTTTTCCCAGGTCAATATTAACTCAGAAGGTGAAATGAAGTCTGTTTCCCTTCTGTCTATCATTTACTCTGACTGCTTCCATCTGTTCTAAGGTGAAATGATGAACTTTTCAATGATTCTAGTCCAGGCTGCACACTCAGGAGCCCCCAGTCACTCATGAGTGTTACTTCTCATTGGATAACTTTTATAGAAGAACCATCCTAACCACACCATTGAGACAGATCTGGGAGAATGGAAAATGAGCTCTAATATGTCAGACCACCACTGAGTGATAGGGAAGGAATTTGATACAAAACAATGAAACAGAACACTGCTACTTAGCATTCAACTCTAGTGCAATACTGTTTCGGAAGAAGGAAACCACCCTAGGCCAATGCAAGACCAATGCAGATCACTTGAAGAGGTTTGTACATCTCTTCATGAATGCTATTGTCTTACCAATGGGTTTCAGCCCCAGGCAAGTTCACTATGGACTCAGTGAGACCAAGGAATGACAATGGAACATTCCGGGGGTGAAAGGATTTATTACCTGGCTTGTTCTCCCAGGTATAGGTCCAGCACTAGAATTACATCTTTATCCAACAGTCTGCAGGTCTGTAATCCTCCTTTGTCTCTGCCTCCACACCTCGAGCACTGGGCAGAGCTCTTTATATAGTGACTCAGTCAGTAATAGCTTATTGCCTATGGGTGTGGGAGCAGTAGCCTAGCAGCAGGCCAGTTACACCATCAAGTAGTTTAGGGTCAGGTGAGGATTCTGGCCATAAGAACCCTCACTTTAGCCACACCCATCCTTGGCAGACTCTAGGTCAAGACAATGACTCTGCCAAAATGCCCTTTTCGTAAATGTCTCTGATATGTATACCTGTAAATATCTCTGATAAATGTACACAATCCCTTTGACAGCTTCTCTTTGTATAGAACATTTTAGTTATTTATGGCAGTGATTCTCAAAGTGTGGTCCTCAAACCACACAAAATTCAGCATCACCTGGGAAGCCATTAGTAATGCCGTTTCAGGCCTCACCCCAGAGACACTGAATCAGAAACTTCGGGAGGGAGCCTCAGAAATCTGTGTTTTAACAAACTCTCCAGTGTTTCTATTTTTTTTTTTTTTGAAGTATAGTTGATATGCAGTATTATATTGGTTTCAGGTGTACAACATAGTGATTCAATAATTATTTACATTACAAAATGCTCACCAGAGTAATGTTTTTGATACAAACTAAAGTTTGAAACTATGATATTAAGAATACACACCAGGGAACTTCCGGGAAGATGGCGGCATAAGCAGGGCGGCAGAAATCTCCTCCCAACACTATATATATATATCTATGGAAATACAGCAAATACAAGTATTCCTAAAAGAGAGACCAGAATACACAGGAAAGCGCACACCATGCAGCTACACCTGAGAGGACTTGGCACCCAGCGAGGCGGGTAAGATACGGAGCCGCGACCCGGCGGGACCGAAGCACTCCCCCACCCCAGGGCACTGGCGGGAGGATAGGATTCAGAGCCGGGAGGGAGTGGAAGTACAGGCACGCGAAATAACCAGCCCTGGTGATCTGCACCGGGGAGTGCTGACTCACATTGCACGGTGCAGCAGAGATTGGAGAGAGAGAGGGTGCAGGTTCTGAGAGGGGAACGTGCCAGGGTGCTGGCAGCCGCCCTCCAGGAAGGAAAGAAAAAAGAAGAAAAGTGCATGCTTTTTTCAACGGTCTTAAAGAGACAGGGGCCCAGCAGAGGGGCCGGATTGCCCCGGCTCACTCAGCCCAGCAGGCTGGGAGTCTTGGGGAGTTTCAGACCCCTTAGCTGGTGACTGGGAAAGGGTGGCCGCACTTAGACTTTCCACAGAGATCAACAGCCTCCCTTTCGTTCCCACCCCGGCAGAGCTATAAAGGGCCCTGCGGAGCGGCATGCCCAGGGCTGCGGAATAGTGGAGCAACAGCGCCACCTACAGCATCCCCACAGAATCCACTCACAGTGGGATTTTTTCGTTGTTTTTTGTTTTTTGTTTTTTTCTTTTTTCTTTTCTTTCCTTTTCTTTCTTTCTTTCTTTCTTTTTTTTCTTCTCCTTTTTTTTTTCTCTTTTTGAAGTCTTAAACAGTCCAGCTGACATACGTGGTAACTACCAGCGACCACTTCTACCGCCATGAAAACACCGAGGAATATGGTACAAACAAAGCTTATCCACACAAAGACACCACAGAGGGAGTCTGAAGGGATGGACATGCACAGTCTTCCTGAAAAAGAATTCAGAATAAAAGTCATAACCATGCTGACGGATTTACAGAGAAATGTGCAAGAGCTGTGGGAGGAAGTGAGGGAAGTGAGGAAAGACAATGCAGAATCAGACAAGCCATTGACGGGCTTAACAGCAGACTGGATGAGGTGCAATAGACTGTTAATGGAATAGAAAACAGAGAACAGGAATACAGAGAAGCTGAGGCAGAGAGAGATAAAAGGATCTCTAGGAATGAAAGAATATTAAGAGAACTGTGTGACCAATCAAAACGGAACAATATTCACATTATAGGAGTACCAGAGGAAGAAGAGAGAGAAAAAGAGATAGAAAGTGTCTTTGAAGAAATAATTGCTGAAAACTTTCCCACGCTGGGGAAGGAAATAGTCTCGCAGTCCATGGAAGCCCACAGATCTCCCAACACAAGGGACCCAAGGAAGACAACACCAAGACACATAATAATTAAAATGGCAAAGATCAAAGATAAGGACAGAGTATTAAAGGCAGCTAGAGAGAGAAAAAAGATCACCTACAAAGGAAAACCCATCAGACTATTATCAAACATCTCAACAGAAACATTACAGGCCAGAAGAGAATGGCATGATATATTTAACGTAATGAAACAGAAGGGACTCGAACCAAGAATATTGTATCCAGCACGATTATCATTTAAATATGATGGAGGAATTAAACAATTTCCAGACAAGTGAAAGTTGAGAGTTTGCCTCTCATAAACCACCACTACAGGATATCTTAAATGTACTGCTCTAAAGGGAAGGACCCCTAAGGCTAAAAAGATATCACCAGAGAAAATAAAATCATAGCAAAGAAAGCAGACCATCCAAATACTAACTAAAGGCAAAGAATAAAACACCTAATATATAAAGAAAGGAGGGGGAAGAATGAGAAGGAAGAGATAAAGAAACATCAGATGATGTTCACAATAACTTAACAAGAAAGTTAAGTTAGATTGTTAGATAGTAAAGAAGCAACCCTTGAAACTTTGGGAACCACGAATCTAAAGCCAGCAATGGCAATAAGTACATATCTATTGATAATCACCCTAAATGTAAATGGACTGAGTGCACCAATCAAAAGACACAGAGTAACAGAATGGATAAAAAAGCAAGACCCATCTATATGCTGCTTACAAGAGACTCACCTCAAACCCAAACATATACACAGACTAAAAGTGAAGGGATGGAAAAAGATATTTCATGCAAACAACAAAGAGAAAAAGCAGATGTTGCAGTACTTGTATCAGACAAAATAGACTTCAAAATGAAGAAAGTAGCAAGAGATAAAGAAGGACATTACATAATGCTAAAGGGGTCAGTCCAACAAGCAGATATAACCATTATAAATATATATGCACCCAACACAGGAGCGTCAGCATATGTGAAACAAATACTAACAGAATTGAAGGAGGAAATAGACAGCAGTGCCATTATTTTAGGAGACTTTAACACGCCACTCACTCCAAAGGACAGATCAACGAGGCAGAGGATAAGTAAAGACACAGAGGCACTGAACAACACACTAGAACAGATGGACCTAACAGATATCAACAGAACCCTGCACCCAAAAGCAGCAGGATACACATTCTTCTCAAGTGCACATAGAACATTTTCCAGAATAGACCACATACTAAGCCATAAAAAGAACCTCACTGAATTCAAAAATATTGAAATCCTACCAACCAACTTCTCAGATCACAAAGGTATAAAACTAGAAATAAATTTTAGAAAGAAATCAAAAAGGCTCACAAATACATGGAGACTTAACAACATTCTCCTAATTAATCAGTGGGTAAATGACCAAATCAAAACAGAAATCAAAGAATATATGGAGACTAATGACAACAACAACACAAAGCCACAACTTCTGTGGAATGCAGCAAAAGCAGTTCTAAGCGGAAAGTATATTGCAATTCAGGCCTATTTAAAGAAGGAAGAACATTCCCAAATGAATAAAGGCACAATTACTGAAATTGGAAAAAGAAGAACAAATGAGGCCCAAAGTCACCAGAAGGAGGGACATAATAAAGATCAGAGAAGAAATAAATAAAATTGAGAAGAATGAAACAATAGAAAAAAATCAATGAAACCAAAATGTGGTTCTTTGAAAAAGTAAACAAAATAGAAAAACCCTTAGCCAGACTCATTAAGAGAAAAAGAGAATCTACACACATAAACAGAATCAGAAATGAGAAAGGAAAAATAACGACGGACCCCACAGAAATACAAAGAATTATAAGAGAATATTAGGAGCATCTATATGCCAACAAGCTGCAAAACCTAGAAGAAATGGACAACTTCTTAGAAAAATACAGCCTTCCAAGACTCACCAAGCAGGAAACAGAAAAACTAAACAGACCAATCACCAGCAACGAAATTGAATCGGTAATCAAAAAACTACCCAAGAACAAAAGCCCTGGACCTGATGGATTCACTTCTGAATTCTACCAGACATGTAGAGAAGAAATAACACCCATTCTCCTTAAAGTTTTTCAAAAAATAGAAGAGGAGGGAATACTTCCAAACTCTTTCTATGAAGCCAGCATCACTCTAATACCAAAACCGGGCAAAGACCTCACTAAAAAAGAAAATTACAGACCAATATCCCTGATGAACGTAGATGCAAAAATACTCAACAAAATATTAGCAAACCAAATTCAAAAATACATCAAGAGGATCATACACCATGATCAAGTGGGATTCATCCCAGGGATGAAAGGATGGTACAACATTCGAAAATCCATCAACATCATCCACCACATCAACAAAAAGAAGAACAAAAACAACATGATCATCTCCATAGATGCTGAAAAAGCATTTGACAAAATTCAGCATCCATTCATGATTAAAACTCTCAACAAAATGGGTATAGATGGCAAGTACCTCAACATGATAAAGGCCATATATGACAAACCCATAGCTAACATCATACTTAACAGCGAGAAGCTGGAAGCTTTTCATCTAAGATCGGGACCAAGACAGGGATGCCCACTCTCTCCACTGTTATTCAACATAGTACTGGAGTCCTAGCCACAGCAATCAGACAAAACAAAGACAAAGAAGTAATCTAGATTGGTAAAGAGGAAATCACATTGTCACTATTTGCAGATGACATGATATTGTACATAAAAAACCCTAAAGACTCCACTCCAAAACTACTAGAACTAATATCTGAATTCAGCAACGTTGCAGGATACAAAATTAACACACAGAAATCTGTTGCTTTCCTATACACTAATGATGAACTAACAGGAAGAGAAATCAGAAAAACAATTCCGTTCACAATTGCATCAAAAAGAATAAAATACCTAGGAATAAACCTAACGAAGGAAGTGAAAGACCTGTACTCTGAAAACTACAAGACACTCCTAAGAGAAATTAAAGAGGACACTAACAAATGGAAATGCATCCCATGCTCTTGGCTAGGAAGAATAAATATTGTCAAAATGGCTATAGTACCTAAAGCAATCTACAGATTCAACACAATCCCTATCAAACTATCAACAGCTTTCTTCAATGAACTGGAACAAATAATTCTAAAATTCATATGGAACCACAAAAGACCCCGAATAGCCAAAGCAATCCTGAGAAGGAGGAATCAAACAGGGGGAATTACGCTCCCTGACTTCAAGCTGTACTACAAAGCCACAGTAATCAAGACAATTTGGTACTGGCACAAAAACAGACCCACAGACCAGTGGAACAGAATAGAAAATCCAAACATTAACCCAAACATATACAGTCAATTAATATTTGATAAAGGAGCCTTGGATATACAATGGGGAGATGACAGCCTCTTCAGCAGCTGGTGTTGGAAAAACTGGACAGCTACATGTAAGGAAACATGGACTACTGTCTAGCCGAATACACAAAGGTAAAGTCAAGGTGGATCAAAGATCTGAAGGTAAGTCATGAAACCATAAAACTCTTAGAAAAAACATAGGCAAAATCTCTTGGACATAAACATGAGTGACTTCTTCATGAACATATCTTCCCAGGCAAGGGAAACAAAAGCAAATATGAACAAGTGGGAGTATACCAAGTTGAAAAGCTTCTGTACAGCAAAGGACACCATCAGTAGAACAGAAAGACATCCTACAGTATGGGAGAATATATTCATAAATGACGTATCTGATAAGGGGTTGACATCCAAAATATATAAAGAAATCATGCTCCTTAACAAACAAAAAGCAAACAACCCAATTAAGAAATGGGCAAAGGAGATGAATAGACACTTCTCTAAAGAAGAAATTCAGATGGCCAACAGGCACATGAAAAGATGCTCCACATGGCTAATAATCAGAGAAATGCAGATTAAAATCACAATGAGATATCACCTCACACCAGTGAGGATGGCCAACATCCAAAACACAAACAACAACAAATGTTGGCGAGAATGTGGAGAAAAGGGAACCCTCCTACACTGCTGGTGGGAATGCAAATTAGTTCAACCATTGTGGAAAGCAGTATGGAGGCTCTTCAAAAAACTCAAAATAGAAATACCATTTGACCCAGGAATTCCACTCCTAGGAATTTACCCTAAGGATGCAGCAGCCCAGTTTGAAAAAGACATATGCACCCCTATGTTTATTGCAGCACTATTCACAATAGCCAAGTGAAAGAAGTGGAAGCAACCTAAGTGTCCATCAGTAGATGAATGGATTAAGAAGATGTGGTACATATACACAATGGAATATTATTCAGCCATAAGAAAAAAACAAATCCTACCATTTGCAACAACATGGATGGAGCTACAGGGTATTATGCTCAGTGAAATAAGCCAAGCCAAAAAAGACAAGTACCAAATGATTTCACTCATATGTGGAGTATAAGAACAAAGAAAAAAACTGAAGGAACAAAACAGCAGCAGACTCACAGAACCCAAGAATGGACTAATAGTTACCATAGGGAAAGGGACTGGGGAAGATGGGTGGGAAGGGAGGGATAAGAGGGTAAAAGGGGTATTACGATTAGCAGACGTAAGGTAGGGGGGGCACAGGGAGGACTGTACAACTCAGAGAAGGCAAGTAGAGATTCTATAGCATCTCACTACACTGATGGACAGTGACTGTAATGGGGTTGGTGGGGGGGACCTGATGAAGGGGGTAGTTTAATAACCATAATATTTCACATGTAACTGTAGATTAATGATACCAAAATAAATTATTTAAAAAATAAAAAATAATAATATACACCAGGAATACAACCTATACCATACTCCTTACTTTATAAACACTATACTACTTAACATCACAACAACCAGTTGAAGCAAGTTTTATCATTTCTCCTACTATTTAGGTCAGAATCAAAGGCTAATCAGTGTAAAGTAATGTGGCTGAAGTTCCAGAGCTCACAAGTGTGAGCTAGATTTCTAGGCACATTCTGACCAGTCTAAAGCTCATACCCTTAACCACTAAAGAATCCCTAAACAGAAACAGAAAAGACAAGAACTTCCCCAATTTTGTGTGAAGCTATACTGTGGGCACTATAGAAAAGCCCACTCTAGGCCCCAAATAAAAAAGGCTACAGAAAAGTTTTTGAAAAAACAAGGTGCTGGGGTTCAGCAACTGACTCAATGCTGAGTAAATAACGACCTCCTTTATGAACGTAAAAACTCCTGTATTGTGGAATAAAATACCCATAACTCCATTTTAGAACACGATTTAAAGCTATGTTATAAATGTTTTCCAAAATCTCAGTTGGGAAGCAACTAATCTGAAACATAAATAAGTCATAGTTTTAGAATTCATGGGAGGTGGCACTGCATTCCATCTTCCTTCTGTTTAGTGACCACAGGGAGTTCAGCTTCCCTCGGGACCATCTTTAAAACACATTGCACTTCAGTGCTAAACATTCAGCTAAAACGCCAATTGTACGAAAGCATGTGAAAACCAGTTTGTTATGTGTTTTTTGGATTTGCATCAAGGAAATTTTGGAAATTGTACTCAGTGCCCTTCTAAGGATCCACATTAAACAAGACTTTAATATGACTTTTCCATAACGGTAATTAATTCATGGTGAGTCATTAGTTCTGCAAGAGTTTAGTAAATCTTCCAGAAAATTGGTTCTACTATTGAGAAGGTCTGCAAACACTGAATTATACCTATTTATGTCTTCATTGTACATCTTCTCAGAGCCTTCGGCACGTGAATGCGCTCTGTGAATTTCGAAGGAAGTTATGGGTAAAGTTCCCCAATTCATTGAACCATGGAATCCTTTTTTTAAATGATCACTGTGAGAAACTAGAGTTCTCTGGAATAAGTGCTAGGACTTTTTCATAATTAAATCCTAGGAGAAATATCTTTCCTGAGGTATATTATGTTCTATTTTTGCCCTATATTCTGGAACTCAGAAACAAGTCAGATATTCAGTTATGCAAAGCAATAGGATAATGTAGAAAAAGCATTAACCCCAGAGTATGTCTACCTGGACTCAAATTCCAGTTCTATCACTTGCTGGCTGTGCAACTCTAGAAAGATACTTAAACTCTGTCATCTCAGTTCCCTCAGCTGAAAACTGTTACTCTTTTTTAAAAATAAGAGCTACCTCATAGAACTGTTTTAAGATTAAAATTTGTTAGGGGCATAGAAGAGTGCCTCACATATGGTTAAAAACTACATAAGTATTTGTTAACTAGCAATTAAACTAGCTCTCATGGCTAATATTGTTGCTTTCTCTTTAGATCTAGCTCCTGCTTGTCCACATCTATTTTTCTTTTATTAACTTTAAGGTACTCAAGTCGCTTGTGGGTGGCATACTTTTTTTGGAATTACCTAGATGATATAAGGGCATGTTTCAAATTGAAGCAGATGGGGTACAAAGGAACTTTCAAAATAAACCTGCTCCGTCAGTGTTTCTGAGAACAGTTCAGGGAATTAAGTGCTCTGTCGGTTTAGTGTGAATACAGTTGATGGAGGCCTCCCGGTGTTGCTGGTTGGTGATTGTTGGGTTCCAGCTTTGGGACACGCTGCCACCCTTAGTATCACCTAACTCCATCTGCTCTGGTTTTAGTTTCCCAAGATAACTTCCCTACTGGGATAAACAGCTATTGTGGGAATATTCTATTTCTCTTAAGACTATTGGTTTATCTTCTGTTCTTTTCCCACTTTAAATGTTGTAAATTAACTTACCAGGGTTTGAACATGCTAAGTGAACTGATAGACGTGTACTTTTATACTGACAAAGATGAGAAGTAGAAAAAGTCGCAGAGGAAGCTGACCCAGAGCCGTGACCATGACCAGAAGCCGCGGTCTCGACTATACCAGTCAGTGCGCTGTGCGAGGGCCTGGTACAGACACTCTCTGCCGAAGGGCTGTGTTTTACAAGTAGATCTAGCGATGAAGGCATGTTATCTGAAGAAAAGGAGAAAAGGTGTTTGTCACCTGACAGGAGTACAGTTGTGAAACGTAATTAAATCAAGATGGAGACCAGGTTTGGAACGTGCCAGTGTTAATGAAGATTTATTCACTAGTGACATTTGATCAGATCTACTGGGTGTATTCTTAGATTTCATTAGTTAAAGACATAAAGCGGTGTGTCTGATTAAAGAGGGAAAAACAGTAGGGAGCACCCATAAATTACTATAGCTCAATTAGGTGCAGACAGTTTAGTGAGTGTTTATTACTAGTACAAAGGAAGATTTTCCAATTAGATTAAAAGGTTTTGAAAACAACCGTTAAAGGCATAGTGATTTAGACCGATTGCTAGAATAATGCATCGTGAGAAGCTTTATTGATTAAAAGTAAACTGATAAGTTATTTGTAGTGTTCATTGTTTATCTGTGGAACCCCTGCTGTGAGTACAATTTTCCTCACAAGATCAATGAGAGGACTGGGCTAATTTCTTCTTGCCCTGAAAATTGATAAGAATATAAAGGGCAGCTATATCACTGCTGAAAATACCAGCATGATTTATTCAGGTTAATCATCAAGAAAGTGACATTGCATAAATCATTGGGGATTTTCCTAGCAAGGCTGGGCCTTTCAGGCCGGTTTCACTGTCATAGTCAGACCAGAGGAAGACAAAAAGAAGCCTAAGATTAAATCAGACAAAGCCTTTAGTTCACAGAGCTGCCATAAGCTAATGCAAAGCCTGGAAATGGCAAGAAATCGAAGGGAAGTTGCATAGACACCTTCTGTGATAGCGACCACTAGAATTTATGAGAATAATTTGGCGGGATGAAGCCCAAGATGCAGGCTGGTAGTCATATGTATTTTGTCTTGGCGTGTCCACATGACTTCCAGGAGGTTCTGAGCAAACTGGAAATGCCCTCCGCTTGGCCAGAGGTCTTGGAGCGGACATGACATTGGCCACAAACTACCACTTTCTCACTGTATGTGATTACTTAATGAAAAGGGGGAAAGCAAAGAGATGACAGCTGAGTCTCTGGATTCTGCAAGCAATACTAACGTCCACTGCAAGTACACATTCCAACGTGTATTACAAACATTCTGCATGAAGAATAACTCTTGTTCTTTAAAAAGTAGCTGAGGGATGAGCAGTATCCCTTTTTCATTTCCTTACTGACAAATATCCTGACTTTGTCCTTCTGATAGATTTGCCCCTTGGGTTCCATTCTTTCTCATCTGCGTTCTCTAACTTTGACTTTCCTAACTGAAATTCTGAAGCCCAAAGCAGCAGTATGAAATATCCAAAGGGCAGAATAAGACAGCGAACTAGCATTCCATCTGTTGTGACATTTAGCGTTTGCTTTCCCTGAGAAGCTGCTTAGTGAATCAATTCCATATTAGCATTATGAAACTAAGTTCCGAGTTCACGTAATATACACACACACCCACTTCCCCTGAGTCTGGAATAAGGCTCCCTGGTTTCAATGCTGCTCTTCATGGCTGCCTGTGTATGACATTGGACTAGTTTCTGATGTCTTTCAACCTCAGTTTTCTTGTCTGTGAAATGGAGATAATAGTCTTTAACACATATAATTGTTAAAAGGAATCACTGGGAGAATATTTGTAAAGTGCTCCACACATATCTTATACCCAGGAGGTGCCCAATGTATGTTAATGCTCTTACTCATTTTTTAATGTTTTTCTATAACTATATTGTAAGATGATTTATTGGTGCAATGTAAATGTGTTCCAACCTTTCACATCATATCTATAATTTTCATCATTAAACTGACTGCATTTTCTTATGTATAAGAAAAAACACGTACAGAAGCAGAAAATTCACTTATCATTGCTTTCAAGTGGATGTTCTTAAGAGAAAAGATTCAATTATCTTCTAACCTTGCCCACATATTCAGGGGGCTAAAGGTTAGAATAATCTCAAATAAATCTTAAATATAGTGCTTGAGGAATCAGCATCCTTCAGGCATCTATCTGGGTAATCAAATGCACTGTCACTGTGCACTAGCTAAATAATCACTTTAAGCAGACAGAAATCAGTGATCAGTAAAAGATACTAAACCATCCTGTGTTGTTTGTATATGAACAGAAGAAAGGAAAGAAATAGAGAGCTCTTACAGAAACCAGCAGAAGATTGAGGGCCAAAGACCCTGACTGGAGATCAGGAAAAAAAGGCCATAGTTCATGAACTAAGTACATGAACAAGGTACTAAGTGAATGATTGTTTCCCCCTGGTAAACTGTGAGAAAACACTGAGAAATCTATTACTGGCTTCCTGAAGAGCATATAACCTGGTTAAGCTGGACGTCCTAGTGAGCATTTGGAATCAATACATTCTTTGTTCTTGCTAGTAATCATTTTTCAGGGAAACAAATATTTTGAAGATAATGACGTTTCTCTCCACTCATGACTTCCACCTTCACATGGAGATATTTTGATTTACAGAATGAAAACAACTTATTATTTTCACATCTGATCCCAGGTAAACACCTATTTAAGTTCTCAAACATTGCATGAGAGAACATATTTATAAGATTTACTTTTTCAGAGAGAGTGTGGAGTTGCCACACACTTCAGATGTCTGTCCTAATAATATTTGAGTCTGAGAAAACAAGAAGGCTATAGACAACAAATTCTACTATCTGAAACTGATTTTCCCTTTCTAATATGCATGTTCAAATAAAGCAGGTCGCTTTATACTGAAAACCACTAGCAATCTGAACAATAAACTTAGAAAACTAGCAGTTACATTCTGTCATCAAATCCTGTCCATGATGCCTTTGAATAACATGAGAATCTGTTCTCTTGCTCATATTTACAAGTTTCATTTTCATTTTCTGCCATTATTTCTTCTGAACTACAGCAATTATCTCATAAATTAGTCCATTGCTTCTGTTTCTATTTATTCAAATCTATGATCCTAATATCTCTTGTATAATACCATTTGCTGAGTACTCACCATCTATCAGACATCATGGGGAAGGACTGACACGCACAACCTCATCCAATCCTCGCGCTCACCCTGAGAGTTAGACGGTGATAACGTGGGTTGGCTCCTTCAACACATAATCTAGCTTCTTTCTGGTGTGCCGTCCCGGGCTCAGAGGTGGGCAAGATGAACACCATGTTACACAGACTCATTTCCAGTCAAGTTTTCAGTACATTATTCATATGAATCCATGCAAATTTGAATCAGAACTGTGTAAACTGAGAGAGAGACAGATTGGGAGGTGTTCCTTCCCTACTGTAAACTATAGCAGAGATGTCCTGATTCTGGACCTGAGAGATGTAGTGGTGACTTCTCAGTACAGATGTGGCTTCCTGATCATGGCGGGAACAGAGGCTTCTGTGGTGGTCCTGCAGTGAGGCTTTAGGCTTCATTTTTTAAAACTCAGCATAAAATCTGTTTTCTTCAGTCCACCCAATGCTTCCAAAGGCCATTTAATATTCTATAGTAACTCTCTCCATGCTTAAACTAGACAGAGTGGATTTTGGTAACTTGCATATGAGCAGTAAACTCAATGGTAAAAACATTCCCACTGTACATTTGAGACAGAGTAGTTACGTTTATTCAGAGAGGAAGTAATGGTTTAGGATTTAAATCCAGGCAAAACCTCTAACACCACACTTTGAACCACTATGGTACCAAGTGCGTGCACTTCACTATTCCATTCTCTCCTTATAAATTCCTTACTGCTAACAAGATGAAGTCCAATCGCCTTTGCCTATCACCAAAAGCCTTGGTAGCTTATGCCAAGATCCTTTCTCGGTTTTTTGTTTTTTCCCCCCAGTTCTCTACACTCCAGCCATACTGAACTGACTCCTGGCCTTGCTCATCCATATTGTTTTTCACTCTAATTCTTTCAGCTAGAATTCTTCCTATTCACTTATCCCAGTTCTATCCATATTTTGGAGAATTTCTTCCTAAACCATCTATTCCTCTGAGAAAATTGTAGTGCATAATGATCCTTTCTTCTTAACTTCATATCACGTATAGTATATCATGGCTTTGATAAAAATATAGTGTCTTATATTTCACTTATCATTATCTTACGTATTGAATTTTTTAACTTATGTTCATGGCTAGATCAGGTTTTTGATAAATAGATTTCCTCTTACTATTCCTTCTCTCCAAGATAGACATTCAGGTCATTTACTTCTTTTATGTGTACAGTAATTTTAGGGTGATAGCTTTCAAGCTATAGCTCTCACACTTCTGGAGAACTTAAAACATGAATTCCTGGTGCCCAGACTCAAAAATTCCTGTTTAACAGAACTAGGATCTGAGAAATTGAATTTTTAACAGATGTTCCAAATGCTGCTAACCCTGGAACTACACGTGCACACTGCTGTATTAAGAACAATGGTAATTTCTATAAAATTCATGAACTTTTTTCCACAAATACTATTTCATTTGATCCAAACAGCTCTTAGATTATCAGAATTTAGATCTTTGCATTATGCCTACTTAAAAAAAATTAAGCATATGTATGAAGTTTAAATGATTCTTTTCCTAGTCACACTGCTAATAAGTAACAGAGCCAGATTTATAACTCAGACCCATTAATTCCATGTTCTAGTCTTATCCTTGACTTCATAATGCCACTCCCCTCTCTTGAAACTGGAAATCATTTATAGTAAGTAAGTAATTCTTTGCTATACTAGTTTTTATTTCTTGACATCAGAAGTAAAATTTTGTTGTCATAGTGTATATCTCTTCAATAATCCTTGGTTATACTAATTTGAAGCCAAGTGAATGAATAAAATAAAATATCTATACAACTCTGATCAAAATAAAACTTTTACAGAAAAAAGGGAAAAGGAATGGAAACAGAAAGAAAGCATTTATTCATATCTCCCTGCTAATCCAGAAGATTCTAGAAAATTATGTATATGAATTGAGACTATTTTGGTTGCAAATGACACAAACCTAACTCAAACCAATTTAAACAAAAAAGGGAAATGTTTTGATTCACAAATCCAGGGGTTGAGTTTCACTTAAGGTTCAATCTAGGTGCTTAAATAATACTACTAATACTTTCTTTTTCTCTTCAGCTGTTAGAAATTCTTTTCTCTGGTCTGCAGAATTCAGATAACCTATATCTTCATGGTGGTCAGAGAGCCCCAGGTAGCTCCAGATATGGGTCTCAGTATCTCATAAAAGTCCTAAAAAAAGAGGGGCTGTCTTTTTTCCACAATTTCTGTCAAATTTGTCTGGCTCACACCTATTGGCTCTGTTTAGCACAGTCTGATTCATATACCCACCCAAGAACCCAAGAACCAATTATTGTGACACTTCAAAGCACAGAAGACAAAACTGAGACATGGGGACTGGAAAAGGCTAAGAGGTGATTTTTAAAAATTGGGGTAATAGTACCAGAAGAAGCCAGAAAGTTTTCCTAAGAAGGCAGAAACAAAAGATAGCTAACTGACCACTAAATATTTGGATATAAATTATGGGAAAGGTAATACAAATCTGAATAAGGAACATTATGTTGGTTTAGGAAATTTGAAGAGATTATTCATGCATGTGGATAAAAGTATGCTTATTAGATGTCTTTCAAAAAGCCTTTGATGAGGGCCATTGATATTAGTTACTTCAAGATTACAATTATTATGTTTTTCAGATTAGAAACAATAACTAACCAAAAAATAGGTGGAATTGAAGGGCATGTCTACAGAGAGAAAAACATAGCCCTGTGTGTTTTGCAGTTATCAGAACCAGGATTGGTCTTTGTAACAGATTGTATTGCATTCCAAGTTATTTTCTGCCTCCTTCCTGGTTAGAGGATTAAACATTTCTACCTTTTATCATGTGACTTGCGGCACCTCTCTATGAAAGGAGTACACTTTCCTACCTCAAGGTGCCAGCTGGTATAAATGATTGGCTTTGGACAATGGAATTAAAGTAGAAGTGAGAATATGCTGACTGGAAGCAGAAGCCTTAGGGACCATTGCATCCTCTGGTTTGGTCTCCTTTCCTGTACAAGGACAGCATGTTCTGGATAGGGCCTTCAGGTTCTGTTTTTAACTTGCCTCCTGGAATAAGGAAGAAATGTGAGGCAGGAACAGAACTACTGTGATAAGTAGCTAATACAAAAAAGGCACAAGGAAAAAAATTAGAAACAAAACCACAGAAAAACCTTTGTTCTTATAAGCTAATTGAGATTTTTGGGAGGGTTATGTATTAGAGCAACCCAACCCCGAAAAAAGTTGAGAGTCTTTTTTTTTTTTTTTGATGAATAAACAGTCAATTTTATTGGGTTCAGACCAGGAGTCCATGGGTCTTGAGGACCGCTGTGTACCTGTCAATTTTCTTCTCTACATTCTTTAAAAATATGGAACGCTTCACGAATTTGCATGTCATCCTTGCACAGGGGCCGTGCTAATCTTCTCTGTATCGTTCCAATTTTAGTATATGTGCTGCCGAAGTGAGCACAAAGTTGACAGTCTTAAGTAAATTTTGTTGAATGGCCTAGAGAGAGGCCTGTTTTGTTTTCCCTTCAAAATGCAGGTGACACTAAGCCACTTTGAATAATAAAATGGAAATTATTAAATTACCTGTGCATTTGCTAAGTCTCAAGTATTATGGTAACATCTTTACCAACTTTCTTTTCAGTATCCTATACAGTCCTCTCTGAAAACCCTATTATAATGAATCCCTTCACTAGTAAGAAAACTCACTTGCCCAAGGTCGTTGATCTACTACCAGGAAGACTCAGAGCAAAAGCTGGGCTTCAGGTGCCTGGCTTTAAAGCATATTTAAGTTTTGGATTGAAAAGGTGATGCATAACACATATTTGAAGTGGTAACCTAACAATGGCAATGTAATTGAGGACACCTACAGTGTAGAAATTAGTCTAGAAAGAGCCCCTGGAGGACACCCGAGGAAGAGCGATTGGTGCACCATATACATGGAAAGAAAAGACTGAAAGGTGGTGGGACCAAAGTCTAAAAGACATGAAGAGTGTGAAAAAAATGAATATGGTTTCAAATATACACTTCAGACTGTAATGAGTTAATATTTCTTGTTGCTTGAATAAATCAATTTAGATTTAATAAAACTGCTTTGTGGGCTGAATTGCGAGTCCTCCCTCCCGCCAAATTCATATGTTGAAATCCTAACCCTAGTACTTTACAATGTGACCTTATTTGAAAATACAGTTGTTGCAGATATAATTAATTAAGATGAGGGAATACTGGAATAAGGTGGGCCCCTCAATACAATATGACAGATATCTTCATAAAAAGAGGGAATTTGGACACAGGCATGCACAGGGAAAATGCGGGTGAAGACAGGCAGAGATCAAGGTGTGCAGCAGAAGCTAGTGGAGGCTGAAGGCTGCCGCCAATCCCCCAGAAGCTGGGAGACAGGCAGGAACTGAGTTCCCCTGCTAGGCTCTCAAAAGGAACTGGTGTGGCCAACAATTTGATCTTGGTTTTCTAGCTTTTGAAACCAAGAGACAATGCCTTTCTGTTGCTCACACCACCCAGTCTGTGGCACTTTGTTATAGCAGTGGTAGCAAACTAATACAAACTGATTATTAATGTAGCAAATAAGTTGTAAACTTAAAGAACACACACCATTACAAAGTGATACTAATCAATTTATCAGTAGGATAAAGAGAAGTTTCTATAAATTCGTAATTCATAAAGCTATCATGAGCTGTGAAGAACAGCTGTGCTATACTAATGCTACCAGTCTTTGGGGCTGACTTCCAAGGAAGCACCTGATAGACAGCATGAAGAGATTTTACTTTATTAAAGAGATAAAACATTTGAGTTTCCTTCACTAATTATGTAGAAGACTGGATTATTTTCCAAATTTAATATTTAGTATTTCCCAAGATTGTCTGATATCTCCTTGTAAATTTTTACTTTTAAAATGCAAGCATAATGGGAAGGGCAGAGGTACTTTGGCCTCAAGTGGAAATAATGTATTCTTTCATGCCCTCTAGCATTCAGCAGAAAATGGTGCCCCGCTGGCTTGAGAGAGTTAATTCACATCCCAGATGCCTAACTTACTCCCTGGGAGTAAATTACTCATTGGCAGGACAAGGTCATTCTTCATTTTAACCATTACCATAGCATTTTATATTGTCAAAAGCTATGTGGTTTTGCAATCCTTAAAATTCCCCAGTGAAGTAAAGGGGATGACAAACACAATTATGTCTGATTTACAGACTGGGGAACTGGGACTCAGGCAAGAGACAAAGCCATCATTGGTAAGGGCCATCCCAGAAGGCAGGAGCTCTGGCTCAGGTCTCTGTTTATCATGTTGCATGCAGGAACAAACCTAAGGGATATTAGCTATGCATGCAATTCTTATATTTCTTGGAACTTTAGCTCCCCATCCAAGCTGATTCTTGGCAGCAGCCATCTGTCAAAGAAACAAAAGGGACAAAGAACTTGAATGCAAATCGTGTACAGTATGTTAGAATTTCAGGATTAGACATGTTGGCAAAATCAAATGAAATGCACTAAGTTAAAATCAACTCCCCAAAATAGTATCAGGAGGACTAAGGACAAACACTCTTTACTATCTGATGCTATGTTGACAGATGAGTCAAACTAAAAGCATCCGTGGAGCCCTGTGCTCGGCACCAGGAGAGACAAAGTTTAGAAAAAAATACAAGGAACAAATATTCCATTACTTACTGTAATGTCATTTAGATATCCATGGTAATTTGAAAACAGTCACTATTGTTACTTTGCACTTTATTATGGGATCAAAGCGTGATAGGCATTTATTCCAACAAGCATATATTATCTACTCCTTCAACATATAAATTTTGCATTTGCCAAGTTATTGCCTATAAAACAGTGCTGGGCTTTTTGTTGTGAGTGTTCTGGGGATATACTTTCATATCCAGTCCCACAGCCAAGGATCCCAGTTCTTGAAGACTGATAAAAATTTCAAAAGGAAATACCTGAGAGAGCCCTTAAGACTAAGTCAGTCTTCTCAAGTGCACATAGAACATTTTCAAGAATATATCATATACTAGGCCACAAAACGTTAATTCAAAAAGATTGAAATTATCCAATCAGCTTCTCAGATCACAAAGGTATGAAACTAGACATAAATTACTCAAAGAAAATGAAAAAGCCCACAAACACATGGAGGCTTAATAACATACTCCTAAATAATCAATCAATCAATGACCAAATAAAACCAGAGATCAAGCAATATATGGAGACATGTGACAATAATTCAACACTGCAAAATCTGTGGGATGTAGCAAAGGCCATGCTAAGAGGGAAATATATTGCAAAGGCCTACCTCAGGAAAGAAGAACAATCCCAAATGAACAGTCTAAGCTCACAATTAATGAAATAAGAAAAGGAAGAAAAAATGAGGCCCAAAGTCAGTAGGAGGGACATAATAAAGATTAAAGCAGAAATAAATAAAATTGAGAAGAATGAAACAATAGGAAGAATAAATGAAAGCAGGAGTTGGTTCTTCGAGAAAATAAATAAAATAGATAAACCCCTAGGCAGACTTATCAAGAAAAAAAGAGAGTCTGCACACATAAACAGAATGAGAAATGAGAAAGGAAAAATCATTACGGACACCACAGAAATTCAAAGAATTATGAGAGAATACTATGAAAAATTATATGGTAACAAACTGGATAACCTAGAAGAAATGGACAACTTTCTAGAAAAATACAACCTTCCAAGGCTGACCCAGGAAGAAACAGAAAATCTGAAGAGACCAATTACCAGTAAAGAAATTGAATTGGTAATCAGAAAACTATGGAAGAAAAAAAATGCCTGGACCAGATGGATTCACCACTGAATTTTATCAAACATTTAGTGAAGACCTAATACCCATCCTCCTTAAAGTTTTCCAAAAAGTAGAAGAGGAGGGAATACTTCCAAACTCATTCTATGAGGTTAGCATCACTCTAATACCAAAACCAGGCAAAGGCACCACAAAAAAAGAAAATTACAGACCAATATCCCTGATGAACATAGATGCAAAAATACTCAACAAAACATTAGCAAATCGAATTCAAAAATACATCAAAAAGATCATCCATCATGATCAAGTAGGATTCATCCCAGGGATGCAAGGATGGTACAAGACTTGAAAATCCATCAACATCATCCACCACATCAACAAAAGGAAGAACAAAAACCACATGATCATCTCCATAGATGCTGAAAAAACATTCAACAAAATTCAACATCCATTCATGATAAAAACTCTCAACAACATGGGTATAGAGGGCAAGTACCTCAACATAATAAAGGCTATATATGACAAACCCACAGCCAACATTATACTTAACAGTGAGAAGCTGAAAGCTTTTCCTTTAAGATCAGGAACAAGATAAGGATGCCCACTTTTCCCACTTCTATTCAGCATTTTACTGGAGGTCCTAGCCACAATAATCAGACAAGGCAAAGAAATAAAAGGCACCCAGATAGGCAAGAAAGAAGTCAAACTCTCCCTGTTTGCAGATAACATGATTGTACATAAAAAACCCTAAAGAATCCACTCCAAAACTACTAGATCTAATATCTGAATTCAGCAAAGTTTCAGGATACAAAATTAATACACAGAAATCTGTGGTATTTCTATATACTAACAATTAACTAGCAGAAAGAGAAATCAGGAAAACAATTTCATTCACAGTTGCATCAAGAAGAATAAAATGCCTAGGAATAAACCTAACTAAGGAAGTGAAAGACCTATACTCTGGAAACTCGAAGACACTCATGAGAGAAATTAAAGAAGATACCAATAAATGGAGACACATCCTGTGCTCGTGGATAGGAAGAATTAATATTGTCAAAATGGTCATCCTGCCTAAAGCAATTTACAGATTCAATGCAATTCCTATCAAAATACCAATAGTATTTTTCAATGAACAAGAGAAAATCATTCTAAAATTCATATGGAACCACAAAAGACCCCAAATAGCCAGAGAAACCCTAAGAAGGAAGAATAAAGCTGGGGGGATTATGTTCCCCAACTTCAAGCTCTACTACAAAGCCACAGTAATCAAGACAATTTGGGACAGGCACAAGAACGGATCCATAGACCAATGGAACAGACCAGAGAGCCCAGATATAAACCCAAGCATATGTGGTCAATTAATACATGATAAAGGAGCCATGGACATACAATGGGGAAATGACAGCCTCTTCAACAGCTGATGTTGGCAAAACTGGACAGCTACATGTAAGAGAATGAAACTGGATTATTGTCTAACCCCATACACAAAAGTAAACTCAAAATGGATCAAAGACCTGAATGTAAGTATGAAACCATAAAACTCTTAGAAAAAAATATAGGCAAATCTCTTGGACATAAACATGAGCAACTTCTTCATTAACATATCTCCCTGGCAAGGGAAACAAGAGCAAAAATGAGCAAGTGGGACTATATCAAACTAAAAAGCTTCTGTACAGCAAAGGACACCATCAGTAGAACAAAAAGGCATCCTACAGTATGGGAGAATATATTCATAAATGACATATACGATAAGGGGTTGGCATCCAAATTACATAAAGAGCTCATGCACCTCAGTAAACAAAAAGCATATAAGCCAATTAAAAAATGGGCAGAGGAGCTGAACAGACACTTCTCCAAAGAAGAAATTCAGATGGCCAACAGGCACGTGAAAAGATGCTCCACATCATTAATCATCAGAGAAATGCAAATTAAAACCACAATGAGATAAAACCTCACAGCAGTTATGATGGCCAATGTCTGAAAGACAAACAACAACAAATGTTGGTGAGGATGTGGAGAAAGGGGAACCCTCCTACACTGTTGTTGGGAATGTAAATTAGTACAAACATTGTGGAAAGCAGTATGGAGGTTCCTCAAAAAAACTTAAAATAGAAATAGCATTTGACCCAGGAATTCCACTCCTAGGAATTTACCCTAAGAATGCAGCAGCCCAGTTTCAAAAAGACATATGCACCCCAATGTTTATCGCAGCACTATTTACAATAGCCAAGAAATGGAAACAACCTAAGTGTCCATCAGTAGATGAATGGATTAAGAAGATGTGGTACATATACATAATGGAATATTATTCAGCCATAAGAAGAAAACAAATCTTACCATTTGCAACAACATGGATGGAGCTAGAGGGTATTATGCTCAGTGAAATAAGCCAGGTGGAGACAGACAAGTGTCAAATGATTTCACTCATCTGTGGAGTATAAGAACAAAGAAAAAATTGAAGGAACAAAACAGCAGCAGACTCACAGAACCCAAGAATGGACTAACAGTTACCAATGGGAAAGGGACTGGGGACAATGGGTGGGAAGGGATGGACAAGGGGGAAAAAGGGGTATTACGATTAGCACACATAATGTAGCACGGTGTGGGACACGGGGAAGGCAGTATAACACAGAGAAGACAAGTAGCAATTCTATAACATCCTACTATGCTGATGGACAGTGACAGTAATGGGGTATGTGGTGGGGACTTGATAATGGGGGGAGTCTAGTAACCATAATGTGCTCATGTAATTGTACATTAATAATAGCACTATATATATATATAGTTCTCACATTCACCCAGTTGCAAAAGAAAAAAAGAGTAAGTAAATCTTTGAATCTCAACTAGAATCTTTGGTATTGGGCTACAAGAAGGCCAGGGTGGCTGGCTGATTCTCAATTTCTGAAGTTGAATGATGGACGTTTCATGTCTACCTCAAGTTAAATCCTGAGACACAGGCAGACCGAGCAGATGTGATTTTGTGTAATTTAATATTTGCTTGATTTTATTTTCTAAAGTCTGAAATGTTTTCTTTTTCCTGCTGCCAATCGGAGAGCCAGTGTTGCCCTCATGTCCCATTGATCCCCAAATCAATGATGGCACCACCAGTGCTCAGAG
Source organism: Phataginus tricuspis (assembly GCA_029783875.1). Taxonomy (NCBI): domain Eukaryota; kingdom Metazoa; phylum Chordata; class Mammalia; order Pholidota; family Manidae; genus Phataginus; species Phataginus tricuspis. The sequence goes on along the minus strand of JAQQAC010002594.1, from coordinate 10,470,674 downwards.
GACATGACTGCTCTTTCGAAGCAAGCTGCTGGGGAGAGATGGCCCGTGTGTTCGATCAATTGTCACCACAATGAGGCAGAAAAGTTAAGGAGCAGTGTGATGACCTATTTATACTGATGTTGCTCAGGTCCAGGGCTCTTCTGGCTCAAAGACTTACAGATGGAAGTTACAATTTGGGGGTGACAAATTGAAAAAAAGCTGTCACAAATCTATGATATGGACACCAAAACTTATTTTAGTGATTTTACAGTTCAATAAAATGAACACATAATTGGACTTAATTGCATGATCCAAATCACACTCTTTCATATAAAGAATTTCTTGTTTGATGACAAGATTGTAGTACCTCCTGACCTAAGTAACTTTCTAATGACCAAGCAGATTCATCACCATTATATGCTTTCACATGTAATGAATAAAGAAGAATCATCAGATATTCTTTCACTTGGATTTTAAGATAAAATTATACCTATTAAAAATATTTAGAAAGTAGTTTCTACTTTAATGAGAAATTAAACTTTGAAAGAAGATACATGATCCATTTGGTGAGGCATTTTTCATAAACCATTTTTTTATTATGGTAAAATTCACATAAGATAAAATCCATTCCTTTAACTATTTTAAAGTGTACAGTTCGATGGCACTTAGTATATTCACAGCTCTGTAGAACCACAACCACTCTCTAGTCCCAGAACACGTTCGTCACCCCAAAAGGACCCTCCAGACCCGTTACACAGTTGCTACCCACTTCTCTCCACCTACCACCCTGGCAACCACTGATTGTTCTGCCTCTACAAATGTGCCTGGCCTGCATATTTCATGTAATAGAATCGTGTCATACATGGTCTTTTATTTCTGGCTTAAACTTAAATAATAAACTTATATATTATTTGCACATATGTGGGTTTTCCTACCACTTTCTAGATAGTGTCCTTTGACCTGCAAATGTTTAGTTTTGATGAAGTCCAGTTTATATGCTTTTCTTTCCTGTGTTGCTTGTGCTTTTGGTGTCACATCTAAGATACCATTGCCAAATCCAACAATCATGAAGATTTACTTCTGTTTTCTCCTAAGAGTTTTATGATTTTAGCTCTGCTACTTAGTTCTTCATTCCATTTTGACTTAAATTTTGCATATAATATGAGGAAAGGGTCCAGTTGCATTCTTTTGTTTGTGGATATCCAATTATCCTAGCATCCTTTGTCAAAGATGCTATTCTTTCCCACTGAATGGTTCTGTCACCCTTGTCAAAAGTAATTGACCATAGATGTACCGGTTTATTTCTATAGTCTCAATTCTATTAATCTATATGTCTAGTCTAGGTCAGTACTATACTCTTTTGATTACTGTAGCTTTGTAGTAAGTTTTGAAATTAAAAAATGTGAGTGCTACGACTTTGTTATTTTCCAAGACAATTTTGGCTATTTGTGGCCCTTTCAATTCTGTATGAATTTTAGAATCAACAGTTCCATTTCTTTAAAAAAAATTCCATTTGATTTAGATAGCAATTGAATTCATCTGTATGTTGCTTTGGGGAGTAATTCCATTATTATGTCTTCTAATTTATGAACATCTGATGTCTTTCCATTGACTAAGGTCTTCTTTAATGTCTTCTAGCAAGATTTTATAGTTTTCAGTGCACCAGTCTTGAACCTCCTTGGTTAAATTTGTCCCTAAGTATTTCATTCTTTTTAATGCTATTATAAGTGGAATTTTCTTAATTTTCTTTTTGGACTACTCATTAGTGGTACATAGAAATACAACTGATTTTGCACACTGGTTTTGTATCCTCCAGCTTCGCTGAATTTATCTCACAAAACTATTTTCTACATTATAACTAGTCCAAAACAACTAGAAAATAACTTGAGTGCAATGGGTTATTACAGAAAAAACATTACACTTAAAAAAAAGCAATAAGGCTCTTTTCTTATCTTGTTTCTATTTTAACTGATACTATGGCTATCATATACCTCTTCCACAAAATAATGGTGAATTTAAGATAAACCCTCTGGCTGTGACCAAAATAATGTACACTTGCTGTCATAATGCACTTGCTGTCATAATGACCATTATTTATGTTAACGAAATATTCTTTGTCTGGTGGGTAAATAATAAACCGGCCAGCCAAAGACCAATGAATCACTGGAGAAAGGAAAAAGGAACTAGGAGTTAAGCAAAATAGACTTTTAATAAAAAGAAATGGTGAGGTGATAGACCCATTTTAACACTTAAAACTTGCATACGTTTCTTGTGCAAATTAATCTTAAATAGCACTTTCTGGTGAGACCATATGTCCCCTTTATCTATTGGTAGAAAGTTCATAGTTTTTACAGACAAATTCAAAACCAGAGCACCAGGAAGTCTGCCACTACAAGGAAAATAAATACAAAAGAGTTAGGTCATACAGGGTTGAGCAAATTTTATCAGTAAGCAGAAAGAATTTATAAAAAATTACAAATTTTAATGATGATAAGGGAAAAGCAATCAAGTGCCACAATAAAAAATCTAGCTCAGAGATAATATATGATTAAAAAGGGTGGGAATAGAACTTAAGAAAATCAGCTGTTGCTGAATAGGTTGGCTCTGGGATGAGATGGATTGATTACAAAGAAAAATTGAAGGAGCTAGATGGTTCATGGCCAAATACAGGGGACAAAACCTTGGGAAGAATCAGATTTCAAATTAAGAGCTTCATGAACAAACTAGCAATGTGTAGAGAGCTTAAGCAGCAGAATTATGAACCTATCGAATACCCATCTGTGGTACTGGTTGAACCCGAGCTCTAGTCAGAATTGTGAAGGAACTGGCTGAAAATATGCTAGGGCAAGTAAAAAGAAAAAAGTTCATGGCATCAAGGGCTTGGTGTTTAAAATAACTTCATTTTAAAGTCTCAACTTAAGTTCTCTTGAGAGGTAGCAGTAGGGAGTGACCAGTGACAAAATACCAGGAAGTCACTCTTTGAAGTTTTATCACGCTAACCTAATGGTGTTTGAAAGTTCAGGTCAGCATCTATCAGTGTAGGAAGTGACTTAGCTTTCAAAATTTCAGATGGTGTTCATATGTACAGCTGAACCTTCTTCCAGCAACATTAACATGTGAATATACTGGTTACCTTAAAGTTAAAAATCTATATTAGTGGGTGATTATTCCCTTTATGAAATAAATAATTTTTCATTTATAAAAGTTTTAAATATGACATTTATCTCATTCATTAAAAGGTTCCTTTTTTTTCCCCAAAAACATCCATCCCTAGAGAGTATTAGGAGAGTACCTTTTACATTAAGGTAAGATAAACTCTTGGAGATGTTCACTCTTCCATGTAGTGGACACTGCAGTGTGGTGCCCAGGACCCTTTCAGTGACGGACTTACTGTCTCAGCTGCTGGGGAGTGTTGTTTCTAGATAGCTTTGAACTGTCAACCCCTCCAGGGATTGACTCAGCTGCAGAAAACCATCCTGTATAAGGTCACACTTGTGCCCCATACCCAGTGACTGATCTACACAGGAGTATAAAGGCCAGCCATCTCAGCCCAATGTGGCATGACTCCGACAGTCCATTTTATCTCCAGAGCACCCACTGGGTTCACTAGGGCTGCCGTTGACCTTGGATGGCAGCTCAACTTCTCCCTCTGTTCAATCTTAATACCTCCCCCTCCCTTCTGTAAGTACTGTTAGCACCTTAAAAAAAAAATTCTGCATGTTAAAGTGCATAACAGAGATTGTTTCCCAAGAACTCTAATTTCTAACCTTATAGGAAATATATCAAACATGATATATGTAAAGCAAAATGTATCCAAACTGTGAAAGTGTACATTTTTAGATACGTGTAAAGAAAATGAATCCAGATAGCTGAATTACATACATATTTTCAGAGATAATAGAGAATTGAGGGGTAAAAATGATTTAAAAAAATGGAAGGACTTAGATAATATGGAGTAGAGAATTAAGGTCTGAATTAATATAAAAGTGGTTAAAGGGAATGTGTGTGAGTGTATTCTGAATGATATATGCCTTTTTGTTTTAAAAAAAATGACTCTTACTGGAAGTAAAAACAGTGTTCCTCTTCTCTCCTCACATCCATAAGAAAGTAGAATTGACCTACACTTTACTGGTGATGGATAAATTGAGGATATTAATAAAGTTGAAAAAAGATAAAAAGAATAGACATTTGAACAAGGAAAGGAAAAACACCTTTGATCATTATACAGTATTAGGTCATCTATGGTTCTCTTTTCGCTTCCAACATGTCTGTACACAGACTTTAAAAAAAAAAATCCATCAAATTAAAATCTGATATTGCATATAGATTTTTGTTGACTTGGCATCACAAACACTAGATGTTGCCCCCAAAGCACATTTTAACTAATAACAAAAAGATTAAACACTAAAATCCATTCTTATATTGCCCAAATAGATAAATCTAAATTTTAAGATGTTTGTGACTTATACATATTGCATTACTTTGCTAGGCAGCCCTAGGGTCCGTCTAGGGTCCGTCTGTCGGCTGTGGGGGAGAATCTGTTCCATGCCTCTCTCTTGCTTCTGTTGGTTTCCGGGCAATCTTCAGCGTTCCTTAGCTTCTGCTGCCTCGCCCTGATCTCTATTTTTATCTTCACATGGAGTTCTGTGTGTCTACACAGACAGAAATAATCTCCTTTTTCTAAGGACAGAGTCATATTGGATTAGTAGAGCCTGCTATAATGATCTGTCTTAACTTGATCACCAGCGACATCCGCATCCTTTTCCCAAAGAAGGTAACATTCACAGGTACTGGGAAACAGGACTTCAACATCTTTTTGGAGGACACAATTCAACCATATAAATATGAAAGGTTTTTTTCATCTGTACAAGTAAGTTACAAGTTCTAGTAAGATATGTGTCATTTTTAATAAAACTTTTTGTTGTTGTTGTTGAAGTGTAGATGAAATACAATTGTATATTGGTTTCAAGTATACAACACAGTGGTTCAACAGTTACCCATATTATTAAATCCTCACCCCCAATAGTGCAGTTACTATCTGACAACATAGGAATATGTTACAGAATCACTGACTATATTCTCCATCCTGTACTACCATCCCTGTGACCAACTTATATTATGATTGAGAATTTTGTGCCCCTTTGTCCCCCTCACATTCCCCCTGTCACCCTAACCCCTCCCCCATGGTAACCACCAGTTACTTCTCAATGTCTATGAATCTACTGCTATTTTGTTCATCTTGTTTTGTTTTGTTTTTAGATTCCACAAATAAGTGAAATCATATGGTATTTGTCTTTCTCCATCTGGCATCTGGCTTATTTCACTTAGCATAATACCCTCTAGGTCCATCCATGTTGTCATAAATGGCAGGATTTCTTTCTTTTTTATGGCTGAATAATATTCCATTATGTATATATACCACTTCTTCTTTATCCATTCATCTATTGATGGACACTTAGGTTGCTTCCATATTTAGGTTATTGTAAATAATGCGGTGATAAACATAGGAGTACATATATCTTTACGAATCAGGGATTTTGTTTTCTTTGGCTAAATTCCTGTAAGTGGAATTACTGGGTTATATGGTATTTTTATTTTTAGTTTTTTGAGGAACCTCCATACTGCTTTCCACAGTGGCTGCAGCAATTTATATTCCCACCAACAGTGTACGAGGGTTACCTTCTCTCCACATCCTTGTCAGCACTTGTTATTTCTTATCTTTTGGATAGTGGCCATTCTAACTGGTGCTACGTGCTATCTCATTGTGGTTTTAATTTGCATTTCCATGATGATTACGATATGTACTTTAAAGGTGTCCTACTACTTCTGGTAACATTGTTATTATATTTCAACTTAGCAAAAGAAAAAGAAAAACATCTTACTTTTGTTGCTGCATCTCTAATTTTATCATCAATCTGGCATGGACCAAATTTATCTTAATAAGTCAAAATAACTGACTATTACAGGTAAAATATCTTGCTATGCACTTTGGATGGTATGAAGATACACAATTTGAGATGTTTGCTTTTGAAGAGCCTATAATATTCTATTAATAAAAATATCAGGATACAAATGCACAAGTTCTTCATTTGCAGAAAAAAAATAGAATTCTTCAGCTTTGTCCATATTCCTTCATTGCAGTTTGTAATCTGAGTGTTGGAAGTTGTGAAAAGTGAAACTTGTCATTCTATGACTTTATTCCATTAATACATTGATAGGGACTGTAATTGAATAAGACCTCACTTGTTAAAGAAAATTTAAAGAATTTTTAATTGCTGAATAAAACAATGATTCTAAGTCACAATATAAGTAGGTCACAGGGATGGTAGGGCAGCATTGAAAATATAGCCAGTGATTGTATAACATCTTCCTGGGTAGACAGATAGTGTCTACACTAGCAGGTGCGACGATTTAATAATATGGGTAACTATTGAAACACTGTGTTGTATACTTGAAACCAATATAAGATTGTATATCAACTATACTTCAATTTAAAAAAACTATCAAAAAAAAGATTCAAGTGGCAATTAACTCCCTTGTTCTAGGATCACCATTTCCATTTACCATTCATGAAAAATTATTTTTAGGTATTAATTTCATGACCTTAGCTGAGAGTGAACAGCTTTAGGCACAGGATCTGGAAAAGTAGCCATTCCTTTGCTAAAAATTTCTCTGTGACCCCTTATCAAACATTACCTTTAAAAAAAATAGAATAATGCTGTATTCAATTTGCTTTTCTCAATATTGTTTAAAAAAGAGTAAGAGTTTAGGCACAGTAAGAACAACTGACTTAGAAGATGCATTTAAGTGTTATGCTCCATATAATCCTAAAGATTATCTAGATCCCTACTCATTTGTAAAGCAATTTACAAGATTAAATTCAAATGAGACAACTTGAATTTCTAGACTAGTCTTTATTTTTACAAATCATTTTGCAATTATAGTTATGACATATTTAACCATGGGAAGAGAAGATAACTTCACTAGTGAATTTATGCCTCCCCCCTGTGATATAATCTGCTAAGAATGATGATATCTCCAACTTAAGATCTTTTATTATTTGATTGTAGAGAAAATTAAATGTATAGGAATCAAGGTAAACTGAAGACACTTATCGATAAGATCTAGATCAAAAGAAGATAAAAATCATAATCCTCAGACTACAAATCATTCTGGTTACCTGAATAATCTAGATAACTGAGCTTAACCTTTTAAATAATATCAATTAAACTTTAAAATTACTTTGAATGGAAATGTTTCTTAAATCTGCTGTGCACTTCACTGTCATATTACATAGATGAAACTTTGACACCTTTATCTTTATAATGTTTGTTACTTAAGATAGCAAACTATTATTTTAAACAGATATATAATAAAGAGATGTAGTCCTCAGGGGGCCCTGACCAAGACATGGGTCCTGAATTTTCTTTCTTGATATCGGTTTGTTTTTTAATTATCTGTTGCCTCATTATAGAAGCTGCCTTGTGAAAAATTAATTGGTATGCCATGGATTGATGTTACCTTCTTCTATGTGGTTTCTAATTGTTCAGAAAATCATATTTTTCATTATGTTAATTACCATCACTCAAAGGTCTGCATCCGACTGAACATTATTGGTTTAAAAGTGCTCCCAAAACCTTATATCCTTTCCTCTATACTAAGAACCTTCCTTTCAAAAGAGCATAAAGAAAACATACTCCTCACCTTTCAAGAATTAGGTAAAAAAATTTGCAGAGTATATACTTACTATAAATCTGATAAGCATATATATGAGAGACAATTCTGCAGATAAGACTCCAAGATTTTCTTAGTGCTTTATGTTTATTAGAATTCCAGGTATAAATAGGGGTCATACTACATAAAAATATATTCAATATTTATGAGTGCAAGATTACAAATGAAAGCTTTTGTTACGTTAAGTTTTATAACAGCTTTTAGACTATATATGTATACATATACATAATATTTCTAAACACTCTTCAATATTATGTATAATATCTCTGTATAGATATGTTTTTAATTTCTGAGGTTTGAATGCTAACACCCTTCAAAACTACTCAATTCATTTTCTCCAAATTTAGAGATAATCATTGGGAAGGTCTGATTTAAAATAATGGAAAATAAAGCACATAAAATATATTATTTTCAACATCCTTGGAGATAAAAAAGTAGAAAATAATCACCCAGAATTGCTAAAACTGAAGTACAACACTAGTTTTTAATAGCTGCAGATGGAGAGAAATATACTGTATTAATATGCCAGAGAGAAGAGAACAAGTAATGTCTTTGCAACTAGACGTGGAACTAGATGTCACAAAGGCCGATCGTTCAGGTCATAGTTCCTATTTGTAATTTAGCAGCTTCCCACATGGGAAACTCTAGGCAACATGCTCTCATATGATAAGGGATTTATTTCTGTTACCATCTAAATGTTAACCCAGGGCAACACAAGCAAAACCTGACAGTGTAACAGTAGAAATCTTGAGAGTGCCCACTTTATGGGTCATCCTGCTCATGAAATTTCTTTTGCATAACTTTTAATATTCCACATTAACATATTAAGCACAAATCAAATTGGTCATTAACACTAAAGAGCAAGAGATGATTTAAAAATATTCCTAAACAGAAAAACTCCCTCCTCAAAAAGAACTCTTCAATTATCAAATAAGATACGAATTTCCTCAAGAAAACCCAGTGTTAAGTGATAGTGATAGCTCTGTTGAAAGAGATGAAAATAAACCAAAGCAACTAAAAGACTTATTGGATGAAATTATTGTAAAGGATCAGTAGGTGGTGGGGGCGGAGGGGAGACCCTGCCAACTAGTTCTGTTTTTCCAACTTGATCTGGTGTAGAAAAATTTAAAACAAGATTACACACATAACAATTGACCTGTTGAATAATTAATACATTATCGTAAGAGTTGTTACCAACTCTGTCCCACATTCTGCATTTTCATTTTTCTCTCATAAACAGATTTTCATATTATTTAATGTAGAGGACTAGATAAAGAGAAAGACAATAAAAATCATTCTATAAAGTTTTATCTTAAAAGAATACATACAAGTCACATGTAATGCACTTTGAATGCTCTTGGTCATCTGAATTTTCTGCAACCAGAACTATATTTTACATGGTTCACGTAACATGTAAAAGGCAACTGCCAAGAAAAAAAATACTATAAGGATGAAAGAAACCTTGGGGATTATATAACTAGAGTTTAACTTCACTGCATAAATACCTAGAGGAAAATATAGGTTCCAGGGCTCCATATCAGAGCGTAGAACATAGATATTGGGGAGCTGTTACATGTTGGGAAGTTGTGTCATTTTATCAACTCATTTGGTGACTGTGAAGCAGTGCCTGTGTTTGAAAACAACTGATCTAGATACCAACTGCTTTACCTTACAGCCATTATAGCAAAGAATTAGGTAATTAAGGAATCACCTAATAACCTAAACATGAGCTTGAGGTCTCCATCAGCCATCAGTTCTGTGCTGTTTCTCGATTCATCTCCATCCAACTCAATCATTCAGTCCACTGAAGGGCACTTACTCACTGACCATTTATTCTGGGTTTCTTGTTCCAATCTTGAACGACCAACTTTAAATACATTGAGATATTTTAGATGAAGTTTTCATAAACCAGAATACACTGAAAGATTTTAGGGTACTTGAATTCTTTGAAATTATGCTAAAGTTTAGTTTATTATCATCATTGAAATTTCTATAGCTTTTATCAAAACTTCAGAGGGATTCATGCTACCCTCCAAAAATAAAAACAATTGATCCAGACCTTTCTCTCTGACTGATTTGTCTTTCAATGCCATGTTTGAGGTTTACTTCCAAAAATCTTGGGATTTAATAATCAAGCTTTATCCATCTTCCCCAAATACATATACTGAAGAAAATCAAATGTACTGCCACAGTTTAAAAGCTTTTTTCTTGCTCTCCTGTTTGTACATAAAAATTCACACAAAGTAAAACATACTGAATATTCATTTTACAATTTTTATTCTCCACTTTTATAATTTCAGAGAAATGAAGGGTAAGAAAATAAGTGAAATGGATAACACATACCCATAATGAAATCATCTTCTTTGTTTCAGCATACCTACAATTTGGAAAATAACTGCATTCTCTAGTTAGAGAATGAGATTATAAAGTAAAAAGAAAAGCTTTTCAGATGTCTTTATTCAGCATTGTATTATATATAAAAGCACTAATAACGTATGTTTAGAAAGAAGGCAACATGTATACATATATGTTGTATACATATGTGTACATATATATACTGCTTTTGTAATAGGAAAAATTTTGAGGAAAAGATAGAGAATTAAATGTCTTAGAAGAACAGACTTTTCTCTCTTGAGGTTAGAAGAGCAATTATGTCCCTTTGAGCAGCTGACAGGGGACGTCAACAGAACGGAATTACTTCTTTGTGAGAGAACTGTCAGCTTTTCTTTATATTAACAGATAATACCTTTGGAATATATCTGTGGGGAAAGAAACATTGTTTCAGTAAGTGGTCTCTCTATTGTACTTCTCAACCTAAGCTAAAATATTCTTGCAGACTGTTCCTCTAGTTACATTACCTCAAATAAAAAAGATAGAAGAATTTCACAAAAATACCCTTTTCTCCCCTAATCAAATTGACTAAGTATCATTGATATCAAGGAGTTCTCTGTCATAATCTTAGCTTCAGGATGTCCTAATGAGTCTGCTGGAGACTCAATCTAGGTAAAAATGTATATTAAAATATACATTATACCTGTAATTGTTTGGATGTTATATCATAGTGAATTTAATAAGCTGAAGTATCAAATGATAGAACAGAAAAGAGATAACCAAATAAGCTATTAGAACTTCCAAAATATAATTTAATATACTGATTTATCTATTGATGCATATTCTGGGAATGAAGCTCTTTTATGATAAAATTAGTTATAAAGTGTAACAAGACGCTGTACTAGATTTCATCTTAGGAGAAATATCAAATTTTTTCACTGTTTCACATATATGAGACTACATATAACAAAAATATCTTATGGTCATTGTCATCGTGACTAGGAACAGTTGAACAAAATGTGACTTGCTTGACCCAAAATAAAACTGTGAGGTCCAGAGAATTGGTTGTGGTGACATCCCACTTGCTATTTGACATTCAGATGATGATTCTTTCATATTTTCAATCATCCAACACTCCTCTGCTATCTAGCTTGTACCTCTTCACCAAAACATGAATGGAGCTGACAGCAGTCATTTGAACATGTTAAGTTACTCATTTTTCTTTAGAGTTAGTGTAGTAGCTCAGCCAAGAATTAAATGTCTAATTGTGAAATAAAATTGTTTTCCCTAAATGTTAATTAAAGGAGGGAGCCTCCAAATGACACTGTACTTACTGAAATGCAGAATAATTTTGAGTGCAAATCTGATGTCTTTTTTTGAGGTTCTCTAGGGTAATGATAGGAGAATGTGTAAATAGAAAAAATATAATCAGTCTTTTTGATTGTCTGTAGTGATAATGTTGAGCAAGGAGCTAGTCTGGCTTTATCTTCTGAAAGTGTATTTCATAAAGGGTTGGGATGTGGAGAGACAAACATTTTTTAATTACTTTGTGTTTTTTTGTGACACCATGTAAAATAATTACATAATTAAATATATAACCTTAACATGTTCTTTTAGTTTATAATGTGATGATAATACTCCAAGAAATAAATTTGCAATTAAGTTTAATAAATGTATGTTTCCTTGAAAAGAATATGCACTTTTAGTAGGATGATAAATGAATAGTTAGATGTCAGGATATATCATGCTTAGGAGACATTCTTTTCTGTCATATACGTTTGTAAAAGGTGTAAGATTTCAGGAACTGTGTGCAAGGTCAAAGGGAAACAGGTTGGCAAACTACAGTAAGGGAAGAATTTCAAATACGGCAGTGTAACTTGTTGTAGACCAAGTCTGAGAAAAATGAGAGAATTTACTTCTGTTTATATCTACTTAAGAGAATGAAGAACTACACAAGCAACTAGGCCTTGTAAGGGCCAGAAACCCGGCAAGAAGGCTGAGCCGAGCTTCACATTCCCCCGGGGACTCTTAGTCCCTAAGCAGCACAGACCCAAAAGGCTGAGAAGTCAGCCACTAGGTGGACAGGAACCTAAGCTGAGACTTTGGGCGTCTCAGGGTCTCTAGAAACAAAACTTTACAGTTTAATTCCAAGACAGCAGGACTTGAAGAGACAAAATCCCAAAGAAAAGGGAGGAACATTCATGAATATCTGGCATTGTGTCATTTTTTTCCCACTGAAGACCTTTGCTAAATTTGACTTGATGTAGGACAAGGGACTAAGAAAGAGAGTCAAAATTAGCAACTGAAGATCGGGTAGATGCACAGAGTATTTGACAGCTCTGCAAAGTGGAGGAAAAAAAGTATGGGAGGAACCCTAGTGATTATCACTGACTTCCTGTCAGGATCACTGACAAGTCAGGCTCCAGCATGGGACATGGGTGGTGAGAATCACACCGATGCACAAAACTGTGACACACCGTCCTGAGGAGGCGAAATCCCACACCGGGAGAACTGGGTTTGTCCCAGATTTTTATGGTGCTTGAGAGGAAACAGAAGGACATACAGCCTGGAGGAAGATAACATAAGACAAGTAGCACATTATCTCTATAATTTTTAATAAGTTATGAACAACATTTGATCAAACTTCTGAGGCATTCCAGGAGATAGAATCTAAAGACAGAAATTAAGAGAACAAATAGACAATATAAGCTAAACCAAAGGTGAATCATGAGTTTTAGAGACTTTAAAATAATGAAGAGTAAAATGCTTAACAAAATTGCTCACAAGGTGGAGAATATCACCACATGACTGGAATTTATAAAGAAAAATCATACAGAAATTACAGAACTGAAAATGTAGTAATTGACATTAAGAATGCATTAGATGTGATGCATTGTACATTACACACAAAGAGAGATTGTTAGAAAATAGACTGAGGTAGAGGAAATACAATATAGAAGAGACCATCAAAGATACATGAGACACAATAAAAAAATTTAATATCTGTAATTGTACTTGCAAAATAAGAAGAGAGAATGTTCTAAAAGCAGTATTTTAAGAGATAATTGATAAGAATTTTCCATAACTGGTAAAAAGGGATCAATTCACACAAACCAGAATTTTAGCAGAGAGCAAGGAGGAAAGGCGGCAGAGGGAGTGGTCAGGAAAGCCGAGGAACATTAGAGTGAGATAAATTTTTCTTTTTTTACAATTTATTTTGGTATCATTAACCTACAATTACATGTGCAATATTATGGTGATTAAACTACACCCTTCATCAGGTCCCCCCCACCAACCCTATTACAGTCACTGTCCATCAGCGTAGTGAGATGAGAATCACTACTTGTCTTCTCTGAGCTGTACAGTCC
>JAQQAC010002594.1:10427845-10457162 GCA_029783875.1 Phataginus tricuspis | reverse complement strand
TTCCCACCCTTCTTCCCCGTCCCTTTCCCTTTGGTAGCTATTAGTCCATTCTTGGGTTCTGTGAGTCTGCTTCTCTTTTGTTCCTTCAGTTTTTTTCTTTGTTCTTATACTCCACATATGAGTGAAATCATTTGATACTTATCTTTTTCGGCTTGGCTTATTTCACTGAGCATAATACCCTCTAGCTCCGTCCATGTTGTTGCAAATGGTAGGATTTGTTTTCTTCTTATGGCTGAATAATATTCCATTGTGTATATGTACCAGCTCTTCTTTATCCATTCATCTACTGATGGACACTTAGGTTGTTTCCATTTCTTGGCTATTGTAAATAGTGCTGCAATAAACATTGGGGTGCATATGTCTTTTTGAAACTGGGCTGCTGCATTCTTAGGGTAAATTCCTAGGAGTGGAATTCCTGGGTCAAATGGTATTTCTATTTTGAGTTTTTTGAGGAACCTCCATACTGCTTTCCACAATGGTTGAACTAATTTGCATTCCCATCAGCAATGTAGGAGGGTTCCCTTTTCTCCACATCCTCACCAACATTTGTTGTTTGTGTTTTGGATGTTGGCCATCCTCACTGGTGTGAGGTGGTATCTCATTGTGGTTTTAATCTGCATTTCTCTGATGATTAGCCATGTGGAGCATCTTTTCATGTGCCTGTTGGACATATGAATTTCTTCTTTAGAGAAGTGTCTATTCATGTCCTGTGCCCATTTCTTAATTGGATTATTTGCTTTTTGTTTGTTAAGGTGCATGAGTTCTTTGTATATTTTGGATGTCAACCCCTTCTCAGATACATCATTTATGAATATATTTTCCCATATTGTAGGATGTCTTTTTGTTATACGGATGGTGTCTTTTGCTGTACAGAAGCTTTTCAACTTGATATAGTCCCATTTGTTCATTTTTGCTTTTGTTTCCCTTGCCTGGGGGGATGTGTTCATGAAGAAGTCGCTCATTTTTATGTCCAAGAGATTTTTGCCTATGTTTCTTTCTAAGAGTTTTATGGTTTCATGACTTACATTCAGGTCTTTGATCCACCTTGAGTTTACCTTTGTGTATGGGGTTAGACAGTAGTCCAGTTTCATTCTCTTACATGTAGCTGTCCAGTTTTTCCAACACCAGCTGCTGAAGAGGCTGTCATCTCCCCATTGTATATCCAAGGCTCCTTTATCAAATATTAATTGACTGTATATGTTTGGGTTAATGTTTGGATTTTCTATTCTGTTCCACTGGTCTGTGGGTCTGTTTTTGTGCCAGTACCAAATTGTCTTGATTACTGTGGCTTTGTAGTACAGCTTGAAGTCAGGGAGCGTAATTCCCCCTGTTTGATTCCTCCTTCTCAGGATTGCTTTGGCTATTCGGGGTGTTTTCTAGTGCCATATGAATTTTAGAATTATTTGTTCCAGTTCATTGAAGAAAACTGTTGGTAGTTTGATAGGGATTGCATTGAATCTGTAGATTGCTTTAGGTACTATAGCCATTTTGACAATATTTATTCTTCCTAGCCAAGAGCATGGGATGCATTTCCATTTGTTAGTGTCCTCTTTAATTTCTCTTAGGAGTGTCTTGTAGTTTTCAGAGTACAGGTCTTTCACTTCCTTCATTAGGTTTATTCCTAGGTATTTTATTCTTTTTGATGCAATTCTGGATGGAATTGCTTTTCTGATTTCTCTTTCTGTTAGTTTATCGTTAGTGTATAGGAAAGCAACAGATTGCTGTGTGTTAATTTTGTATCCTGCAACTTTGCTGAATTCAGATATTAGTTCTAGTAGTTTTGGAATGGAGTCTTTAGGGTTTTTTATGTACAGTATCATGTCATCTGCAAATAGTGACAATTTTACCTCTTCTTTACTAGTCTGGATGCCTTGTATGTCTTTGTTTTGTCTGATTGCCATGGCTAGGACCTCCAGTACTATGTTGAATAACAGTGGAGAGAGTGGGCACCCCTGTCTTGTTCCCGATCTTAGATGAAAAGCTTTCAGCTTCTCGCTATTAAGTATGATGTTAGCTGTGGGTTTGTCATATATGGCCTTTATGATGTTGAGGTACTTGCCGTCTATACCCATTTTGTTGAGAGTTTTAATCATGAATAGATGCTGAATTTTATCAAATGCTTTTTCAGCATCTATGGAGATGATCACGTCGTTTTTGTTCTTCTTTTTATTGATGTGATGGATGATGTTGATGGACTTTCGAATGTTGTACCATCTTTACATCCCTGGGATGAATCCTACTTGATCATGGTGTATGATTCTCTTGATGTATTTTGAATTGATTTGCTAATATTTTGTTGAGTATTTTTGCATCTACGTGCATCAGGGATATTGGTCTGTAAATTTCTTTTTTAGTGAGCTCTTTGTCCGGTTTTGGTATTAGAGTGATGCTGGCTTTATCAAAAGAGTTTGGAAGTATTCCCTCCTCTTCTGTTTTTTGGAAAACTTTAAGGAGAATGGGTGTTATTTCTTCTCTATATGTCTGGTAGAATTCAGAGGTGAATCCATCAGGTCCAGGGCTTTTGTTCTTGGGTAGTTTTTTGATTACCGATTCAATTTCATTGCTGGTGATTGGTCTGTTTAGTTTTTCTGTTTCCTGCTTGGTGAGTCTTGGAAGGCTGTATTTTTCTAAGAAGTTGTCCATTTCTTCTAGGTTTTGCAGCTTGTTAGCATATAGATGCTCGTAATATTCTCTTATAATTCTTTGTATTTCTGTGGGTCTGTCGTTATTTTTCCTTTCTCATTTCTGATTCTGTTTATGTGTGTAGATTCTCTTTTTCTCTTAATGAGTCTGGCTAGGGGTTTATCTATTTTGTTTATTTTTTCAAAGAACCAGCTCTTGGTTTCATTGATTTTTTTCTATTGTTTTATTCTTCTCAATTTTATTTATTTCTTCTCTAATCTTTATTATGTCCTTCCTTCTGGTGACTTTGGGCCTCATTTGTTCTTCTTTTTCCAATTTCAGTAATTGTGTCTTTAGACTATTCATTTGGGAATGTTCTTCCTTCTTTAAATAGGCCTGGATTGCAATATACTTTCCTCTTAGAACTGCCTTTGCTGCGTCCCACAGAAGTTGTGGCTTTGTGTTGTTGTCATTAGTCTCCATATATTCTTTGATTTCTGTTTTGATTTGGTCATTAACCCATTGATTAATTAGGAGAATGTTGTTAAGTCTCCAAGTATTTTTGAGCCTTTTTGATTTCTTTCTGAAATTTATTTCTAGTTTTATACCTTTGTGATCTGAGAAGTTGGTTGGTAGGATTTCAATATTTTTGAATTTACTGAGGTTCTTTTTGTGGCCTAGAATGTGGTCTATTCTGGAAAATGTTCCATGTGCACTTGAGAAGAATGTGTATCCTGCTGCTTTTGGGTGCAGAGTTCTGTAGATATCCGTTAGGTCCATCTGTTCTAGTGTGTTGTTCAGTGCCTCTGTGTCTTTACTTATCCTCTGCCTCGTTGATCTGTCCTTTGGAGTGAATGGCGTGTTAAAGTCTCCTAAAATAATTGCACTGCTGTCTATTTCCTAATTCAATTCTGTTAGTATTTGTTTCACATATGCTGACGCTCCTGTGTTGGGTGCATATATATTTATAATGGTTATATCTTCTTGGTGGACTGACCCCTTTAGCTTGATGTAATGTCCTTCTTTATCTCTTGCTATTTTCTTCGTTTTGAAGTCTATTTTATCTGATACAAGTACTGAAACACCTGCTTTTTTCTCTTTGTTGTTTGCATGAAATATCTTTTTCTATCCCTTCACTTTTAGTCTGTGTATATCTTTGGGTTTGAGGTGAGTCTCTTGTAAGCAGCATATAGATGGGTCTTGCTTTTTTATTCACTCTGTTACTCTGCGTCTTTTGATTGGTGCATTCAGTCCGTTTACATTTAGGGTGATTATTGATAGATATGTACTTATTGCCATTGGTGGATTTAGATTCATGGTTACCAAAGGTTCAAGGGTTGCTTCTTTACTATCTAAGAATCTAACTTAACTTTCTTGTTAAGTTATTGTAAACACCGTCTGATGTTTCTTTATCTCTCCCTTCCTATTCTTCCTCCTCCCTTCTTTATATACTAGGTGTTTTATTCTTTGCCTTTAGTTAGTATTTGGCTGGTCTTCTTTCTTTGCTATGATTTTATTTTCTCTGGTGACATCTTTTTAGCCTTAGGGGCGCTTCCCTCTAGAGCAGTCCATTTATGATATCCTGCAGTGGTGGTTTATGAGAGGCAAACTCTCTCAACTTTCTTTTGTCTTGGAATTGTTTAATCCCTCCGTCATATTTAAATGATAATCGTGCTGGATACAATATTCTTGTTTTGAGGCCCTTCTGTTTCATTACGTTAAATATATCATGCCATTCTCTTCTGGCCTGTAAGGTTTCTGTTGAGAAGTCTGATGACAGTCTGATGGGTTTTCCTTTGTAGGTGATCTTTTTTCTCTCTCTAGCTGCCTTTAATACTCTGTCCTTATCTTTGATCTTTGCCATCTTAATTATTATGTGTCTTGGTGTTGTCTTCCTTGGGTCCCTTTTGTTGGGAGATCTGTGGGCTTCCGTGGACTGCGGGACTGTTTCCTTCCCCAGCATGGGAAAGTTTTCAGCAATTATTTCTTCAAAGACATTTTCTATCTCTTTTTCTCTCTCTTCTTCCTCTGGTACTCCTATAATGCGAATATTGTTCCGTTTGGATTGGTCACACAGTTCTCTTAATATTCTTTCATTCCTAGGGATACTTTTATCTCTCTCTGCCTCAGCTTCTTTGTATTCTTGTTCTCTATTTTGTATTTCATTGACAGTGTCTTGTACCTCATCCAGTCTGCTGTTAAGCCCATCAATGGCTTGTCTCATTTCTGCATCGTCTTTCCTCATTTCCTCCCTCAGCTCTTGCACATTTTTCTGTAGGTCCATCAGCATGGCTATGACTTTTATTCTGAATTCTTTTTCAGGAAGACTGTGTATGTCCATTCCTTCAGGTTCTCTCTCAGGGGTTGTCTGGGTTTGGAGCTTTGTTTGTACCTCTGTCTTTTCATGGCTATAGAATTGGTTGCTGGTAGTTGTCATGTATGTCAGCTGGGCTCTTTATGACCTTGAAAAGGAAAGCGAAGAAAGAAGAGGAAAAAAAAAAATACCGCCTTGCCGGCTGCCGAGTCCTCTCAGGTGTAGTTGCCCGCCGGTGCATTGCCTCGCTGGGTGCCGAGTCTTCTCAGGTGTGGCTGCACGGTGTGCACTTCCCTGTGTGTTCTGGTCTCTCTTTTGGGAATAGTTGTATTTGCTGTTTTTTCGTGGATAAATATAATGTTGGGAGGAAATTTCCACCACTCCTTTCACGCCGCCATCTTCCCGGAACTCAAGTGTGAGATTAATTTTAAAAATGCACAGAGAAAACTTGAAAAAGCAATCAAATAAGTAAAACACATTATTGTCAAAGGAAAATCATTTCATCATAAACCACGGAAGGCCATAAACAATGCTGTGACAGCTTTGAAATGCTGGAAGAGAGTATGTACAGACCTGGAATTCTTTATCCAGGGAAAATAATCTTCAAATCTGAAGATGAAATAAAAATGTTTCCAAACAAACAAAAACAGAGATCTCATCAAGAGCAAACTTGCATGAACATACATATTAAAATAAAGTTCATTAGAACAAAAATCATGATCTCAAAGACAAGCACAGAAATGAAAGAAGGAATGAAGAGCAATGGAATACACAACAAATACGTGGATAAATCTGACTGAACAGAAGGTAAGAAATGATAATAATCACCTCTTATGAATCAAAAATAGATATAAAATTGAGAATTATGACGATAGCACAAAAGGCAAGGCAGTAGTTTTAAATGATGTAAAATAGTTTTTGCATCTTTGCATGTTAAAGGCAGTACTGCATATTAATACTTAACAATGATTATGAGTAAAGTTAATGAGCTATTGCTCCCTGTTATAACAAAATATGTAATAGAAGCAAAAGTATAATGTGTGAAAATAAGACACTAGTATAGACATTGTTTTGAACACAAATTATTGATGAATTCACTATTTCAAAACATGGATGTGGCTTACCAGCACTGCTCAAGAGAAATATAATATGTGCCTATGAGCACAAATATATGCAAAAATAATCATAACAGTACATTTTATTTATCCCAATTTATATGAAATAATTTCAATATATAAATAAAATATATTATTAATAAGATATTTTACACCCTTTTTGTCAAACTAAATTTCCAAAATCTGATGTGTATTTGAGGTGTATGCACATCTTAACTTGAAATAGCCCATTTCAAGCGCTCATTATTGTATGTGGCTAGTGGCTACCAACATGGACAACAGAGATCTAGACTGTAGCAAGAATAAACTCTGATGACATATATATGAATTTGACCTACTGCTCCAATAAGTAGACTAATAATATATCAGATATTAAGCTGTATATTTATTACTTCAATAAATAATTTTCTGTTCAGAAGCTAATTCCCTAGCAATGAATAAAATCTCAGTAGTTTCCTGAAATATAATGCCTCTTGGTAGTGCGGTTACTGAAATAAAAAAGAATCTTTGTCTAGAATACAGTCACATCAAATTGTTGAAATTCAGTCCCACCTTACCAAAAAAAAAAAATATCAAAATTCTAAACCACTGTCACTGTAATTATATACTCAATGTTTAATCCGTATTCAGTATTAACGATTTACACCAGAATAAGTATTCTTGGTCCAAACTTGTTGGGCTGTACAATCTGGTCAAAAAAACCTAAATGTTTCAGTGAGATGTAACTTCACAGTAACTGAACTAAAGTATGGAATTTTGTAGAGTTCTTTGTATTAATAAAGATAGAGTAATTAAAAGGAAAGCTGTCACTTTCACCTCATTAAGATCTTTCTTCTATCTTAGCATTAAAGGCAAATGAAAAATGGACTTTATAGAAATGAAAATTAAATAGCTATTTTTAGCACTTATTTCCAGAAGCATGCAGACTGTCTTCTACTATAATTTGTTAATTACTCTTTGGGGCCATAAACATAACCAATCTCTAGAAGAGGGACACAAAACAATATGTTGTTTTGAAGAAAGAAAAAAATGATCTGACCCAGAGATTTTGTATGACAGTTAATTTATGGTGGTAAAATATAGCAACCATATGATTCAGTGAGGACAAACACACTTACCATTTAGAAGATTCTACTTTGTTTCCTGGGTGTTTTTGTTTGGCTTTTTGTTTTGTAGTAGAAGTGTTTTCTCTCTTAATTGGGAAAGGATTTGGCAGGGTGACATTAAACGTTTTCTTTAGAACAGAATGTCGTAAAAATGGACTGAGCTAGCAGATCAAACAAAAGAATAGCATATTTTAATTATATCATTCATAAAGTTTGAGAAATTAATTTACATAAATAAATAATGAGCTCATTAATGTAAATCACTTACAACTTACCAATACCATTCATTAGTATCTTACACATTTAGATTCCTAGGTTATTATCTATAAATGTACTTTAAACTGTAAAAAATGTTCTTCATCATGAGTTTAACTAAAACATGTTTAATAGTTTTGCCAAAGAGCATACATATTTGAGAGAGATAAGAATCTTTTGTGACACTTTAAAACATTTTCAAAAAGATGTAGTTTTTTCAAAAAGAAGTATGTAGTATATATTAATGTCAAATAATCTTTATTCTCAAAATAAATTTTGCTTCCAATGAAGGTAGATACTGATTTCACAGATGTGCCTTCTCTCAACACTTGCCCCTTCAGAAAACATTGATTAAATGCAGACCATCTGCCCCAAACTATTATAAACACTGTGAACATAGAGCAAAAAGATAAAACCCATTTACACTCACCATTCACATACCAATGAAAATACTGAGGAAGCGAAGTTTTGAAACAAATCTAAAAAATAAAAAATCGAAACACAAAAAAATAGTGCCTGATTTTCAATTACTCTGAGGAATGCCTACTAAGTATTTTTCAAAAAGAAGATGACTGAAAACAAAAATCATGGAATATTCATTCCACCAATATTTATTGACTCTCCCATGAGAGAGGTCCCAGTCCTAACACAGCCTGATCAACATGTATCTTCTTTTTTTTCATGGCTCCCTCCCCAAAAACATTGTAAAATATGAAGAAGTTGGAAATTGAGATGAAAAGTTGATAAGTACAAATTGTTGAGAATACTGCATTCTTAGATTTATAGTTTTTCATCATCTGTATGTGATAGGATGAGAGTTACAGGGTTAGAGTCAACTTCATGTAGAACGATAATTAACAGATCTCAGTGCAGATTTGAACTTGGACACTTCCAATATTTATGGCCTTTTGAAGTTTCTCTCCCCTTTTGAACTTCAGGTTCCTCACTTTCCAAATGGAATCATTGCTTATATGGCTATCCTAACTGAGTTAAGTACATAAAGTAGTCTTTGTTCCTGAGAGATAATATAGCTTAGTGATTAAAAGCATGAGCTTTCCATTGGGTGGAACGCCACCCTTGCTACCTGTTTTCTATCTGTCATTAAGCAACTTTCTTAACCACTCTGTGCTTTGATTTTCACATTAAATGGAGATGGTAAAAGAATTATTTTGTAGCAATGTTTTGAAGATTAAATGAGTTAATATGTTGAAAGCGTATCAAGCCTGGCATATCAAAACCATTATGTATTATTATTATTATCTTGTATAGCATCCCTCCAAATAAATATCTGCATCAAGTCACTTAAAAACAAGTTTTTATTTTTAGAGTTGGAGAAGTGTAAAGCAGAGCAGGTGGAATTAGCCCTTAGTTCAGTGGTCTGCCACAGCCCTGGGAGTTCATTGGGAAACTCCAGCAGGATAAAATTAAAAGGAAGAGTATGTCCATGATCAGAAGACCGAAAGCAGAGTCAGATCGATCCACATGCCCTGTCAGAAAATATCAATCTTTTATAGATGTCCTTTTTAAAAGCATGAGCAAACATATTTATACAATTCCAATTAATATAATGCAACCTAAAGAAAGTTAATTTGAATAATAGAGTAAGGGAAAAGTGCTAATATTTATTCACGATATGAACAAATACAGGTTTCAGGAAAAATAAAATTAGAACTAAATAAAATGAGGTCTAAACCCTCAAATTATTCAAAATTCTAAAAAGGGCATTTTAAATAACTATTGAATTAATGAAAAATATAAATACAACTATTTAGAAAATAACACAAAGAACAATGAATTGATATTCATGAATTACCCCCCAAAGCTGCAGTTATAATCCAAAATGTTTCATGAGTTAAAAAAGAAAATGGGGAAATTCCATTTAGTCCCCCTTCTTTTCATTCATTCTGTGAACAAATATCAAGTGCCTACAAATGTCAGGCACTGGTCTAGAGTCCTAATGATAAAATTGTCAATAATGAAGACAAAATCCCAGGCCTTGTGAAATCTACTACCAAAAATCAGATAATCATAAACTAAATGTAAAATCAAACAGTGATAAGTTCTCTCAAGAAGAGGCATGCAGAGACAAATAGGAAGACTTGGCCAACTAAAGGTGATCAGAGGCTTCGTTAGGAAGTGATGATTGAATTTAAATCTGAAGAAAGTCTGGATCCCAGCCAGATAACAGTGAGGAAGGGCATGGAGAGAGGTACTCCAGGCGCAGAGACCAACATAAGTAAAGACCCTGTAGTATGTTCTAGAACTAAAAGAAGATCAATGCTCCTGGCCTGGCATACAGGAAAGGAGGCATCCTAAGGGATGATACTATAGAGATAAGTAGGCCGGGTTAAGGATTCTTGTCTCTGTGATAAAAGTAATGAGAGACCATTGAAGTTTACTAAAAAGAGGGTGAGAGATGGTTTCCTGATTTGCTTTTTGGAAAGATCATTCATTACCATATGAGTTTTATTACACAAACACTACCATATGTATACTTACCAATTACTGAAATAATAGTCTATCAGTAATTTCAATGGTAATTATTTTTATTTATTTTTTAAGTAAGAATTACTCAGCAAGAGGTTTTTCAGATTACAATTTGACTTTTTGGAAGCAGGAAATATTCTTTAGTCTGATATTTAGAGAAGAATGGATTAAAGACGAAAATTTGCATGTTAATGGACTGCAGGTTATGCAGACTACTGGAATATTATAGCATGGTAGACTTACCCAGGGTCAATTCTTTAGGAAATCCCAAATCCATGACCATAGTTAGGGACGAGCCTATAAAATATAAAATGGAGCAGTGGAGAGATAGGAGGAATAACAGAGAAGAGTGTTCCAAGGAAGCCAAGAGAAGATAATATACCAAGATTTCAATACTGCTGAAAAGTCTAAAAATAAGAGGACTGAAAAATGTCTTTTGTTTTTCCCTGAGAAAAAGGGAACACATTAATTTAGTTGAGGTAAACTCAAGTGAATATAAACTAGACTGGAGGAAATTGAGGAGAAATAAGGAAATAAAGCAGTAATGAGAAACTTTTTAAAGAAGTTATCTTAAAAAATTGAAAGTAGTAAAAGAAATAGACAGAGGTACATGAAGAGTTTGGAAATTTTGGTTTATAATTTTTTTTTTGACAGAAGAGATTTGAAATTATCTCAAGAAAATGGGAATCACCCTGTAGTTGAGAGTGAGAAGGGATAACTGATGGTGAAATGTTCCAGAAATGTAGAAAGGGGTTAAAATCCATAGCATAATATATTTGGATGTATTGGTGTTAGGCAGAAAAAAGGGAGTGATCTTCTACTGTAGCAATTGCAAAGGTTTATAAGATAAATCCAGGGGTATATAAACTTATAAATTAAATTAAAAGTAATTGAGGGACTCTTCATCTGATGTCTTTTTGTTTGTTTGTTTTTCTCTATAACCGCATCTAGGGTCCCTCCTAATCAAATTCCCATGAAAATGACCAAGCAAATATACGATTGGGGAAAATCCTTTGTTAATGTTGAAAAACAGGGATAGAAAATTTATCTGCTGAAGTTTTCAAAGAATTACTGCTAGATATACTAGTGATGGGAATGGATTGAAGGGAGATGTAGAGGGCTTGATTCAGGTCTCCTATCTCCCATCTTCAAAAAACTTCCAAGAAAAAATATTGACTTCAAGAAGTTGAAATTCTGTCATTCTTAATCCAGAAATGAGGAAGTAGTATAATGTCCTTAGGAGTGAAATGCTGGAGTTAATACAGTTTTGAGAGACCCCAAGTTTCAACCCTGGCACAGCACATTGAACGAACTTAGAAGTAACATGGTCAACTTTGTTTCTGACAATAGGAAACAGAAAAAGCTGAGATACAAGTGTGTCTGAATTTGGGCATGAGAGACGTAGAGGTAGAGAGGAGGTGTCGCGCTTTCTCTGTAAGAGAGAAACAAACTGAAATTCTTCCTTTGGCGATTCACTGCACAGTTCTCTTTAGACCTTTCTCCAACAGTTCCAGGGTCTGAAAGGATCTGAAATTAAAGGTTCATTAGAGAAAGATTTAGCAGGGTAGGACAGTACCAGATATTGTAAAATAATATAAATCTATATGTAAAACCATGTGGCGCAAGCCCAAAAACAGGTGGTAATTCAGTGGAAAAGTAATTTGCTAGGCTTAAAATAAACATAGGCATTTAGCGTATGGTAAAATTGGCATTTCAAGTCAAGGAAAAGGATGTACTCAAAGGTTATTGGTACTGGAATAATCAGATTTGTAAAAAGCAAATGACTATATATTATATCTTCACTTTTTGGGCTCATGTAAATTTAAATGTTTAACTTTTTTTTAAGTAGAACATTAGAATAAATAGAAAAAGAGACAAGTGAATATCAGGCCTAGGATTTTATTTTTAGGAAATTATCCTGAATTTTCACAAATTGGTATCTGAGATGACATTTATTATACTGCTTTATATAATAAGAATGATAGTAAAGTCTTGAATTTTCTAAAAAGAACTTCTGATAATGTTTTATAAATTATTCCCAAAGTAGAAACAAATAGAATGCTGCCATGGTCATTTTATAAGTTTAGCTATATAATTCTAAAACATGACAACTGTTCCCTATCAAAAAATATGTATACTCTGTAGCTTCAAGACTTATAGTAAAGATACAGTAATCAAGATAATGTAGAACTGGTGGAAAACAAAGAGAAACTAGCAGAAAAAGATCCACACAAATATAGTCAACTGATATCAACAAAGGGGCAAAGACAATACAATGGAGCAAAAATTATCTTTTCAGCAAATGGTGCTGCAACAACTAGACATCTAAGTGCATTAAAATATGTCTAAACTCAGACCACACACCATTCACAAAAATCAACTAAAAATGGATCACAGATGTAAATGTAACATGCAAAAATATAAAACTCCAAGAGGGTGACATAGGAGAAAATCTAGATGACCTTAGGTTTAGCAATGACTTTTTATATGTAACATCAAAAGCATGAAAGAAATAATAGATAAATCAGCCTTCATTAAAATTAAAATCTTCTGTTTTGCCAAAAACACTGTCAAGAAAATGAGAAGACATGCCACAGACTTGGAGTAATATTTGCAGAAGACATTTCTGATAAAGAACTGTTTATCCAAAACACACAAAAACTCTGAAAGTTAAACAATTTGAATTTAAAAAATGGGCAAAAGATCTGAACAGACATCTCAGCAAATAAGATATCCAGATAGTAAATAAGCATATGAAAAGATGCTAAACACTGTATGTCACTAGGCAATTGCAATTAAAACAATGAGATGCCAATGCATACCTGTTGGAATGGCCAAAAATCCAAAACACTAACACCACCAAATAAAGGTGATGATGTGGAGCAACAGGAACTCAATGATGGTTGGTCAAAATGTATAATGGCATAGCCACTTTAAGAGAGGGTTTGGCGATTTCTTACAAAACTAAACATATTCTTACCATGCAATCCACAATCCTGCTTCTTTGTATTTATTCAAATGAGTTGAAAACTGAAGTCTCCAAAAACCTGCACACATATGTTTATAGTAGCTTTGCTCATGATTGCCAAAACATACAGCAACAAAGATATCCTTCAGTAGGTAAATGGATAAACTGTGGCACTATCCAGATAGTGGGATATTAGTAGGTGCTAAAAAGAAATGAGTTATCAAGCCATGCAAAGCCAGAAGAACCTTCAATGTGTATTGCTAAGTGAAAGAAGCCAAGCGTAAAAGACTTAAAAGACACACTGTATAATTCCAGCTACATGACATTCTGGAAAGCCCAAACTATGGAGACTAAAAAGATGAGTGGTTACCAGAGGTTAGTGGGAAGGAAGGCACGAACAGGTGGAAGACAATGGATTTTCTTGGCAGTGAAAGTATTTTGTATGATACTATAATGATACATGGTATACAATTTTACAAAACTATAGAATGTACAACACTAAGACTCAACCCTAATGTAAACTATGAACGTTAGGTGATAATGATGTGTCAATGTAGGTTCACCAATTGTAATAAATGTACCACTGTGATGGGGATGTTGATAGT
This sequence comes from Phataginus tricuspis, assembly GCA_029783875.1. NCBI lineage: Eukaryota > Metazoa > Chordata > Mammalia > Pholidota > Manidae > Phataginus > Phataginus tricuspis. Next base: position 10,443,690 of record JAQQAC010002594.1, on the reverse strand, counting down.
GAAAGAGGCTGGGAAGGAACAAGGAGTACTTGGGAACTCTGTATCTTCCATTCAATGTTGCAATAAACACAGAACTGCTCTAAAAACAGTCTATTAAAAAATTTATGAAGTGATTCTGAAATTCATCTGAAAGAACAGACAAGAAAGGATAGGTTAATCTTGAAAAAGAATAATAATGAGCATAAGGTTTCCCTGTTATAAATTAAATTTAAACAGCCATAATGATTAAAATAGAGAGACACTGGTATACTGTGTGATAGACAAAGTTTTAGGTGGAAACTTTTTCAAACTCAAATGTTACCATGACTTCTATGTTTCTATCTTAACCTCCTTACTTGCCATACACGATTAATTCATCCTCTTGGACTTTTTTGTAATGTACTTTCATCTCTTGTTCTTTAAGTTAAATAAAAAAATAAGACATTCATGGTAAATTTTTGGAGACTGCAACTATATATTGTCACTGAAAATAGAAATTTAGAAGCTGGAGGCGGTATGAAACATAAATTAAGTAGCTAAAAATTCACTAATACTGCAAATAAATTGCAGAAGGAGAATGATAGGTGTCTGAAGATACTCCTTAAGTTTGGAAAAGACTAAAATGCTGGAACTTAAACATCTTAAACTACAGGGCATCTAAAAAATGTGGTGATGTTAACAGGAAGCCAGAGAGAACCAAAATTTAATGGCTCCATAACAATGATGATGAGGTGACAATGACCAATGAGCAAACTAACAATCATTATCACACTTTTGGGTGAAAAACAGGGAGCCATGTGGATGACAGCACATAATCACAAATTCTTAACTGTCCAAAAACATCTTCTAATTAACAACTTGCTTTTTCCTAAATCATATACAAGTGGGAGAAGTCAAAAGACTGCCATCCGTGTTATATAGAAATGAAAACAGTTATTTTGTATTCTAAGCATTTTCCACCTGCAGTTAGAGTGAGTATGAGATGGCTCTTAAATGTATTTGATCTGCACTGAAACCATGTTCAGATTGTAGCTTTCAGAATACAAAAGTATCTGAAACTGCTTGCAAAGGGTCACCTAATATCCACTTAGACTTTTTATATTCTTATTCTATGGTTTGCAAAACTGATTTAAAATTAATCTGAACTAAAGAATGGTTTATATATGCCATTTCATTGAAATGATGATGAATGTGTTTGAAATTTAAATTACATTGATAAAAATCAATACAATGTTAAAAGCTATATGTTTTCTTTCTCAAACTCATAATGAAATAAAAGCTAAAACAGTTATATTCTCATTTGCCATGTTTATAGTTTTCACTGAAATTTTAAATAATATGGTAACATTTCATCACAATGAGTCATTAGGGTATTTTTATTTATATGCCTGGTAAGATAGCAACTATTATATTTTTCCTGGGTTTTTAATGTCTTTTCCAAATAGAGTGGGATATTAAAGAACCAGAATGCATTACATTGTCTCCTGTCAGAAAAGGATGAGAGGACAATGACTGGTAACTTCTGTACTACTGATTAGAAGAGAGAATAAACAAATACTGAAACTAAGTTTACTAATAGCTTTAAAAGTCAATGTCTTGAAAAGACAAGAAAGACCAAGGAATTATTAGATTAAAGACTAAAGGAACATAGTGATTAATGGCCCTGGATGTAGAATATTATAGGAGCAATTAGAAAAATTAGAATAAGGACAATATTATAAATAATAGTATTGTAACAATGTAAAATTTCCAGGATTTGATCATTGGTTTATTGTTATGAAAAAAAAGAGTATCTTTGTTGTCAGAAGGTACATGCTTAAGTATTTAAAGCTGAAAAATTGTGATACCTGGTAGAGTCAAATGGTTATACAATATATAATTCCACAATAATATATTCCACAATAATAACAATGTGTAACTATGTGCATGTATATGTGTGTAAGAGTGAGTGTGTAGAGGGAGAGAGATAGATAAGATAAAGGGAAAGAAAGCAAATGATGTAATATGCTGATTATTGGTGTATCAGGTTTGATTTTTTTAAAAATGAATGACAAAAAATATTTAAACTCAAAACATCCTCTTTTCTATAATTTCAAGGGTTCAACTGCCTTTTAGCTAATAATCTGGTTACAATTCCTCTTCCCTGGAATCAGAAGTCCTCCCACCTCTACGCAGTCTCATACCATGGATTTCAAAGGATGCCTCTTTTAAACACTATTAGCTTTGATGTTAGACAGACTCAGAGTTATTTTCTCCTAGAGGTCTCTTAGTAAAGTCTCTATTATTTGGGCTAGTTGGGTCCCTCTAATCATCAAGTCTATTTGCATGAACTCCGTCTAATACCCTTATAAATGCTGGAGAGAAGTATGTTATTTTTCTGTTGTCTTTCCATTTGTCTTCTTAAATTGTATGGACCTTTGATATTTTCCACTTCCAAATAATTAGAGAATGATGTTGAAAGCAACATTATGCTTCATTTAATAAGTATATAAGAGGGGAGGAAGGGAAAAGGAATGAAGAGGGAAAGTGAAAGTGAGATGGTGAGAGAGAAAGGAGGGAGACAGACAATGAGACAGAGAAGAGGGTGCAAATGATACACTGTGCTACAAATCCATTATACAATATCATGGCATATCCTGGTAATAAGGAACTGAATTACCATTTAACTATAGAGAATTCGCTACAGTATTTGTAGAAGGAAGTTCTTTCTCCTCTTGTCAATCACCACCACCACACCTACCCACGCACCAGCATCTGTACACTCTGTGTCTCCTTACATTCAGTAAGGCAAGCACTGGAAACCCCGTTTCAGGTTTCAACATTGCTCCCCAAAGCCAGGATTTCATAGCCTCTTTCTCTGCTTTACTTTTCTACTCACTACTCACATGTTATATTATATATTTTATTTTGTATCTTGCTTTATTTCTTATCTAGCTTACTAGAAGTTTTTGTGTGTTTTGTTCTCTATGGTACTTACAACTATGCCGGATACAGAGACCTGAGAAGATTTATGTTTGCTTTTTAAAAAAATTCTGAGGACTTCAGATCTTCCTTCATTTCTGGAAAATTCTAACCTAAAATCATTTGTGGATCTTTTTATTTTCTTTACTTCCTTTTTCTGGAACTGGTATCAGACATGAGTTTAATCTTCTTAAATATTCTCCATTTATTTATTTAAGTAAATATTTACTAAAGCATAATTTCCATAGAGAAAAACGCACAAAATATAATACCATGAAACTTCAAAAAGTGAGCACTGCTGTGCAAACAGCACCCAGGCCAAGAAACAAAACATTACTAGTCCTCCAGAAGGCTGCTGTATGCTCCTACCCAGTCATGACCCCCCACACCCACTTCAGAACCTGAAAAAGTCACAGGTATCCTGACTTCTAACACCTTTATTAGGTGAATTTGGCCTGACTTTGAACTTTACGTAAGTGGAGTCGCAGAGAGCATGTCCTGCTGGGTCTGGCTTCATTCATTCAATATTATACTTGTGGTGAGGATCGATGCGGTTGTGTGTAACGTTCACTTTCCATTCTCTTTTGCATTCCATTTTATTAATACACACAACGTATTCTATCCATTCTACTTCTCCTGACCTTTTATAGATTGTTTCCACATTTTAGTGAATATAAATGGTGCTGATCGTCATCATTATATATCCCTCTTAGTGCATGTATGTACACATTTCTGTTGGTTATATACCTAGAAAAGTAACTGTTGGATCATAAACTATCTGTATTTTTAGTTTTACAGAATCTACCAAATAGTTTCCCAAAGAATCTGAGAATTTCATTTTTTTCATTTCTTTCCAAGACATGGTTGTCTTTGTGAGTTTTTTCCCCACGTTATCCCTACTAATAGGAACAATGTAGTATAATACTGTAATGTTAATTTAGTTATCACATAATGAAATTGAATACTTTTTCATATAGTTATGACCCTTTGCCCATCCTCTCTTTTCTTAATGTACCTGCTCAAATCTTTTCACTTTAAATTGGGTTGTCTGCTTCTTTATATATTTGTAAAGGTTCATTTTTAGATATATGTATTATAAGTATCTTCACTCTTCTCTATCACATGCGTTTTCATTCCTTTAGAGATATCTATCGATATGTTCTTAATGTGAATGTCATTCAATTTATCATTTTTTTCATCATCAGTTAGCACTTTTAATGTTTGTTAAAGAAGTATTTGACTGGTTCAAACTCATGAAGATAGTCTCCTATGTCTTTTCTAGAATCTTTACTGTTTTTACTTTTCATTTGTAGATCTACACTACTTCTGAAATTGATATTATATGTGATGTAACACAGCAGTCAAGATTTTTTCCCCATGAAAAGCCAGTTGAATGAGCACTGTTTACTGATAAGACCAACTTTTCCCACTCTACTACATTATCATAAATGTGTCTGCTTGTGAGATGTACTTTTCTCTTTCGTTTGTCTCTTTATTTTTATGTCAATTCCACAATACCTTATCTGCAAGTTTCCTATGTATCTTGGTATTTAAATCCTCTAACTATGCTCTTATTCGTAATTGCTGTGGCTATCGATTTGCACATAAATGTTCATATAAATTTTAAAGTCAGTGTCAGTTTCCACACACAAAACTCCTGAGATTTTTAATTGGGGTTATATTGACTTTAAAGGTTAATTTGCACAAAACTGACATATTTCAAATATTGAGACTGCCAATTTGTAAACATATCATACTCCTCCTTTTATCTGAGTTATTCCAAATTTGTCTCAATATATTGTTATCAGTTTAGAGGTCTTGGCCATCTTTCCTTAGATTAGATTTCTTTCTTTTGTGGTATCTTATGTTTTTTTATGTCATTGAATTGGTATTTATTTAAATTTTTTCTAATTAGCTGTAGCTAATATCTATAAATATAATTTAATTTTGTTCATTGAGTTTACTAAATTCATTTATTCATACAACTTTTCTGTAGATTATTTTGAACGTTGAAAATGCATATGTTATCTGCAATGGTTGCAATTTTATTCTTCTTTCTAATATTTACACTTTTAATTAATTTTTCCCTCTTATTGCATTGACTAAGATTTCCAGTATTAGGTTAAATAGTGGTGGTTACAGAAGTTATAGATAGGGGATCAGAACACACCACCCCAAAACATGCCACGTTGGCACTGGATTATTTGCAGCTGAAGGCAATTGAAAAGTAGTGGGTGCAGAAAGGGCTCTCTGCCTTTTCCCTTTCTACCTAAAATCAGGGTATAAGTTTCACGTGAGAAAGGTGCCCTCCCTGTGCCAGGAAGAGAAGAACCATTGAGGGGGTCAGTGCCAAAGTAAATCTGTGCAAACACACCTTACTAAAATAACCTTATCTTCCCTTAGTTTTCCTCAGGTATTTTCTCACTTTCCCACAATTTACTGACCCCCAGCCCACACCCCTTTTTCCTTTGTCTTGTCACATCTTCACAATTTATCAGCCTTTGTTAAAATGTTACATAGACCCCAGGTCTAACCACTCCTTTGAGATTTTCACTTCTTGTCATGTAGTCCCCCATGTTACATAAAAATATAAACATCAAATAAAATTTGCATGCTTTTTCTCCTGTTAATCTGTCCTTTGTCAATTTAATTCATCAGCTTCATCAATAATACCAAAGGGTAGAGAAAAAGTTTTTCCTCTCCTATACTAACATCTCTGGGTCATTCCCAATCTTAGAAAGCTTTCAATAATTCATCATTAAGTATGGCTTTTTAAAAAATATTCTTTATCTGATTACAGAAGGTTACTCTACTCTTAATTTGTTAGGAATTTTACACTAAATGGGCATGAATTTTATCAACTTTTTTCTGACTATACGGAGATAATCATGTTTTTCATCTTTTTTCTATTTACAATGTGCTAAATTATAATTTTTCGTATTTTATTCTTGTTACCTTTGCACTTCTGAAATATTCACCAGTTTTCAGGTTTTTAAATATTTCCCATCTCTTTATCTCTTTAAATTGTATTCTGATTCCTCATATTTTTATCTACCATGCTTTTCATTCCTTAGTTTTGTCAAACCATTACAATGTTTTATTTAAATTAATTTATGTATATGTGTACATAAATTTCAGAAATTTTATTAGTGTTTAATAAACATTTTACAAAAGGTAGTTTTAAATTTACAGAAAATTTGCAAAGTTAGTACAGAGTTCCCATATACACCACACCTACTTCTCTTTATTGCTATTATATTATATTAATATGGTATATGTTACAACCAATGAACCAGTATTGATTGATGCGTGATTATATACTAAGACATGTTTTATTTAGATTATCTTAGTTTACTCCTAGTATCTTTTTCTGTTTCAGGACCCCATCTAGGATATCATATTACATTTAGTATCATGTCTTTGTATGACTTCATAATTCATTTCTTTCTATTGTTAAACATAATTCCATTGTATAGATGTATCACAGTTTGTTTTTCCATTCACCTATTAACCACATCTTGGTTTCTTGGTCTTTAACAATTTGCATAAAGCTGCTATAAACATTTGTGTGCAGGTTTTTGTGTGGACAATAATTTCAAATGTGTTGTGTAAATACATAGGAGCATGATTGCTGAATGATATGGTTAAGACTATGTTTAGCTTTGTGAGAAACTGTCAAATTATCTTCCAAAGAAGCTGTATCATTGTGCATTCCCACCAGGAATGAATTCTCTTCCTGCCCCTGTTGTTCCACATCCTTGACAGCAATGTGTATGGTCAACTCTTTGGATTTTAGTAATTTTAATAGATGTGTAGCAGGATCTCATCACTGTTTTAATTTGCATTTCCTAATGATAAATTATGTTGAACATATTTTTATATGCTTACTTGCCCTGCCACTGTGGCTGGTATGTGTCATTACATGATAGTGCTGATAGAGAGTGAATGGAACCATTTCACAGAATATTTGCAAGGAATCTAAATGCTTTATCACATAGGTAAATCCCAATAATCATAAAAGGTCACATTTATGTCCATTCCAGTAACTGTAGCTCTCCTAACACATACACCCTTAAACAGAAGTCACCTATTTCTTCTGTGCCTCAGTTTTCTTCAGCTGGGATAAAGTTTCAGAATTGTATCAGGTAAAGTCCTTCCTCTGGAGAGTTGACCTTTATTATGGAAAAGGCTCTGAACTTGTTTCACAAGGGTTACTCATCTTGCTGGATTTATAAAGGTATCTTTCTAGGATCCTCACCAGAAAAACCTGCTTATGAAGTATTTAGAGAGAAAGCCCATGATAGTGTGGGGCCCCCTTAAGCCTGCAGTTCCCCAGACTTTCTCACATTCAGGCTAGTTTACATTCAGCCTCCAGCAATTTACTATGTATTTCTACCAGTTTATGATTCCAGGGACTTCTGCTCCAGGGAAGTCGATCTGTCACTGTATCTCTCTGTATGCATTTACCTCTACAGATTTTGGAGGGATGGTTGTCCCTGCACTTTAGTTTTCAGATGGGTTTATGACAAGTCAACTACTTTTCCTTTGTCCAGCTTTTTCTTGTTGTAAAGACGATTCTATGCACTACATGTATTAGAGCTGCAACAAGAAGTCTATGGTATTTTAGAAATCTTCACAAGGTTTGTTTATGTGTGCCTCCCAGATTTTTCATTCTGATTTCTATTAATTCATTTGTTTAATCATATTCATATGCATTTTAAAGTCTCTTACCAGATTGTTCTTTCATATATTGTTCTTTAGTGTGCCAAGTCTCCTGTTGTTTTCTTACACTTATTCTTCCTCGTAGTGGTTTGTGGTATTTCATTGTTAGCTCATTTTCAAGGGTTAAGCAAGAAAAAACTGTTCAAAACTGAAAATAATCCTATAAAGTTTTGTGTTTGCCTTCACTTTAGGGTTTTTAAATAATTATTTATATCTATTTATTATAACAAAATAAAAGTGGGCCCACACCAATTATTTATAGAAGGCCTACGGTTTAGATTTCTCTTATTAAATTCAGCCACACTCAAATTCCTACCCAAAGGTTAGAAGGCCTATAATTGGGGTTGAAATGTTTGTGAATTTATACAGCCCTTCTGAGTACGTAACTGATAGAAGTTGAGATTCATCTACATCAAGTTATTTTGGAAATATCTACATTTCCCAGTCACTATCATGTGCATTTATTCCTTCATGGTATTTGGTGTTACTGCTTGTCGCTCCAGGAGTAAGGGGTTCTCCACCCAGGGCAAGTTCCATATGAATCTGCTGAAACTGAAGGAGGACAAGGAGAAGGGCAGGTTGGCTTAAAGGGTTTTATTTCTCACAGCTCAGTCTCTCTCCTGGCTTCCCCTGGTGTGCTCCCAAGCCCTTCTTCCCCAGTCCCCTCCAGCCAATCAGATCCATCTCCTGCAGCTGTTGTGTGCGCTCTCCCCCCCTCTCCCGCCCCTTCCAGTAGGAACTCCATGGGCAGTCTGGGTGACTGATGGGCACCAAGCCAATTAGGTCCCAGGAATGGAGGGATGGAGAGAATGGTCATTTTTTCTCCACCCCTAGCCCCAGATCCACTGGAAGCTCTGAAACATCCATTTGTACGTAAATGGATTAATGTTAGGTAGGAAATTCTGGGTGAAAATTCCCATTTACTCCACACTTCTGCTTACTTGTTTTTGTGTTATGTAGAAATGGTTACACTGTTTATACAATATGAGGATTTTCCCAAGGCCATTCAAACCTTTCAAAAACATAGTTTTGGCCTGCATAATATGCCATTGTGTGTTTATGTCATAATTTACCTATTTACTTATTGTATGATATTTATATTGTTTTCAGATTTTTGCTTTTAAGATAGATGATCAAACAGAATTACTGAGGCAGAGGGAACCATATTTCGATCTTTTAAGAAGGTTGACTCATACTGCTTTTTTTCATATATTTCTTGTCTTTTACATCTTTTCTGGACAAAAATGTTTGCTAACTTGAATGATACATAGTATCATCTAGTCCTTTTAATGATTTTGCTTTGAGTACTAGTATAGGGAAGTCTAAATTCTACCTTTACCCAATTAGAGTTCTTTTCATCTGGGCCTTAGAATTAAAATGACCTAAGACAGAACAAAAGGAGAAAGGCACACAAATTTATTTAATACAAGTTTTGCATAACACGGGAGACCTCACAAGGAATGAAAACCCAAGGAAATGGTGAAACCCACAGTCTCCTATATTAGGTTGAACCAAACAGGCCACTGTGGATAAGTAACTCAACTGTGTGGGAGCCAAAAGGAAGACAGTTATTTCGGCAAGGTCTGTTTGTATAGAATTCTCAGTGTCTGCTTCTAGTCCTCCATGATAAGAACGATACTTTCCTCCTGGTATAGGGAGCACATCTTTCACATGGGAATTTCATCTCCTGCTTTTACAAAAAAAGAAGGAAAGTTGGAGTGTTTTTCTAGTATTTGCCATTTTTCAAGTACCTTTCACTCAAAATAATCAGTAGGCCAGAATAGTATATTTTGGGCTGGTGTATTCTGATCTTTTTCACTTGTAATGGAACCAATTTTATATTTCTGTTAACTCTTAATGGAAAGGTTAAGAGCATGTTTCTTGAACTGTACTTCCTAGATTCAGAACTAAGCACTGCCCTTAATTAGTTTTATGAATGAGGAGAGGTGATTGGTTTCCTTTTCCAATGATGGGAATGAGCAGTTCTTAGAAGGGAGCTGTGTACATAGTAAAGGATCTGTATCTGCTAGTTATCTGTGGCATTTGTTAATATTTTTCTTTCTTTCTGAGTGTTTATTATATGTTTATTATAGTGTTTATTTTCTATACAAAAATTTGTACATTTTAGATGGATAAATTTATCACATTTGTCTTTTGTGGGGTTCTCCCACTGCTTTTCTGGTTATATTATTCACATTCTCCTAAAGTTTAGCAAATACACCCAAAAAGTATATGAACAACATAGTAAAAATAATGAGCTACTTTAGGCTTGACTATTGAGGAATAAAAATGAGCTACTTTAAATGGACAATAAAGAATAAAAAGGGAAACCAGTGATCTTTTTTGTCCTTTCAGAAGACTAGATCATAGATTATTCAGTGCCATAAATCATGCATTCAAGTGAGAAATAGAATTACCTATAAGTTGAGAAATAGTTACAGAGTTTGTTAAAGATATTTGCAATAGACTTTTTAGCACCCATGCTAGTACAGTCAAAACCCACAAATGTGTGAAGGAAAAAAAATAGTTAACATTTTAGTGACATTTTTTAAAAGTTCACAACATTCAAAAGAAATATTATAGCTGAGAAATGGAAAATGACGAAGTTATCTCCAGTATCTAAAAAAGGTCATGAGAATTGCATAGCCACTGAATTTAACTCCATTTTATGGGGAAGACTTAACCAGACAGTGCTTTCACATTATTATAGATAAAACTTTCAAGCCAGATTTACTGAATATATTCAAAATCTTCCAAAATAAACATTTAATGGTTTTCCTGGTGACTATAAAAGAGACTTCTTACTTTTTAAGTGGAAATGTTAAAAAAAATGATTAAAAGAACACAAGATATTTTAAATTGTATAAAAGCATACAGATTCTTAATTATACATTACTATAACCAAATACTCTACTTCCTTTGTTCATATAGAAAAAAAAAATCCAAAACGTCATCATTCATATACTAATGGCAAAAGTAGAATAGAATCACCAGATGATGGTTGACCAAAAGAAGTTTTCAACTTTAAAATAAATTACATGTATAATAGGTTCAAGAATTCATTTTTTATTCATACAGTATTAATGTTACATGAACCACAAAGCATATTAATAATAAAGTGATTTTAAAAACCTATTGAAAGGAGACCAGTCTGTTAACTGATTATGTTAAAAATGGAATTGGAGGGGAAAAAATGAGAAAGCTACTAAATAGGTTAAAAAATTTAGACTGTTTTGGTGACTGGGTCATGAGATAAATGCAAACTCTGACAAATGCAAAATAATTAGGTTATGATCAAGGAACACTGCCAGGAACTCTACTAATTAATAGTCATCCTGTGGGTTAAATAAGAATATGGCTGATGGAGTTATTGAAACTGCTTTGCAGTATTTTTTTAAAGATAGAACTGTGTATACTGCAGTAAAATGGATTCTCTACTTGGTAAGGCATCTATCTGGGAAATTGTAGACTACAGAGCATAAGCATTATAACATCTCTTGAAAAACAAAGTAAGGTGGTAAGAAAAAGAGGCACTAGTCATTTAAATATTTTTTCTCTATATCCATGTAAACATTAATCCTTTGATTAAATTATACTTTAATAGCCTGTCATCAGTGTCTTATATAAAACAATGAAAACTAAAAGAAAAGTCACTACATCTATATAAATGTTTATAAGACTTTAAGATATTAGTAAATGCATGAAATACTTGTCATTTTCCTATTTAATTCCTTTAAAAATCTGTGACAGTAACAAACTTGTGCACTTAGTTTTGTTAATACTTGAAAACAATAATGAAAAGTGGTTTCTTTGGGTTTTAAAAATTCATATTTATGTCCACTCAAGTTGGTTTTGTTTTGTTTTAATTAATCAAAGGTAAGCATTCTCTTTTCTTTTCTAATTGGCCATCAGGAAAAATGAAAAATTCCAGTGACCTCTGCACTTTCTGGAAATGATAATTTAATTGAACAGACTGCTATAAGTGATGTCATCTAGAAAGGGAGCTGCCCGAAGAAGCAATCTTCTCTTCTCCATGCTTTACACCATTTTTCTCTCTCAAATTTCTAAATATACAATATGTACCACTATATAAAGTTCTCTATCTGGAATCTTTGAGCTTTTTAGAAGAACAGATACTTAAAAGTGGTAATAAATAGTTCAAACGGTTTCTCTGGAGGTGGTCATTATAAACCTGCTCCCTAGACTACTAAATTTTTTCCTCCCTATAACTCTCGAACAGCAAATCAACTCCCTCCTGGTTCAGTTGCCTCCCATTTCCTTTCCCTTAGGTGGAGAAAGCTCTTCCATTTGTCAAATAGCCTTGTGGAAATTTGGCAAATGCAGTGGAACTGAGGAATAAAGAAAAGGTAGTTGAGAAAAGTATTTTGTTTAGTCACGCTGCTCTTGTATTTTTCACAGATAACTAAAAACCACAAACTCCCTTCCTTCTTCCATCTAGCTTCCCTTTCCACACCGAAAAAAAATCTTCAACTGAACCCAAACAAAAACCACATATAACCAAACCTTAATACCTTTAAAATATGCGATATTCTGGTTAGGCAATTAAACTAGCTGCCTCTTTTCTAGCAAATATGGGTCAGAAAACAAAGATTAGAAATACTCCCGCACAGCTAGAATTTTTTTTAAACCAGGGAAACGTACATCATCATGATATTTAAGTGGTACTGTTAAAAATGAACCTGCTTTTTTTTGTATTAGCAGAATGCTCAGTTTTCTACAACAACCCAGTAAAATTTATAACATTTTAAAAATGAAATAATGTAGTATTGAATCAAGAGAGTTTCTAACACCTGGAAGAGAATGTTGGGGATTCATTGGAAACACTGGGTGGGCTGTCCAATTAGATACGGCAGTGCTGCAGAATAAGGAGTCAAATATACCTGGTAGGGTGTTACTAAAACTCACCAACAGGGAGAGCACTGTGGGGGAGCAGAATCAGGGAGGAAGATACTAGTCTTGGTTCTGGACATTTTGAGTCTGCGATGTTGAAGGGAAAGCTAGCACAATGAAGACAGAAGGCAGTTGGTTATTTGAGTCCAGAACTCACAATGTAGGAGATGTAAAATTAGATGTTTCTGATCCATGACTACAAAGAAGGCAAAAACCAGAGACACAAGCAAAACCCAATAGAAAGACCAAGCTTAAAGAGCTGACTTGGTAGTGCAGAGAACTGTCACATAAAAACCCAGATGCAGAAAACACGGAGGCTTAAACACTGAGTCAGAAATCTCTATGTCAGGAGGTCAGGAAGGCAAGAGGGAAAGAGGGAGTGCGAGTGTCTAGAAAAGGTTTCCTTACTCCGTGCCTGCCTTTGCCTGCTGGTCAGGGCACTGCGAGGGGTGTTCGAACAGAATTTAAAGGGGCAGTAACCAACATAACAGACACTTAAGGAGATTCAACTTCGATCATGACTCACTATAATATCATGTAGAATATATTGATTATCACATCGAATAATCTTTAGTCTCGTTTATCTGAGTAAATGTCTCCTGACCACAGTCTCTAGTTGGAACAATAAGAGGAAATAGTAATATTCATATTATTAAAATAATATGCTATTCCTATTATTTCAATGTTTCTCAAATATACTTAAATGATACAAGTCATTGAAGTGATTCCTTCATATGGGATACATTTCTTCCAACAGGAAAAGACTAAAATACTACCCTGGAGACCCATCATGATTCAAACAAGGAGCCTCAGGGATTATCCTGAATGTGAGCTTTTGGGAGAAAAGGAGTGGGGCACTACGACAGCCACCCGGCCTCTCCCCACACAGCTTCAAATGCACCTGTTTATCCTATTTGGCTTCTTATTAAAACATTTATTTTAAGACAGTGTTTTACTTAAAGGGAACAAATGAAAACTAATATTCTAAGAAGATGTTCATATCAGTTAAGTTTTAGCTTATATAATACAGTATCACTTGAATTTGAAGAAAACATTTTCTGAGTGTTTATTGATTTATGTAAGCATTGTTATTTCTTCAGTTTCATATCTTATGCAAAACCAGCCTTTGTAAGGCAAGCAGACCTAAGTGGTACATAAAAAGATTTCTTTTTTCCTTTTGAACTTTCAAATTAGATATGCACAAAACATACATCATACAAAGTTTCATAATGGCTGGTTTATTTGAGAATATTTATGTGTGTATTGAGTGCATGTAGTACTTTATAAAACTCAAGCTATTTGGAATACATATGAAGTCAAGTTGTATAATTTGATAAATAGCACAACAGAGGATAATGCATATTTAAGAACACAGAAAACTATGTAACTGAATTTTGAAATGGTTGCATATGTTTATATTTAGACTATGTCTAAAAAGATGAGAAGGGAAAAATATCTGCTTATGGAATGATATCATAAAGGTTAACTAACATTGGTTGTCCTTTTGAGATAAAATTGGAGGTTCTATAAGCTTTCTTGAGGATCTTTCCTTTTTTTGTGAACATATATTTCTATTGTGAGTAAGTAGATTTAACAAAAGAAAAACAAAGTTAATAATTATGAATTTCCACCCCCAAAACAAATATATGCACATATACATACACATGCACACACACACACACCGATATAAAACATAAAATATACATTCAGACACACACACACACACACAGCAAAGAATTAACTAGAAGAGAGTTGTCTAAAATTGATACATGATAAAAGAAGCTATGTATTAGCAAATTGGCTACCCACACAAGCATTCTCCTTTTTAAATTGAGATATAACTGACATATGACAGTTCAGTTTCTTAACTAAAAGTAGAAAGTGGAAAAGTGCTGGTGGAAGTGGGGGTGGATAGTGGACACTCTGGTGGAGAGGGGCATTTTATCAATGATATTATTCAGAATTACCAGCTCATAGTGATAATAAAAATCCAACTTTCAGTGGATTTGATTATTGGTTTTAAATATTCTGCAATATACTTCCTTATTGCTTGCATGTAGGACTAACTGTTCCTACCACCCCACCCTTTGGTACATCAGGAACATGGAAGATGTTTAAAGAAGAGAAAGCCAAGCCAATGAACTAGAGGCCTTCATGATTTTTAGAGATAAAAGCCTTATTTAATATCATCATTTTCCTCTTTATTGTACTGACCTTTTATAAAATTATAAAGTAGTGAGTGCTCATTGGAATAAATGAGGTAGTTGTATTTTAAAATACTAAACCACTAACCTTTCCCCTTAACAGGTAACAAATAATAACTTTTTCACATGGACCCATCCATATTTTTCTCTTTCCTCAAAGAAATACACACACACACATATATATATATATATATATATAGATTTATATAAATGTATGGTATTACATAGCATACATAATTCTTTAACTTGCTTGTTTACTTCATGATATAGTGTGGGTATGTCTACTACTCAATTCATATAGCATTAATTCACTCTCTTAAATAATTTATTGATTCATTTACTCTTTTAACATATTCTTAGTATAGACAACACTACTGTCATTTATTCAAACATTGCCTGTGGAGAGATGTGAGGGTTGTTTTTAGTGTGCTGCCTACAAAAAATGCTCCACATCGCTGGTCATCAGAGAAATGCAGATTAAAACCACAATGAGATATCACCTCACACCAGTGAGGATGGCCAACATCCAAAACACAAACAACAACAAATGTTGGCGAGGATGTGGAGAGAGGGGAACCCTCCTACACTGCTGGTGGGAATGCAAATTGGTTCAACCATTGTGGAAAGCAGTATGGAGGTTCCTCAAAAAACTCAAAATAGAAATACCATTTGACCCAGGAATCCCACTCCTAGGAATTTACCCTAAGAATGCAGCAGCCCAGTATCAAAAAGACAGATGCACCCCTATGTTTATTGCAGCACTATTTACAATAGCCAAGAAATGGAAGCAACCTAAATGCCCATCAGAGGATGAATGGATTAAGAAGATGTGGTACATATACACAATGGAATATTACTCAGACATAAGAAAAAAACAAATCCTACCATTTGAAACAACATGGGTGGAGCTGGAGGGTATTATGCTCAGTGAAAAAAGCCGAAAAAGGCCGAAAAAGACAAGTATCAAATGATCTCACTCATATGTGGAGTATAAGAACAAAGAAAAAAAACTGAAGGAACAAAACAGCAGCAGACTCACAGAACCCAAGAACGGACCAATAGTTACCA
>JAQQAC010002594.1:10212345-10427745 GCA_029783875.1 Phataginus tricuspis | reverse complement strand
TAGGGTGGGGGGGCACGGGGGGGACTGTACAGCTCAGAGAAGACAAGTAGTGATTCTCATCTCACTACACTGATGGACAGTGACTGTAATAGGGTTGGTGGGGGGGACCTGATGAAGGGGGTAGTTTAATCATCACAATATTGCTCATGTAATTGTAGGTTAATGATACTAAAATAAAATAAATTGTAAAAAATAAAGATATCAAAACAAAAAAAATATGGAATAACCATCTTTAGAAAGAGTTATAGTTTATTTTTATATTTTTAATGATATTATCTATAACACAGATTTTGCTGGAGCAAGTAAATACTATTTTCCCAAAAATAACACCGGGTAACACTGGGTGCTTTTATTCTTTCTTACTTGAGTCAAGCATTTGGTGAAAATCATAGCCCATCATTTTGGTTCATAACAGAGATATCTGTTAAAGAACTTGAATTTCTTACTCTGTTTACTGGTCATTCTCTTTCCTTCACAGTGAATCACAGATTTATATATTTAGCCCCTTTATAGTATGTTTTCTAAGAATCATTTTTTTTTGCCTATTAGGAATATTCTCTTTTTAACTATTGTGTATTGAAATGTATATCAAAAGGTTGAAATATAATGTACTATAAAATATATGGGTATGTATGTATGGGTTCTACATGAGTTTTCTTATAATTATTCAACCAAATTAATCTTCCATTAAACTGCCCTTGTTCACCCTGCTCCAGACACTCTTAGTTATTTTGCTGATCCCACACAGACCACAGACACTCTGGCCTCAGGGCATTTGCCCTTGCTGATCCTTCTGAGTAGAAGACGTTTCCTTTAGAGCGTCACATATAACGATCCCTTACTGCTTAGATGCCTCTTCTGAAAGGTCCTCTTCACAGAAATGTCACTGACCACCTGTGTAGAAGAACAGCTCCACCACCACCGTCAGGCCCATTACTATGCCCTTACTTCAATTTCTTTTTCTTTGTATTACTTATTACTACCTAAAAAACATACTTATCTGTTTTTATGCTTATTTTTTGTCTCTGCCACTAGAATGTAAACCTCAGGAGGCTGGAATCTCAGCTGTCTCGCTCATCTCTCTATGCCGAGTGCCAGGAAGATAGTGAGCATTCAAAAAATATGTGTCTAATCAGTGAGTGTAGGAATAACCACACTGCATTACATTTCCAATCTCGGAAGTATCTGCAGGATGTTCAGTTTTCCTTTACAGAGCTGTGGCATGCTTTCCCATGTATATACAGATTTTGTTTTGTATCCCACAACAAACTTTTACAGTTGTACTCCTGGATATACTTCTCTTTATCTGGGAAATAATACTGTCTAATTCTTTGGTATATAATCAAAACACACTATTTTGTTATTTTAAAGTAAAAAAATTTTATATGTATCTTGGTCTAGTTGCTTGCAGTATTTTCCTACTAATGTGAGTAGTTTTAATACCATTTCCTGTTTTCTTTTTGCCATAACACTCATGTTATTTGCATCTCTCATTTTTTAATATTTGTTCTGCTTATTTAACTATTTTTCCATATTGCATTATTTAGAACCTCTGAAACAAAGTTGAACAACAGTTGGTTCCACTGTCTTTATCCTGATATGGGAATAAGACTAATGTTTAAATATTTACTATTATGCTTGGGAACAGGATTTTCTATACAGTTTTTAAACCATTTTAATGTATGATCAAATCCTATTTTAATTCAACTTTTTATTGGGAAAGGTTCTTGAATTTCGAAAACAATTTTGCAGCACCCTTCAAAACAGATACATTGTTTTTGTCTTTTAATTTATTGATATAATTAATTACATTAAAATATTTTCTAATGTTGAGCCATTTTTTCATTACAGGAATAAACTTTACTTAGTCACAAATATCATTCTTTCAGTTTCTTCATTCAGTACATATTTATTGATCACCTAGTAGATAACTGACACTCTTTCAAGTGACACCTCCAAATGGAGATAACAAATAGGCCGTGGATAAATATTGCAGAGTTTTGGGGAGAGAACTAGAGCCAGGTTGGAGATATAATTTGTGAACTGCCAGCATATAGGTCGTATAGGTTTGTAGTGAATTTAGTGAGCAAAGACAAAAAGTCCAGAAAATGCATCATGGGTATCCCAATATATAAAATCAGGTTGATGAGAAGGAGTTATTATAGGAGACCTAGAAGGAGCCAATAAAATAGGAGAAAAACAAAGAAAGTGTGATATCCCACTAGCCATGATCTACTCTGTTGAATTTGACTAGAAAATTTAGGTAAAATGAAGACTGAGAACTGACTAAGAGTTAGCTAGTTCATTTTGTTTGATTTTCAGTATTTATCTTAGTGATACATATGATTGTTTCACAAATCAAAACAGCACATAAGCCTATACCATCAGGGAACAACCTATAACAATTTCAAGGGCCCTGTCCCTGGGCTGTGAACAGCAATTACAATTTTCCATACTTGTTCATTGGATATATCTCTGAATGTACGTGAGTCTGTGTGTGTGTGTTTGTATATAAGCCCTCAGTAAATATTAACTATCAATGTTTTGCCACTATTACTTTATTTTTATAGAAATTGTTACTATTTCTATTTACTTATACAAGTCACATTTGTTCTCTAACACTTGGGTCATTTATAATGACAGTTTATTTTGGATAACAGTTTCCCATTTTCAGCTCTCAACTCCTAATGTCCTGGGTGGATGCCATCAATTCTAGTAATTTGTCTATCATTAACTTCCTAGAAAAACCTATAACAAAATTTTTATATCATTTTAATCTACCCTCAGTTATCTCGTATTCTTTATAATTCTGTTTATCTTTTTTAATGTTCACAACCTCTTCCTTTACCTATTATCATCATTATTTATTATTGCTTCTCCTCTTCACAAATATTATCCCCAGTTTACATTAATCTAACAGATACCTATTCACCTACTACATACATGTCCACTTTGAGCATATAAAGATGAATCAGACACGAGTCTGGCTTAAAAAGAATATATGGTCTAATAAAAGAAATGAAGCTATCACATAACTAATAATAATGCAGGATAGAAACTAATCTGATTATGATATAAAAAGTAAATATAAAGATTCAAAGTAAGAGGTCATTAAAAGTGACAGGCAAGTTGATATTTAAACTACACCTTGAAACATAAATTGATTTTATAAATGTGGATGAGATGATTAAGTGATAAAGTACAGTGAACAGAGCAAGTAAAGAGAATAAACCTGGAATATTAGGTAAGTAGCATGGAGAATAGCAAGCACTTTTCTTAAACTAAAATTCATAAACATGAAAGGAACTAATAGGAATTAATGTTTGAAAAGTACATTAGAATCAGGAAATGCAAATCTTTGGAGTAAATGAAGACATTACTTTTTATGGTGACCTGGTCAGGGTTTTGCTTCAGATAGATTAAAATGGCATGAACTTGAAATATGAATTGGAAAAATTAAAAGCAGAAGATTGCTATATTTTCCCACGACAATATCAATGACTGTTCATTAACAAGGTAGGATTTGTTTTTATCTTGGATCCCACTTTGTTCTGAGTCCTACTAAAGTATTTCAACCTAGTCTGCAAATTACATAAATTATTAGTTTGTTAAATGCCACTTTTCATTATTTTGTACTCATTTTTGTTATAGTTTAATTTTAGTAAAATTAAATAACTGATATATTTTTAGGTTTTCTCTTCTACTAAGATATTCAATTATGCTTTCACTATTATTACCTTATAATTCAAAGAGTTGATATCAGCCATGATAACTGCACCAAAAGAAATAAGAGCCTGCCATACCAGAACTCTAAACTAATTAAAATCAGTAATTTATTAAACTGACAAATATCCTAATGGTATGCATAAAATAAAGCCCAGAAACTAAGCCAGGTATATATGGAAACTAGGTATATGAAAGACAAAAGACAAGGCATTATTAATAATTGGAGAATGGATGTGAAAACAATTGTTTGTCCACATTAAAAGAAATTGGATCCTTACAACAATAACATACAAATATGCTCACACGAATATTAGATTGGTTGAATACCTATGTGTAAAAATTAAAATTTTTTAACTATCAGAAGGATGTATTAGAACGTTTATATGTGTGTATGTGTGTGTGTGTAGACACATAAGAACAGGAAATGATTACTTAAACAAGAATAAAAAAGAAAGAATAAAAAGTTGCTAATTTGCTGAAGTGCTGATGTTGAGTAGGTTTAAAGATTTTTTTAATGATGTTAAGAGACAAAACCATTATTCTGAATATACTTCAGAATACACTTAACAGAACTGCCTTTTCCTCATCAAAATGCATCAGACCATAAGTGATATAAAGTACAAAATCTTCTATACTATAGAAATAGATACAAAGTTCTCAAAGTCTGCCCAAATTTTTGATTAAAGATAAATTCTATAGAGTACTACATAAAGACAAATAATGTAGTGGACTGTGAATGCTCTTTAGAATCAATCTGGCACTCCTATATCAAATGTTAGATCTATTACACAGCAGTCACATAATAGAAGTAGCTGCAGAACTGAATAGCATCAATACTTCTCAATCAATGTCCTAAAGGCATCCCAGCAGTTTTAGACTAACTAGATTTGAGTCTTCAGGAAGATTTTAGAATTGGATATCCATGGTTAATGTAAATGAATCAAGATGTCCATTACAAATTAAGATAGAATAACATGGGTAAGATGTATCTCCTAGTCTCAACTACTAGAAAACCAGGTAAAATACATAAAACAACTGTCCTCAGATATTGGACAACAGGAACAAAGCAGTATGATCTTCAAGAGAAGAGAACAAGGTGATTCCTATAATTGAACCAGACTATTCCCTAAAAACAGTAATGGCCAATTTTTTTCATATTTGATGAAAACTGTAAATAGGTAGACCTGGAATGCTGCACAAATAAAAAGAGAACTAAAAAAAAAAACCTTTGCACATCTATAATAAAACATATTTAACAAATTAGATAACACTAGTTCTTTGAAAAGATCAACAAAATTGATAAACTTCAATCCAAACTGATTAAAAACAAAATAGAGAAAAAAAATTACTAATGTAAAAAACAGAACAGCAATTCAGATCCTATAGATATGAAATAGATAATAAGGGATGGTATAATCAGCTAAGACATTTGATAATTCATATATTAGAGACAAATTCCATGGAAATACAAATGACCAAAATCACTTAAGATGATATAACCATAATGTGGATAGCCCTATATCTATTAAAGAAATCAAACATCTATTTATGTCTTTTTCATAAAGAAACCTACAGGCACAGAGGGCTTCAGAGATGAATTGTACCAGACATGTAAGGAGGAAATAGTGAAACTCTATGCTAACTCTTCCAGAACTCTTCTCACTATGAAGTCAGCAGTATTTTGATACCAAAATCAGATGAAAACATTACAATAAAAGAAAACTATAGGCCAAAATGTTTTACTAACATAGATGCAAAACCCCATTCAAAATTTGTTTAAATAGAAACTAACAATATACAAAAAAGATTATGCATAATGACTAAATGGGATTTTTCCAGGAATGCAAGGATGGTTTTATTAATGTACTTTACTATTGTCATAGATTAAAGAATAAAGAAAAAACATGATCTTTTCACAAGGTACCAAAAAAAGCATTTCACAAATTGCAATATATATTCATAATAAAAATTTCTCAGCCAATAAGTCAGGCAGAGAAAGACAAATACCAAATGATTTCCCTCATTTGTGGAGTATAACAATAAAGTAAAACTGAAGGAACAAAATAGCAGCAAACTCACAGACCCCAAGAAGGGACTAGTGGTTACCAAAGGGGAGGGGTGGGGGAGGGCAGGTGGGGAGGGAGGGAGAAGGGGATTTTGGGGTATTATGTTTAGCACACATGGTGTGGGGGGTCACGGGGAAGAGGGTAGCACAGAGAATGCAAATAGTGACTCTGTGGCACCTTACTACACTGATGGACAGTGATTGCAATGGGGCATGGGGGGGACTGTAATAAGCATGAATGTAATAACCACTTTGTTTTTCTTGTGAAACCTTCATAAGAGTGTATATCAATGATACCTTAATAAAAAGAAAAAAGTTAAAAAAAATTTCTCAGTCGACCAGAAATACAAGGAATTGTTTTCAACCTGATAAATGGCATCTATGAAGAACTTACAACTAATACACTTACTGATAAAAGACTGAATGCTTTTCTCCTAAAATGAGGAGGAAAGAAAAGATGTCTGTATTCACATTTCTTATTCAACATGTCACTGGAGTTCCTAGCTACTGTAATAAGGCAAAATAATAATAATAGGCACACTAATTTGAAAAGAAGAAGTAAAACTTTCTTCAGAAACAAAAATGAAAGTGTATGTGGAAAATCAAAGAAATTTACAAAAAAGGCACTAGAATTAATGAGTTTAGCAATGTCATAGGATAGAAGGTCAACATACAAAGTCAACTGTGTTCTAAATACTAAACAGGACATTTTAGACTTTGAAGTTAGAATAACACCATTCACAACAGCATCAAAATTTATGTAGAGCTTAGGGATAAATTTAACAAAATATGTGTTAGACCTGTATCCTGAAAAATATAAAACATTGATGAGAAAAACTTTTTAAATCCTAATAAAAATTTATATTTTATTAATAGAGAGGAAGATGTAATATCAAAGTTCTCCAAAGTGATCTATAGATTAAACACAATAGAAATACTGGCAGGCTCTTTTTTAGAATTGATGAGCTGTCTCTAAAATTTATATGGAAATTCCAATTACCCAAAATAACTAAAACAGTTGTGAATTAAAAACAAAAGTTTTCAGACTTACGCTATGTGACTTCAACATTTACTCTATAACTATAGTAATCAAAACTGTTTGGATTTTGTACAAGTATAGGCATATAGATAAGCAGACCAGAACTGAAAGTTCCTAAAGTGACCAACATATATGATATGATGATATTTTATATAGATGCCAAGGTTATCCAATGGAGAAATAAGAATATTTTCAACAAACACTGCTGGAAAAAACCTTTATATCCAAGGCCAAAACAAGGTTTTCTTTCTCTATGTTATACTCCAAAATTAAACTTGAAATAGTTCTTAGTAAGTACTGAAGCTACAAAAATTCTTAAAAAAAATTACCTAGTACAAAATTTTTGTGTCCTTAAGTGAAGCAAAAATTCTTAAATAGGATGAAAAATGTACCATAAACATAATTTGGACTCCACCAAAAAAAATTTTTAAATGCTCTTCAAAAGAAATCATAAAGAAAATTCCCAAGCCACAGCCTGTGAAAACATATTTGAAAAACATACATCTTATTAACAATTGCAACAGAATATATAAAAACTACTTACTGTTCAATAATAAGACAAAACTAATTAGTGACATAGATTTTCTCCTTGACCAAACTTTAGCCAGGTTCCTCTTTACCCTTTTCTTAACTAGGCCTTAACCTTGGCCTATAAATACTTGAACAAAACATTAACATTATTTCCAATGGCCCAAGGACACATCTTTAATAGACCCTAAGTCCCCTTAAAGTGCCTGCCTGAGAAAAACAACCATAATGTTTCCTGTGTTGAAGGCTAGGATGCCAAAGGAGTTTTCTGTTGGTTCCAGTCCCTGCCTCTCAGACAGAATCCCTGTCTCCTAGCATTTATAGGGGGGTCAGCGGCCCAACTTCAAAAAGTATGCCAGGTAACAATCAATATGGGTTTCACATGTACCCACTCTCCTTTCTAACTTTTTAAATTTCCACTTCCCTGACTCTAGGATCTCCTGATCACCTCCCTACTGTGCCTTCATTCTCCCTTTAAAACATTCAATTATCCCTATTAATGGAAGTTTAGTTCAGTTCACAGTGGACTCTTTTCTATTATTACTGATTAAAATCTATCTTTATCCTTTAACTAGTGTCTGGCTTTGTATATTTGACAGTAGGCAAAATATTTAAAGAAACTTTAACAGAAGATTATAATCAAATAAGCATATGTTCAAGTTCTCAATATCACTAGTCACAAGGGAAATGCAAATTCAATTACATACCCACCACAATGGCTAAAATTAAAAAAGGCAATGTCAGATGCGGATGATGAAAAGGAGCAGTTGGTAGTCTCATATAAGTCTAGTGGGAATTTATAATAATTCTTTGGCATCTTTCTGAAGTTGAATATACATTCACTAATCTCACCTTACTTATTTACCCAAAAGAAATAAAACTTTGTTCATATAATGAACATATATTAACTTGTACTCAAATGTTCATAACCTGCTCAGTTGTAATAGTCTACAACTGGAACTCTAATGCCTTATCAATTGTTGAATGGATAAAAAAAAAATATGTATAGCTACATAATAGAATACAACTGAACAATAAAAAAGAACAAACTGTTGATTCACTGAAAAATATAAGTAGATCAAAAACTATTATAGAAACAGACACATATGGTATGATTCCATTTATCTGAATTTCTGAAGAAGGAAAATAAAATCATAAAAAGCAGAGTGGTGACTGTTGCAGGCAAAAGGTCACTAAAAGGAAACTTACTATAAAGAAGTGGTGGAAGGGGATGCAGGACGGGCAAACTGGGTGAAGAGAGTCAAAAGGTACAAACTTCAGAATAAAATTAATAATTCATGGGGATGTAATGTAAAGCATGATGACTATAGTTAATCGTATTGTATATTTGAAATTTGCTAAGAGAACAGATCTTAAAGCTCTCATGACTTACTGTGGTGATCATTTCACAATATATACACATACTGAATCATGAAACTAATATAATGTTGTATGTCAATTATACCTATATAAAAACAAACAAATAGAAGTGATGGACATGTTTTGTTATACGATTTTGGTGGTGGCTATACAACTATCAAAACTCATTGAAATGAACTTTAAATTTAGTTTAACCATTTTATATAAATCACACATCAATAAAGTTGGTTAACAATTAAATTAATTCTTTTATGTCTGACATCTAGGATTTTTTTCACATTTTAACATCTTTAAAACTAGAATACATCTAATAATTCATGGTTTCTTAGAGTTAGAACAGGAAACTTTTTCTTTCTCGGCAGTATATATAATAAAAAGGCGTCTTACACTTGATGGCATATTACAGTCAATGAAATATGGTAATACTAAGAAGTCGAGTTAAGTTATACTGTCATGTTTATACTGTATGTTTCAGGGGAATTGAATACCCTGAGGTATATTCAAAACTGCACTATTCCATTAATAATACATAAAGATACCAATCTTGTAAATGTCTTTAACTACTTAGATAAAAAGCTATATATATGCAAAGTGCACTGATTTATAGGAAAATCGATGTCATAAAAATTTATATTTGTATATTGTATATATAAGCATATACACACATAAAATATAAGTAATTTGCATTTTAATTATTTCAAAATTAGATAAAATACATAGCAAAATACTTTTGTATTTATCATCCATATGATCAAAATGGCCATTTTTTAAAGGAAAAAAATAAATATTTCCATTCTCCCCTTCTCCTTCTTTCCATAGAAATGATTATAATCCTGAAGTTACATTCTTCCCATCCATATTCTTACACTTTGTATCCATAGTAAGAAATAACCAAGTTATAGGCCTTAAAACACAATAGAATGCTAACAGCCAAAATAAATGAACTAAATTGCATCCATCAACAGAGGTGAATCCTGATAACTTAAATTAGAAAAAAAATCAAGTAACGAATGTACAATAACAATACCAAAGTACATTCGCCTTTTTTCTATGTGCTAGGTACTGTTCTAAGCACTTTACATAGAATTAACTTCCTTACTCCCAAGAACAGTCCTGACATATCCCAGTTTACACATGAGGAAAGTGAGCAACTGAAAGATGAACTGTTTTGGTGAAGATCAAATAGCTACCAATTACACACAGTCTGTCCATCCCCAGAATCTGAGCTCTTATCCACTCTATTATTTGTAAATATACGATTGACCTATATTTAGGTCAAACCTATATTAACTGTTATAACAGACTAATATCAACAATAGAAATTATGACTTATTCAGATAATAGTAGAGAACAAATCTTTCAGGTCAACAAGGAGAATGGGGCCAGGGAGTGGGTAAGTATTCAGCCTTTCAGGAACCCCGACTTAGGGCAAATTAGTCACCTTCAAAAACTGGCTTCCAGGATGACTGGCAATCCCAACAGAACAGGGAAGAAAGTGCACACCACCGAGGACAACACAAACGATGGTTAGGACCCAGGCCTGGAAGGGACAGACATCATTTCTACCCCACATTCCAGTGACTGGAATTTAGTCATTTGACCAAAGTAACCACACAGGAGCTCCTTTCAAGAGCTGAGATTTACAGCTGCTCAGTTTTCTCTTTTCCACGTTAATTCTCCCATTTCCTAACACAAACAAATCCCTTAAAAGGCAAGTATATATGCAACTAAATCCCATTTATATAACCTCAACTGACTTAGCAAGTGCATTTTTGATTCTTTCTGATTTGCTAACTTAAAAAATTCTGGAATTTTTTCCCTAATTTTGACAATTCAAGTTATTGTCTTTGTTAACTCATTCTAAGCCTGTGGTGGGATGTTAACCTCATCTTGGCTGAGACCTAAGTCCACTATTTCAAGTTTTGGCAGAAAATTACCTTTCACAAATCACTCCAAACCCACATCAGAGAGAATGCCCTTCTCACAGAAAATCCATATATGCAATTTTGGGCTTCCGCTAATTCATTTTCCACTGAATTGTGTCTAAGGAACTCATTTGGAAAAAAAAAAACAAAAAAAAAAACAGTGAAGTAAATTCCTTTATGAGCTTATTCATATCTGTACATACCAATAAGTAGCTATGGTCCACATGAGCATATTTGCAGGGTTTTCTTTCTTAAGTTTCACTTTTAAGAGAGGAAAGATGGTTTTTAATGTTCTCTGTAGATCTCATGGACACATTAAATACTGGAAAATGATATACATGTATATGTATGTTGAAAAATCAGCAATAGAGCAAAAGTGCTTTGGAAATTATACGTGAGTAACATTAATGAAGCCCAGTTTCTTCAGTACTGTCATTTTCTACTTTTATTACCTTAAACATGAAGATATCTTCAAAGAACCTATTTATATGAGAGAAAATGTTTTCAATCAAAACATATTGTAAGGAGAAAGAAAAAATAATTTAATTTTTCATTTCATTTTAATAAATTAAAAGTTCCTACCTATGTCAATATAGAGTTTTAACAGTGGAACAGAATGTGTTGTGTATCTCAAGACAGACAAAATAGAACTGCCTCAGGGAAAAAAATTATTAAACACACACCCTCCCCCCAAGACACATGCTGAACTCAGAATTACACAGCGTGTATGTAGTTTCAAAAGACTGTGATTTGCTTTTCAGTCAAATGTTCCCTGCTGCTAGAAAAAAATGTAAGTTTTGTTTCATGAAAAAGATTTAACCTGACAATTACCGCACTGCCATGGTTACCCAGTGAAAGATAATGCATAAACTAGGAGGTAGCAAGAAAACATTAGGTTTAGAAAATAAAATGTTCTTTCTGTTCGGGAGTCATACACCTGCCCTCAATGATTGTGTAGATATCTGTACAGTTTAATGCATTCCCTCCAAAACACCGTAACTGTGAAGGAAGTTCCCACAGAGAAGTGTGTGTATCCCAGTGGTGTACAAATCATTTCTCTTATCTAATAGTCTCTTACAAATATACTTTTAGTTGTTCTTTGACTTTCCTAAGAGGTGAGACTCAACATGGGGCATTCATTTTATCTGCCAAATATTTTTTCAGAAGTTGTTTATTTTTCTGCTGATAGAAGTCCATGACCCCATGAGTGAAGAGAAAGCAATATTCATATTAAAATGCTAAGAGAAATAAATTTCTTGTGTTTAATTCCACCTTTTTCTTAAAAAGCAAGGGTTCTTGCGACTGTTTACATAGGACAAGAGAAGCAGTATTCTGGATAAGTTTTATAGGAAAAATAAACATTATTTAAAATAAAAATGAGTAAACAATTTTTAAATATTACTTATCTCCATTACTTCCCAAGTATTAAGGATAATCCAAAAAGAATACAACATATGCAGGCAGCATATATATATGATTTTGAACACTTGCCAATTCAACCTAAAAAAAACTAGAACTTTATGCAAAACTGTTCAGACACATATTCTTTAACATGTCTGATTACAATCATTTTACTATAGTATCTAAAAGAACCAATAACTTAATAAGTGTCAATTATTTAACATTATCATGTTACATAAACAAAATATGTAACATTGATATAAATGTCTCAGTTAAGTTCTAATATAACAAGAAAAGGCAATAATTTATTGTGTTACTATATTTGCCAAATTCTACAAATTTTGGGGAATCACCTACAAAAAGAAATCTTGAAAAATATATACTTCTTTTATTGAAAGTCTTCATCTTGATAAACATACGGTTCTGCTAATTTCTGTTTGCTAATGAAATTAATTTGAATAGTCTTACACTCAATGTAAAATCACTACTTGGAACCTATAATTAAAAGATCATTATGCTGAGTTAGAACTTTAAAAAAAAATTAACAACATATATAGTAGTGATGTATCCATGTTACCTTACTTTGTCTTCCTTTTGCTACACAATTAGCAAAAATATGGTATGTCTGTCAAGGCAACGCATATGATTTCAAAATACAGCTCAAAAAATGGAAAGTTAGCAAGCTGTCACTGACTTTTTCCATTCTGTCCATATTGATGCACATATTTTCCTAACTCCTATATTTTTTATTATTCCTGTTTTCTGTTACTATGCCATTTCTTTTGTTGTCTTAATGCAACTTATCAGTGTTGAAGCTTAACACATTTTAATGGTAACCACCTGAGAACGAGTTCTGCGGATCACGTAGAGGAACGAAGCGAGGAGCAGCGGTCATAAACAGCCCTTACTAACTGAATCGCGGAGAATTATCAGCATCTCACAGACTTTTTCTCTTTCCTGGGAAAAGGGATATGTAATTAAGGCACATGTTTATTCAATGAAGGAATTTTAAGAAAGGCATACTCATTTTAGTCGGTCCATGGTGAGTTAGGAATTCTTAAACAATGACTCAGTTTCCACTTCTGAAGCAAACTATGCTGCCCACCTTTGGAGGGTAGACTTTAAATAGCAGGGGACATGTTCTTGAGCAGTCATGCTGCTAAAGGGCATGAAGTGTTTTTTAAGGTATGTGTCATTTTCATGTATTAAAAGAAAAAGCCCATGTGCTTCAATTTTTATATTAGAAAATGTAAGATTAAGAAAAATTTCCTCCTAAATGAAGATCTGCTTTAGCATCTGAGAAAACTTTGTTTTTGATTATATGCAATATTGCTGAATGTTGCTGTTCATTAATTATAAAGACTTTCACAAATCACAAAACAAATGCTTTCATGTATGAAAAGAAAAATGCATTATCATACAGTTTAGCAAAATGTTACTTAGAAATTGTCACAGTAAAATTTACAGCTGGAAAAATAAAAGTGGGTCTGAAAAAAATAATAACATCATGGTCTTGAACCTTGCAACAAATAACTTCATTTAACTAAAATAAACAAAGAAACAAAAATATGGCACTTGCACAGATTGCTGATTTATTTTTAGATATTGCTTCATTTTCAAAAATAAAATATTATAGACTTCCTGCAAAAACAAAGGATTAAAATAGTAATGAAAAAAATCCCTCCTTCAATAGTTAATAAAATGAAGAAAAATAACAAAGATAATGATAAAATTCACCAGTAGGAGCTACTCTATGAAAGTGATACAACGAAATGCCCAACTAAAAATGTAACAGCCAGCAAACAACACAGATGAGTTCAGTTAAAAAAAAGTATCATTCTTTGCCCCAACTAGCTCCCCAAGAAACAATATATGGGAAACAGCGTGTCAAGAAAATCTTGCAAATTCTCATCAGTACTTTCAAAATTGACTGGAATTACTCATCAGCCCTGGGAAAATAAAGATACTCCTAAGAAAGTAAAAATAACTCACATGATGCAGGGAAAAATCAGCAGAGTGAGAAAGTATCACCAGGAATTTCCATATTCTGGGATATTATACTGAGTTAAGTAATAGGTCTAAAAACTATGGGAGTCCTACACTGTTAGCTGGGGTGAGGTAGTCGTGACATAGCAATTAATAAAACAGTGAGAAAAAGAAGCCGGGTCATACACCATGGATTACACTGAGCTGCAGCTGAGGCCTAGCTCTTCCTCAGTTCATTCTTTTATTCATTAATTTAACCCTTCTTTATTGAGATTCTTTTATGTATCTGGCATTGTTCTAGGCACTGAAGAAACAACAGTAAATGGATCAGACAAAATTATTTAGTTTTATGGAGCTTACATTATATCAGAAACAAACAAAACTCAAAAAAAATGTCTACAGTTTACTAGAATATGCTAAGTGGCAGAGAAAAAATTAAAAGACAAGAGAGAGAAGTCCTTGGAGAGGGTTCCAATCTTTAATAGAGTGGTCAGGGAAGTCCTCTGTGAGAAGGTGACACATGAGCAAAAAGTGAGGGAGTGAACCATGTGGAGAGGTGAGAGTGAGATTCCAGTATCTGAAACAGCAGGTGCAAAAGCAAGTGTCAGAAATAGCCAGCTAGGCAGTGCCACTCACGTGGCCCGAGCGAGGTGGAAGTTAGTGGGATTTGAGGTAAAAGGGTAATTAGGTTGGGGACAGAGGCATGTATATTGCTGTGAGCCTTATACCACTGTATGCATTTTGGCTTTTACATAGAATAAAAAGTGAGGCTGTGAGTGTTTTTGAACAAAGGAGAGACTTAATCTCATTTATATTTTAATCAGCACATTCTGAATATGAGGGTAGACATTCAAAATTGAGAATAGACACTACAAAGAGCAAATTGTATAAGCCAACAGACCCGGTAGGAAGTTATATAAAAAATTCAGAGAAAAGAGGATGCCAGTGGTAGCAGGAGAGGTTATAAAAAGAGGTTGAACTTTGGATATAGTTGGAAAGTAGAGCCAATATGATTTTCTAACTGACTGGATGAAGGCGTAGGAATCAGGCCAGAAGTATGGCTTTGGATGTGTAAATTTTGAAATGCCCAGTAGATATTCAAATGGAGATTTGATGTTTTGAACGTAGTGAAGAGTTCTTGGCTGGAGGTAATACATAGGGACGTGTTAACATAAAGATAGCATTTAAAACTGCCACCAAGGTTGTGAAATAAAGAAAAGTTGAAAAGTAGATCCTAAGAGCTCTCCAACTTTAATAAGATAGGGAGATTCAGAAGGAACCAGACAAGAATATTGAAAATGGGGGGCCAGTGGGGTAGGATATCAGGCACAGAAGTTTCAAGGAAGGTATGTCAAGTGCTATGTCAAATGATACTAATAGGTCCAATGAGGACTGAGACATCACCAGTGGGTTTAGCCACTATTCATTGGCCAAGATAAGAGTAGTTTCTGTGCAATACAGAGAGTGAAAGTCTGCTAGGGAGAATAAGACAAGAGGAGCTGGGGAAAATGAATTTAGAAAATGTAAAGAAGTTTGCAGTAAATGGACACAGAGACATGCAGAAATGACGGGAGGGGAAGTGTTGGGGAGGAATTTGGTTTGGAGACACAGGGAAGTCATGGTACAAGGTGAGGAAGTAATTCATTAACGTGACAGTAGCAGAGAATGGCAGCTGCTTTGCAGGCAGCAGAGAGTAAGGGAAGAACAGCGAGAAAAGGGAGGCTCACTGAACTCCTGCTCAGCATTGGGCACATCCCCTGCCAACTCCTAAAGCCAGTGTCACCTGGCATCCAGTGTCTTCTTGAATCTGCATGGTGTGGGAACTAAGTCCCTACCACCCTAGGATTTGGGGGAGCTATAGAGCACTGGATGGAGTGAGATTATGTTCTGAAAACTTCCCAAAGGCAAAGAAAGGAGGTTTCAGGCAGGCTACAGAGAGCATGACTGTACAGCTGCAGTCCCATCCAGATCACCCCCGGCAATGGGAACCTGCAAGCCCAAGTCAGAGCTCTCAGCAGCCCCTCCCTACATGTCTGAAGTAGGACAGAGGTAGAGTGAAAACTTGTGCTTAAGTCTGGAGGATAGAATGAGTTAGCAAAGTAACAAAGACATTTACCACTGGAAGAGTGCAGAGACAAAACATAGTAAGTTGAGCAGTGTGGGCAACCTCAGAGAAGAAGCACCCCTAAGGGTTTAGAGTCTCAGGTTTTATATGTCTTTTTGGGTGGGAGTCAGCATAAGGTGTGATGTACAGGTGATTTATAATTCATTTGAAGTTTGTCTTAAGAATAGGGTTATTTGGGCACTGTCTTGGTCCAGATCTTGGCATTCTTTGTCCACATAGGCTTATATACACTTCTGCTATCTGTCTCTTGCTCTGGTTATAAAATTACTCAACTAAGGGGCAGGAAGAAGAGGAAAAAATAGAATACAGGTTCATTTAAAGAATAAACTGGACTTTTTTGCAGGCTTAGTAGATTTTATTGATGCAATGAAGACATGGCTGTGCTCAGATACTTTTCTCTATCTGAGGAATATCTGGACATTCCAAGTAGCTCCTGGCCTTTGGAACTTCAACTAATTTACTTATTAACACTGTGAGTCCTTTCTGATTATCCGGTGTTATCTGGCTAACTCTTTGCTCCACTGGCCTTATTCTCACTCTACCTGCTCATATCTATTTTTCTGCCTAGCAGAAGGGGAACCAAAGAAAAATCTTTAAAAATGTAATATAAAATGTGATATAAAAGAAACTGTCTGCTTCTGGGATGATCTTAAAGAGAATAAAAACATTGATGATAAAAATAGACAGGAAAATTAGTGAAGAGATGTCTTTGAGTGAGAAGAAACCTGATCTAGTACTCAGGGAGGACACTCTAGACAGGTGCAGGAAGCTTTCATGACTACTGCCAAATATGCAAGTAGAGAAAGTGTGTAGAAATATTTAGTCTTTAAAGATAATAGCACAGAGGAAATAGTCCTTAAAATGTGGATAATGTGTCAAGGATAATTCAGTCACATAAATCAGAGTAAATATAAGATATAAACAAAGCTGCCCATTTTAAGAATCTTAAAAAATTAAATGGAATAGCATATGTAAATTTTGCAAAGACACTATTATAGGAAAAATAGAAAAGAAAGAAAAGGTGAAAGGTGGGAAGAAAGAAAAAAAGAAAGAAGGAAAGAAAAAAGAAACATCTCATGCAAAATAAAACAAAAAATTTATATGAAACATAACCCAAGGATAAAAGCATATTCTCAAGAATATTTTGAGATACAGAAGAATTAATAAGAGAAATTAGGAGCCAATAAAATGAATCACACAAATAAGGTGTGAGCCAAAGAAAACTGACAGCCAAAATATTTAAATTGAATGTATGGACTATGTGGGTAAAATTGCAGGATTTCCAGACTCTCTCACCTGGCCTCAGTCCATCTCTACAGCATTAGGTGTTTACAGGGGGCGGCTGAAGAGGCAAGCACATGCTGGGACAGGAGAGGTTTATGGCCTCCCAGCCAAAACAGGAGAGAAATGGGTGAGTGAGCGTGGCGGCCAGAGGGAGAGAGGCAAATGGAGCCTGGCCTCCAAATAACGGTTTCTTCCCCTTGACTGATTTTGGCTCCACAGGTTGAGTGCCCCAGGCTGGGGCCTTGCTCTCCCCCCAGAGTTAACACCTGGTGGTGATCGGCAGGACCTCTGAACCCGAAATCTGTCTTCATGGCTGTGAAGCTTGGGAAGGCTGCCCCTAGAGATGGGAGGGAGATACTCAGAAACTCCCCCGTGGGATGGCAGGGAACCCAGTGTGGACGGTGGGGGTGGGGGTCGTCTTGTGGATGGTGTGGCTTTGTCCCGGAACCCACCATCCATGGGGCTTCCACTTGAGTAGCCCCTAGTTTGGAGTTGGTCTAAGGTGAAGCCCAGTAGGATCTTGTTAGAACTGTGGCACCAATTAAAGCTGGAGCAGTGGTTCCAGCCACTAAGGTCAAGTACATAGAAGCCAGAGGCAAAGCCCCATCGTCTTGCCTGTGTCCCTGCAGGACTTCCTGGGGAAAGCACTCAGACCCTACCTGGGCACCTGCTCCCAGAGGAGGACAACTGGGCATTGCGGTTTGACTGGGGGAGGGGAGTCAAGGCCCCCAACTTGGGGGACATGGTGGGGATGTAGAATTGGCAACTCATTGGTCCCCCCATGAATTTACAACGTGTCCTGGTGCTGGTAGACAGAGGAGGGGAATGTTCTCTGATTTATGGCAACTCTGAGTGGTTTCCTGAGACCCCTGATGTGATAGATGGCTATGAGAGTAAGGCAATTAGAGTGAAGAAAGCCCAAATCCCATTGGGAATAGAGTGTTTACCCCAAAGGAGTATACTGCGTACATTTCTCCCATCCCTGAATATATTTTGGGAGCTGATATCCTGCAGGGCCTGTGGTTGCAGACCACTGCAGGTCAGTTCAGACTGAGGGTGTGTGTGGTAAGGGCAGCTCTGAGGGGACATGCTAAGCACCTGCCTGTAGCTCTGCCTGTACCTCAGTGGGTGACAAATACTAAACAGTATAAATTGCCTGGGGGCACAAGGAAATTGGAGAAACTCTACAAGAGTTGGGGAAGATGGGCATCTTAAAGCCCACTCATATTCCTTTTAATTCTCCGGTGTGGCCAGTGAAAAAGCTGTCTGGCCATGGATTACAAGGAATTGAATAAAATCATACACCCTTTGCATGGTGCTGTCCCCTCTATAGCAGCCCTTATGGACATCCTCAGTCATGAACTAGGGACATAACATTATGTTGTGAACCTTGCTAATGCTTTCTTCTCTGTTGACAGCACAGGAAAGTCAGGAACAGTTTGCCTTCACGTGGGAAGGCAGTGGACATTCACTGTCCTTCCACAGAGATACAGCCATAGTTTCACCATTTGTCATGGCCTTGCATTAAAACATGCATCTTATTGCCCTAAGGTTATTTTCTTCTACAGTCTTTGCAGCTTGGACCCACTTGTGGCTGCAGCTACTGCTTGCTGAGCATGCAGTCCTCCCCACCAGTTCAACTGTTGGCCTTCTGAAGAATTGGCGAGCCATGGACTTAATCTGAATAGGACTTTGAACCTAGCTGGATTCTCCAGCTTGAGGATTAGCATGCTTGTATTGCTGTTGTTATCATCTATTACTAGTCTAGTTACAATGCTCCAGTTTTCTCGCAAGGGGGACACTGAAGAAGATGGGGAGTGAGTAGATTGTGAGGTGAGATTTATGGAGGGGTGGGGCTGTGCGTAAAAGTGCAATACTTCCAAAACTTTTCATCTGGCCTCAGTCCCTCTCCATATCAGTAGGTATTTACAAGGGCGGCTAAAGAGCTAAGTGCGCCCTGGGACAGAAGAGGTTTATGGCCGCCCAGCTGCAATGGGAGAGAAATGGGTGAGCGAGAGTGGTGGCCAGAAAGAGAGATGCAAACAGAGCCAGGCCTCCAAATAAAGTTTTTTTGCCCTTTGACTGATTTTGGTTTCAGAGGCTTATTTGGCCCAGGGTGGGCCATGCTCGCCCCATGGAGTTAGACTACAAATAGCAAGAATCAGAATAAACACAATAAAAGTCAAATAAATGACATAAAGGAAATATATGAGGCAACTAAGGAAATTAAGAGAAAATAGAAATATATATTAAAGATTCTCATTAAGAGATGATATGTAGGGACATTAAGATTATTCTAATAACTACTTATTAGAAATCTGGTAAATGGAATAAAAATTTTAACAAATACAATTATATTTCTCTGACATGAAGGAAAACCTGAATCTGAAGACATTACATTATACACTAGAAAGAACTTCAACAGCACATTCAACAATGACACAAATTCTGGTTAAGTTACTGTGTAATCATGATAAAGAATTCCTCAGGCATATAGGCAGAAAACATGAGTTAACTTCAAGGGGAAAAACATTCAAGCTCACCTCAAAAATCAACAAGCAACATTTAATGCCAGGATACAGTGAAATATTTTCTTCACATTTCTAAAGGGGGAAAAATGTATGAGTGAAGATTATTATTCCCCAGAAAGTTGCCTTTGGATATAAAGGCAAATGGCAAACATTCACATATGTAAGACAGCACATGAGAGCACCCATGAGTTCACAGATGGTTAAAAAATTAACTATTTAGTGTTCCAATCCAGACTACCAAAAGGTGATTCAAAGGTCAAGAGTCAAAAAAAGTCTTTTAACTATACAGCTGTAGTTAGTGATGGGGATGATGATAAACACCGAATTCATTTAGGGAACTAGGGCAAACCATCTAGACAAATTAAGGTTGCCGGGGAGTCAGTATAAACCCTGTCAAAGAGAAATAGTACTAACAACAAAGTTAGAAAGTGGGAAGAATGGTAAAACATATGACTTTAAAGCAGAGAGTCACTACTTGCAGATTGAATTGAAACACATAGTTTAAAACACTGCTTTTATTCACCGCTTTCTCTGTCACTCTGCAGTCCATAGCAGACACCACACCTGTTTCACTCGCCAGTGCAAACCATTCCCCCATCTCCCTCTCTCCCACTGACGCTCGAAGTGTAGATCCACAAATTCACTCAAGACAGAAAAGTTGTGACAGTTAAATCTACCATTTTAATTAATTTATAGCTGAAATCATTATTTGTAAGGAGATGTTTGTTATATAGTATTTGGGTACCTAGGGGATAATTCAATATAAAACAATATTTATAAATATTTCATACCAGCTCATAGAACAATTGTTACATTTTCAGAATTTCCACTCACTAGTTGTTTAAAATCAGCTACAGTGGAAGTATTTACACCACAGAAATAGATGTTATCAACAGGACTTATACATATTTATTAATAATTCGTATTTGTTTCCAACAGGGAGACCTCATATTTTTCAATAATGCTTATTTAAAAAAAGAGTCATTTTAAAACAGTTAGAACAGCAGGATAAAAGAAAATATATTTCAAAATGTATTATCTATCTAACCATAATGACTGCCAATATTCTTGTTTAGCTCTTTATAAGCTTTTATTATGGATGTTTTCAAAAATTAAAATGCAACTCATAATTCTGTTTTTCATTCTTTATGTTGCAACGTAAATATCTCCCTATGTTTAAGTATCCAGTAAACATTTTAATAAACTAACCCACTATATGGAAATAACAGTTTGTGCGATTGTCTTGAATTTGTTGAATATTTACATATTTTTAAAATATTTACTCTTATACAAAATCATATGAGGAATGTTTTTGCACACCTTTTTCCTTCTATTTTCTGATTACTTCCTTAAAATGTGTCCTAAAATTTGGATTACATAGGAAAAGAATAATAATTTCTTTAAGGGTCTTATTAGTTATAATTAAAACTGGACTAGAGTTATACTCAACAGATTTTGGTTTTGATATCAAAATTAAACTTCTGTATTTAAATAAGCTTTATAGAACATGGGGAGAGGGAAGAATGTAGGGACATCACTAAAAAATAATGAGAAAAATTGAAAAAGCATTCATGAGAAATAATGTGAGAGAAATATCTCTCATAGTTTCTAAATTCTAAGCTAATTCCGTATAACCAATTACTATATTCAATAGGAAAAAAAAGATTTTTGTTAAACTTCCTACTCTCTAGGATCTTAAAGTCTGAAAGTTCTCTTTTATTTATACTTCATTTGAAAAATAAGAAAACAACAGCCAAAATTGCATACAATGCAATAAATTAGAAATGAAAGTACTTACATGAAATTTCCTACGTGGTTGCTAAAATGCACACATTACAACAACAACAAAAATGTGTTTACTTAAAGAGAAATCCTTTTGCTTTACTAATCATCATCAACTTATGATGGTATTACAACCCAATAAAGTCATCATTAACTGAAAATATCGTAAAGTCACAAAATGTATTGAATACACCTAATTTACTGAACATCACAGCTTAGCCTAACTTACTTTAAACATGCTCAGAACACTTATATCAGTGTAGAATTTGGCAAAATCATCTCATGCAAAGCCTATTTTGTAATAAAGTGTTGACTATGTCATGTGGTTCATTGAATAGTGTACTTAAAGTGAAAAGCAGAATGGTTGCATAGGTACAGAATGGTTATATGCGTACTGGATGTTTACTCTTGTGATTACTTGACTGCCTGGGAGCTGTGACTCGTTGCCTCTGCCCAGCTTCATGAAAGTATCATATCACATACTGCTAGCCTTGGAAAAGATAAAAATTCAAAATTCTAAGTATGGTTTCTACTAAATGAATATTACTTTCACACCATCGTAAGTCAAAAAATCGTAAGTCAAACCACTGAAAGTTGGGGACCATCTGTAGTTGAATGCCAAAAGAACCTATTATGTCCCAGGCACATTCTATGGCAACTGTGATTTAATGGGTTTTGTGCTCTACAATTCTGAAAAGAGGTTCTTGTCACCATGTTAAAGACAAAAAGCAAGCCCAACATTCATAGGATGAGGATCGCCCAAAGTAGCAGAGCTAAAAATGTTTAAGTCTGAAGCACAAGCATGGAAAGACAGTCATCATAACTGGTGATACAGTCCAAAAATATATCTTCATTTAGATAGTCTGAGTTGGATTTTTAGCCTACAGTAGCTAATAAAATAAGATTGCTCTCAAGTACCAATCCAACCAGAGTTGAAAGCATTTACTCCAGATAAGCCCAAAGACAAGAAAAGGTCTAAATTTTTCTTTTTCCTTTTGGAAAAACCATGGGAGTATTTTACATGACTCACCTCTCCCCAAGCAGCATTCTTCCTGTTTTTCTAATGGTTGCTCTCAGATGCTGTGTGCCTACTGTCACCGTTACAACAGAGAACATCAGCAAATATGTAATCTTCAAGACACTTAGATGAACCCAGAAAATGAAAATAGAAGTTGACAGCCCTTGGTGGGAGAAGATTGGTGGTTACTCAATAATAACCATTATTAAAAGGATATAATTGGAAAGAAAGGAAAATCATAACAGAAAAGCAAAGAGAGATTTGGGTACAAAGGGCTTTAGGGTGAGAAATGAAGATTTAATTCATTACATGCTGGAAAATGCAAAATTCCTGAGTTCTGGATGGCATTACTTCAACTATTATGCATTGAAATTAGGCACTGATGTTGTTCTAATAATGAATTCTTTATTGTGAATATGGAATTTCAGCACCTATTTGTTTAAAAAAGTTGTATATATTCCAATAATATGTACAGTAAACCAATTTACATTTCTTGTACCTCATTTCTAAATACAATACACTAACCTCAGGTCAGTACTTTAAAGTAGGTAGGTAGATAGTGGGACATGAGCAGTGAGGGGGAGGGGGACTTTAGTGACTGTTGTATACATTCTAAACATTTCCTGTAAGCTGTCCTCAGGGACTTGTGGAGTGAGGGTATAGAAAACAGACCAGCCAAAACCAGCTGATTCCAACATGGAGGAACTTAACCCCCAAAATACATTATACATTCATTAACATAGGAAAAATCAGGCCTTCACACACCATGATAGTTCTGATGAGAACCAAATATAGCCAAAAACTTCCCCGACTGTTGGACTTTTATTCACTTAAAAATAAGATAATATTGGAATAAGAAGAAAGTAGGAAGCTTAATAGAAAGTCCTTGCAACCTGACTTCTGATATATTTTGTAATATCATATTATTACTTACTAAACCCTTATGATTTGTTTTCTTTTCCTAAATAACTAATGAGACGTGTTGTTATTTAAATTAACAAAAGGGGCTTAGTAGAAAAAGTTCAGTAAGTTTAATTTGACTACATGAGAGATATGAAGCTAAAAAGAAATCTGCCAATTAATTCCAATTCATGGGAAAATTTTAAGAAGCTTCAGATGCAAATTTACATAATACAGCAAAAGTTCCCATTTAAATTTTTAAGATGAAACTTTATTCCTTCTTATGAGCTTTAGACATCCAATCTATAAAATTAGAATTGGTGCACTACATTTTAATTAGGTTCAGAAAAATCTTACAAGAAATTGTTATAGTGTCTTGCTTAAAATAATCTGTAAAGAACAGTGAAATTTCATTAGCACATTATTCAGGGAATCATAAAGAATCTCTAAATGAGAAAGAAAAGTGTGATAAAGAATAACTTAATGAGGATTTGTGTCATATAATGTGAACAAAATCTAAAAACAAAGCCTTATTTAGATGTCAACGCTAGAAAGTTACCCTAGTATTTGATTTTAAATCAAGATAAATCTGCACTTTTAATATTATGTAATATAAGGGAAAATAAAACATAAAATGCTGCCATTGTTTTCCCCACTTTTACCACGTGTTTAAAGAGGGCATCCGTTTTGAAGAGGAAAAACAGTTTTTGCATCAGAATTACAAATTACAAATAACAATGTACCCAGGTAACAAATTGGTTATTAGAATTAATTTTTGAAAATTTAAGAACATTGAAACTTTAGCAATACCTTTCCATAGAACATGAAGTGCCTAGGAAGATCAGGGCATTTGCTAAGCCCTGTGAAAGACAGCAAGAAGTGGAAGTGTATGGTTACCTGGGTAAACTTTAAACTCTCATCAGAGTCAAAATTGCATCTTCGCATCTTCGGCACTAAATTATACATCAGTATGCCAAGAGTGTGGATACTGGAAACCTTTACAACAAGCTATTTAAAATATTTCAGGCAACAATTAATAAGGGCTTGTTTTGGAACCACAGGAACTGAAAGGAGTAAAAATGTGAAACATAAGATTCAAAACTTCTAATAATCTAAGTACTAACATTTGGGTAGCTGCGCATCTTTCTAAATCTTTCCACATGTATTCTTTACCTTCCATGCACCACAGACACAGTGCTGCGGACACTGACTCTAGAAACTCTACAGTCTAGAGTCAGAGACAGATCAACACAACCTGCAAACACAACCAATAACTTTCATTCTCTGTATAAAGCCATGCATGTACGCACACAAAGGATCATCACTAAATGAGAAAAGGATAGTGACAAAGGTAAGCACAGAGTATTACAGTGTTATGAGACTCCTAGGAAAGAACAAACAGACTTCAGGTAAGTGTGGGGAACTTCCACGTTTGAATAGGATCTAGTAAGTTGCAGAAGGCTAATGCTCACACTGCAACAACTAGTAAAATTGGTAAAACAGATAACTTGAAAAGTCACATTTTTTTGAAGGTATTGGAGTATTCAGGAAACAATAAGGACTAGATAAGGGAAAATACCTGAGAGATGGGTCTTTTTTTCAATAATCACCATAGGTTTTCTTCTCTAGGGGCATTTAATTCTGGGTGTGATCTGAGGATCAGAGTAGGACACACAGAACGACTTGAATGGAGTAAGGAGAAACCAGCAGAATATTTGGTGGGCATGTAAAGCCAAAGCAATTGTTTGAAAACTAGAGAAGCCACTGGCAAGTGGCCAGATTTTTACATCAGTCAAATTTATGTGGGTTAAATGGACAATGATGGGGCTGGATCTGGAAGGAATTGTGAAATATTTTCCATCTTACTGTGTCTGTGAGACAAATACTGAGAAGAGAGGAGAGTCCTATCACATAAGCACACCTGATTCTTTGAAAGCTTTGGAGCTTTCTGGGGCAAAACACTTAAGCTAAATATCCCATAGTTTTTCAGGGCTAAGGAGACATTCCAGGCTTCAATCAAAAGCTCATGAGTCTTGTCTAAGGAACAGAGACGAACCAAAGGTGAAATGAGTCTTAACTAAAAGTGCAGCCCAAATCTGATCTTACTCTGTTTTAGATTAGATTCAAGTGATCAGCCTCCCATGGGGAAACCCTCCCTCTTAGCAAATAAACCTTAGAGCTAAAGCTTGTACAATCGTTTTGTACAGAAGATCTGACATACGATAAAAAAATTACTTGTCATGCAAAGAGGAACGAAATCATGACCATCAATCAGGACAAAAACTAAGCACTAGAAGTATATGAATAAATGATCCTGATACTAGAGTTATATAAGAAGAATATTCTAATATCAATATATTTTTAACAATTAAAGAAAAGATCAGAGAATTTGATGGAGAGATGAAAAATTTCTATGAGAAATTACAATCTAAAAAGTGAGCATCAAGTAGGCATTTAAAAATTCAATAAACTCAATATCTGAAATCTAAAATTCACTGGATGAAGTCAACAGTAAACTGGATAGAGGAGAAGACAGGCTTAGAGAACTAAAAAGCAGGTCAATGAAAAAACAAACTGCAACATAGAAAGACAAAAGCATAGAAAGAACAAAATAGAGCACGAGAGACCCAAGGGACACAGTGAAGGTCTCACATCCTTGCTGTTAGACTACCCAAAGGAGATGACAGGGAGAGTGTGAAAAAGTACTCTGAACAGATAATGACCAAGAATTTACAGAACTGATCAAAGGTATCAACCTACATAGTCAAGCGAATCAGCGAACCATAAGCAGCATGAATACAATGAAAAGCGATAGTAGCCACATCGAGGTCAAGCTGTCGAAATCCAAACACTGAAATACGTTGCAAAGCAGTAACAATAAAACTGATAGCAGACTTATGAATGGAAATAATGAAGCCAGTAGTAAACGTACTGAGCTCTGAAAGATTAAAATGAAACATCCCAGTCTAGATTTTTAACACAGTGAAAATATCCTTGAAAAGTAAAAGTGTAATACAAATATTTTCAGACAAAGAAAAGAGAATTAGCCACCAGCTGAGATAACTGGTTGCAATGTAAAATATACACAGGAAGTTTCTCAGGCTGAAAGAAAAATGACCCCAGATGGAAGGATGAAACTGAAGGAAGAAATGGAGAGCACTAGAAAAATATGCTGATATATAGAAAAAAATATATTGGTTATTTACAACAATATAATTTGTGCCTTATGGATGTACATGGTAAAAGAAAAATGTCAGACAATAGTACAAAGGTAAGAAGGAACTAAATGAAGATAAAGTGATTTTAGCATTGCTTAGGAAATGCTGATAGCACTAACAGG
Organism: Phataginus tricuspis; assembly: GCA_029783875.1. Lineage (NCBI taxonomy): Eukaryota > Metazoa > Chordata > Mammalia > Pholidota > Manidae > Phataginus > Phataginus tricuspis. Next base: position 10,400,715 of record JAQQAC010002594.1, on the reverse strand, counting down.
TAGACTCGAGGACACCAATTTAGACTCCGTTTGGAACATGCTGTCTTTGAGGTGACTGGGAAACGCCCAGCTGTAAATACTAGCTTTAAATTCAGTATGTAGTTTTGAAGTACTTGAGAAAGATGTAAACTGGATAAACATACGGGGATTTATCGATAGCAACAGCTATGACAGTGATGGGGCATCTGAGGGCAATAAAGAAAGACTGAGGAGAAGAGAAGAAAAAGGGAAGAAGAGGAAAAGATGGGGAAGGGAAGAAAAGAAAAAAGACGAGAAAGAAGAGAATGGAAAGGGATATGAAGGGAAAGAAAAAAGGGAGGGCTAGAGGAGAAGTGGAAGTAAGAGGGGAGAGTGTCCTCGTGGATCAAAAACATTAATAATATGGTCACTTATTGAGAGTTCAGCATGCACCAGGCATCATAGAGGCCCTTGAATAATTTTTCTCAAAAATTTGATCTTTACAACCCTATGAGGTGGATTCGATTGCCATCTTTATTTCAAAGAAAAGAAAACTTTAGAGAAATTAGATAATGTGCCCACAGGAAATCCAGATATTAAATAGCAAAATAGGGACAGTAAATAAAGATATTTCAGACAAGTTCCATGAAACCAAACATTATGCTATAGTGCTTACCCAGTCTATGTCACAAAGCTAAGCTGAAACAGGAAAAATGCCAACACTGAGAAAGTGCTCACAGTGGCCAATGCTGTAAAAACAAAATAAAACAAACAAAAATATAAAGCCAGCAACAGTGCTTCAGAACATGTCTTTGGATTTGCATTCCGGAGTTCACTGCTGTGCTTGACAAAAACAGTTGCTATTAAGTGGTAGAAGATGGAGCACACTCGGGGGGGTGGGGGAGGGGCAGGCATAGACGGTTAACAGAGAAGGAATACGTTGGACTCTTCTTTAGAGCCTGGCTGTGCAGAAAGGGAGATTAAGAGCAGCTGATATGCCATGGAAAGACGTTTCGTTTTAGTTCTAAATATCCTAGAGTCATGAATATACTGTATGTTGACGCGAGTTTAGCAGATGGAGAGGTTACAGTAAAAGAAGGATTAACTGAATGAGGGGATGGTCTGAAGAAACAGATCATCTCAGAGAGGAGACAGATGAGAGCATAAGAGCCCCGAGGGGGTCGTGTCCAGAGGGCTGCGAGGAAAGCTGTCCCCAAATTCAAGGAAAGGTTTTCTTTCTACTAAGAAAGTGGATGCCCAAAGGATCTATAAAGGAAGAAACTGAAGAAGTTCTTCCTGAAACTCGTACTTTTTTATGGAGGAGAAAAAAATGAATTGCATTTTATTAGCAATAAACATATTTTTCACATAGAAAATTATTTAGTATGACTTAAACTAATAGTAAACAAAACTCCAAATCATTCATATTTCTCCTTATTATTTCTTAGCTTCAAGAGTAGAGGGTTGTATATACTTGATAATACTATTTGTAGATACTTAAATAAAAGTTAAAGTTCCAGTTCTTTGTGCCAGTTGGCACAAATCTTTTTTGCAGCCCTCAACTACCTTGTACTTTTATTTTCTTTATTACTACCAAAGATTATAGTCTGAATTCTTTAGTTCATATCATTACCTGGCAAGGTCTCATTTAAGGTAGATAGATCAATCTGCATCAAAGTGTTCTCTTTCATTAAGGTGACAGGGAATGGATCAAAGCTGAGGAAAATGGTTACTAACTGGAATATCTTATCTGAAAGTTCATAAAGTAATGAATAGAATCACTGAGGATGATTTTTAAAACATGCATGGATCTTTAAGACCAAGGTCTCAGTGAAATCAAGCTAAGTCCAAAATAATCAGATTTTTGGACAAAATCAAAAATGTATCTGGAACATTATCTTCCTAAGGTTAAATGTGAGGCATGACTAATAAGTGCTATGAAGATATACAGTTATAATTAAGTGAACTACAAATCTGTTTTGTGGTGCAGAACACTTTCAGAGATGAAAACCTTACAGGAATTTGCAAGACTGTAAATCATGGCCTTAGTAAATCTACAAGGTTGTATTATTGTTAAGTAGCTATGGATATTACAAGCAAGTCATTTTTCCTTCTGGCTTTTCAGATTTAGGGTCTTATATTCTGAAATGTATACATACTTGGGACACAGCATTCTGGAATTTTTAACAAGGTATAAAATTTCATTTTCACAGAAAGACAGCCTCATTGTATAGACCACATATCAAGTAAATGAGAAAAGACACGTGCATGTGTTTGTGGGTGCTTGGAAGGGAAGAGCAGAAAGGGGAATTGAAAGAAGAAACAACTGGAAAATAATCACCCCATAAAAAGTCAACCACTGTCTCCACAGCAGTAAATTATAAGTTGAGGGAGCAATTTGAAACAGGAAGTTAGGATAGAATGCACAGTTTGTAAAGTTAAATTCTTGTAAAGTTGAAATAAGGAATTTTAAAGTAATTTTAATGTATGAAGAAATTTTGGAACTATGCTACATTGTTGGTCTTTACTTACTTCTAAAAAATGTACTCTAATACTGAATATAAAATGTCCTAGAAATTCAGTCTGTAATTCTATATTAGAAAAAATATTTTATTTCCTTTATAGAGGCAAACCTTATATATATAACTTTATATATAAATATACAAAAATTTTATATGTATATTTATAACTTTTGTTGAGATCTAATTCCAAATTTTACACTGAATATTTCTTATATTTTGTTCTGGCATTGTCATGTATTTACTGTTCAATTAAAGAAATTGTTTCAAAAAAAGGCAGTATATTTTCAACTACTTAATGAAAATCATGTAAACATGAATATGGAATGAGGAGTGGAGGAAAGAAATAAAAAATAAATGAAGCAAATCATCTTTTCTTTTCCCAGCACTCTCCCCAAGTGCACCCTGGGAAATTTCAAAACTCTTTAGGGTCTCCCTGGTATCCCCCCTCCTTGTTGCTCACAATGGAAAAAGGTCCATGAGCTATGACAATGCCTGTTTCTGAGCTCAGCTTATACTTACTTGACTGTAAAAAGTATTTCTGGATTCATTCAAAACAGCAATTTATTTGCAGTCATTTTTATACGGTTTAGTCAGAACTTGGATCTAAATGAGAGTCACAAATATTAGGGTTAAATTGAACCTTCAAATACTCTACTTGAACTTGTTTGTTTTCTGTGCAAATGTGAATGTCAATTCCAATGCAGTGTACCATATTATACTGTTATTTCTTTCAACAGTTGTCCAACTTGAGCAAATTTTAGGAAATCTGAGACATATATTCATCTTACTTGAATTATCCTTTGTGGCATTCTCATGACACTTATAAAAGCTGCCTTTTATTTCCATGATATTATTTGGCCCTTGAAGGAGTGTATATTCTTTTGTATAAAAGTATTAATTGGGCTCCTAATTTGTGCTGTGCATCGGACTTAGTCCTGGAAGCCATAGTGATAAGCACAGTGGGTATGGCACTAGTTCGACAGGATCTCCCTAAGACAGACAGACTTGGCCCATACAACGGCAATATAATGTCATAAGAATCTTTAAGTGCTGTATGGAGAAAAAATACAAATACATTTTTATCTAAAACTCAAGATAAAATGTATCAGGTCATTTAGACTTGGAACTTTGTATACCCTTAGTTTTAAACTATATTTTTCAGTTTTCGAACCAATACATAACTTTATATTTATTATGTTTTTTCACATAAATTTCTATTTATGAAATCCATATCACCTTTCAATTATTTTTCTCTTCAGTTCTTTTAGGTGACAAAAAGCTAATGACTTGACAAACCACATTACCACATCCATTCCTATTAACCACAAAAACAAGAACTTACAAGATTCTATCCATGATTAAACTGAGTTTAAATGTTAACAACTGAATTAATTTTAACATGCTGCTACCCTGTTAGTTTTCCTATTTGAAATTTTCTATTGCTACCTTAACAAAAAGAACATCAACCATGTAGTCTTAATAGATCGCTCTCTTATTCAAATAGCTATTACTCATTTACTAAAAATGAGGTGAATAATAGAACAAGGCTTTCTGAAACTATATATCAAGGAGAAAGTTTTATAGCTTTAGCATTGCTTACAAATCAATTTTTTAGAGTTGGTCTGTCATTAGTAGCTTTTAAGATTGCCTAGAGCTGTGTCACTCACTGCTATTTTGACACATTAATGCATTAATGGTATGTGCCGGCTGACACAACTTCTCTCAAGCTCTATTACAATAATTATCAAGACCCTTCCATGAGACATGCAAAGTTAAGTAAGGTGACAAAGAGTATGTAAATACTCAAGTATTCCTGGAGCATTCATTTAAAAATGACAGTGAATAATTAAGAAGCTATAAAAACACCGATATAAGAATTGTCTGCTGAGAACTTCATCAGAGGAAACAAACCATGAATAAAAGACAGTCACTTAGAAATGATGGTAGGTATATTTAAGTATTCGTTTTCTTTTTATAATACAAGGTTAAACGTTATGACATAATAACACAAATTACATATTAAAACCCTATGAGTTATTGGTAGTTTTATTAAATGAATGTACATATAAGGAGCATGTAATATTGTAAAAATGGATTCGTCAAAAATCATTTAACCCTTAGTGGGAAGGTGGACATTCTTCTGTGAAAAAATAAAAACATTTATATAAATTACTAAATATTACACACCCAGAAGGAAAAAATTGGCTAAGGGCAATCAAATACTTAATGATCTGCCTTCTGTAGTCTCCATCCTTTATCATATCCCAGGCTAGAAGAACAACATTTCTTCATATAATCTTCCTGTTATGTTATTTCTGTCAAAAATATTACATGCCTTCCTGTTGTCTGCCTTATCACATTAAAACAAAATTTTCATCATCCTGGCTGCCTACAGCTCATAATCAGCAACATTATTTTTTACCTCCAATCCAATGTTAATGGAAGGGTATGACATCAAACCTTTTAATAGAGTTGCTTTTTATCCTGACTTTCTTCTTGTTCTGTGAATTGCCCAGCTATTTGTAGACACTTGGCTCTCCAAGAGACAGCAGAACCATAAATACAGACATCAGATTCTTGACTTTTAAAACATTAAAACCGACAAACAAATAAAAATGGTGATTCAGGGTTAAGACAGAAGAATTAAAAAGAAGAAATGCAGAGCTGCCAAAATAGGAGAGGTAAGAAATGAAAAGGCAGCGCATGGAGGACACAGAGAAGCGAGAGGCTTAGAACCAGATCTAGAATAGAGGACAGAACTGCTCTCTCCCCTTGCTCGCCTTCGGAGGCATAAAGGTCCAGAAAGTTCCCCAGAATTCCGTGTCAAAGGAAAATAAAATTGAGATAGTTCTGTAAAGAGACTGGTGTAGAAAAGCTCACTGAGACTCACAAGAATGCCAAAGAATATATCTCTAAGTGCTTGTCAGATTTCCTCTACTGTGAAAAGGATTAAAAAAAAAAGAAAGAAAGAAACAGAGCCAGCAGACACTAGTGGCCCTTGTGGTCCTTTAAATAGGAGGATGCATGCATAAAGCACTAGGTTTGGAAAGAGTAATCTTGCAAAGTTAAATTGAGAATAAGAGATGAGTTTGAAAAAAGTATGAAAGGAGATTCACATATTATCATAATAATATGTTAAGAACATTGACAAGGATAGCGACACTGCAAACTAAAAGGAATTTATCATTAGAAATCTAAATTAGAAAAAAATACATATAGCAAAAAGATAATACTATGAAAATCACCTATTCTCAAATACTGTGACTCTTATAAACTAAAAAGAAAAGGAAGAAAAGGAGTATTTTGTACAACATTTAAGATATTTTTCCATTTATTGAAGGGTTTAAAATACTTACCCCTATAAATTGTACACTATGGACTAGACTTGACCAGTTCCCAAGCCAGTGGTATGATTCCTTATACCAGTCTCTATTTGTGAATTCTAAATGATTAAGCATGCAAGTCAGAAAAACTCGAATTCTAACTGTAGATCCTCTAACAAGAATTTAGAAAATATATATGTTGAGATTTTATCACATGTAATTAAGTAAGGTTAACATAAATTTTTCCTCTGTGTACTTACTGGTTACAGAATCTTTTTCTGCTCCTGGGCTAGAATATTAAGTAATGTTACCCAACCTGCCTCTGGAGAAGCCAGTATTTCAGAAAAGGTGTTTACAACATTTCTACATCACAGATGTATAGTAAAATTTAATCTTTATGAGTCCTTACAAGAAACACAAACATTCGTTCCTTCATCTTTTATACTACAGAAGTATCTTTTATACCATACATTTTATAATTTATACTATAGAAAAAATAAAGAGCTAATAATTAAAAGCTATATTTTAATCTAAAGGATGAGCTTTTATGTCAAATAACAGTTTTATAAAAAGTTTTAGAATATGTGAAAATATGAATAATAGAAATAATAAAACTCATCTTGGTTTGCACAGACAAATAACTCTGGGACCAACTTTTGCTTTAAAAAAAAGAATCAGGATGTGTGAAAATTAATCCTAGAATTTTGAGACTTATGTTGTTAGAATTTATTTTTTGTAATATTTCATTTGTGATATTACAATATTTCATTCTGATAAATATAGAGTTAGTTCACTTTGTTACTATTGTGAATTATTAAACAGTATATTGAAGAAATAAAACTATCTTAGCTCACCAATGTACTCTCTGATCACTGTGAAGTTTGAAATAGTCTTTTTCATCTCTAGATCATTACTTTTTGCCTAAAGAAATAATGGATGACTTAACACAGGGTCAATACATCAACAGCAGCAAGTCAAAGAATTTTAGGGATTAAGGAAACCTGAGAAGTTAGCAAGCCCAGTCCACTAATTTAACTGATGGGAAGCCAACCATACACTAAGTAAATTGGCCACCTTAATCCAGTTGGAGACAGAGCTAGGATTAGAAACAAAGTTTTCCAGTCTCTGCTGTTACACTGCTCAGAATCATTACCCAGAACTGGCAAATGTGTAAGTTATTTATAAACGCACTTTGGACACCATGAAGTAAATATGACAGTGAAATGAATATTAACATCACAAAGACCCATTATTTTATACTATTTCACTGTCTTTGGAAGGGCTTTTGAAAAACTAGAATCTCATCTTCAACAAAAGTAAACATATGATTTAATATGCTCATGAATAATTTACACCAAAGATTATATTTAAAAATTGAACTGATATTAAAACACATGCTTATATAGGCTCAAATATAATCCTGAAGTTAAAAACAGGATGAATTGAAATTTACTTTAAAGAAAAGTATTTTCCATGGCCAAACTTAATTCATCATTAAAAAAAAGTTAAGTCAAAAACAAAATATTTAATCCAAATATATCTTATTACAAATGATTGTTGTAATGAAATATCTACCTATACCAGTGAACACCAAGAGTAGTTACCTTTTCGATCTTAAACCTGAACTTTACAATTGTAATCAAAGGACATTTTTTTTCAAATCTATCTCTACCTATTCATGGGTAGAAAACTAATAAAACAATAACTACAATTATCTAATTAATTGTATAATATTTATACAAAAATTATTTTTATATATGGGACTGAGTATTTAATAATTTAATGCTACTACTACAACAGGAAAAGAGTATCAGTGCTAAAATATATACACAGAGTATTTCTGGTACTATAATTTGTACTGTCTGTATTTTTTCTTCTATTGAGGAATAAAAAGAAAATGTTGCTACTTTGGCATAAACATGTTACTAGTTTTCTTTTAGTATACAATTTAGGAGATTTCTTTTATAGGTATTCAAGTTTTATAATATCAAGTAGCTAAACATTTTTCCAACCTTCAGTTTTACATTGGAATCTGGTGGAAAAATCAAGCATTTGGATAGTAAATTTTGTTAGAATTAATTTTTCCACCATCCAAGTAATACTCATTTAGTGATTTGAATTCAGTATGTTACCATAAAAGCTATTAATATATACTTAATTTAGGTCCCACTGCTGAGACTTGAATCATTTACAAAGACACAAATTTTACAAGAGAAACTCGACAAATCATCCTGAAGGTGATGTGAAGTCTTGGTCTAACCTTAGGTAATAGCTCAGAAACGGGCATGATTCAAACACACATACATAGAGATACTAATGACTTGTACTATATAAAGACACTGAAAAGGTTTACATTAGACTGGCAGACGTTTTGGTTGGACAGTTGAAGAATAAATGAAATACTGGTGTGGCCTGGAGGGTTTTCAGTTTAAGGACAATTGTTGACCATGTAAGCTGAATAATTGAAACAATCTTACTTGTTTTATCTCAGACTCAACTGAGAGGCTTAGAAAAAAAAATAACCATTTATAAATCCTTTATGCTATGATATTACAATGTTAATTTCTTGAAATATCATATACTGTTATACCACTGAAGATGTTTGTCACATGTGAATGGAATTTTCCTTCACTATAGTGAAGTATCTCCTTAAAGAAGCCAGCTAGTCAAACAATTTAAAATGTCATGCTGCTTTAAATTACAACTTTAATGTAATGCAAAGCATTTTTATCCATTGTATAAATAGCACATGGTATTTGACATTTTCCAACTATTTTATGGATTTAGATACATAACCTGAAATTTTCAGAAGAAAAATTTAGTTCAATATTCTAGAAGAGTAGAAAAGTATGCAGAAGCTTTGGGACAAAACAGACTTGGACTGTAGTATAGGCTCTGCTACTTAACGGCTGGATAAATGTTTTAGACACTTAGTCTCATTTTCATCATCTATGAAAATAGAGGCCAAACTCCTAAGGCAGTTATAAAGATAAAGTAAAATAATTATTATAAAGGCTTGGAAAGCACATGATAAATGCACAGTAAATATGAATTCTCTTATTTTAATATACTTCCCATATAACTATGTATTCTGAGAAGATGGCGGCATGAGCAGGGCGGGGTAAATCTCCTCCCAAACCATACATATTTGTGAAAATACAACAAATACAACTATTCCTGAAAGAGAGACCAGAAGATACAGTACAATAGCCAGGCTACAGCTACCTCTGCGAGAACGCAGTGCCTCACAAAGCAGGTAAGATACAAAGCCACAACCTGGTGGGACCCGAGCACTCCCTAACCCCAGCTCACCAGTGGGAGGAAAAGATTCAAAACAGGAGGAAAAGATTCAGAGCGGGGAGGGAGTGGAAGCACAAACAAGCTAAATAACCAGCCCTGGTGATCTGCGCTGGGAGCACTGACACACATTGCGTGGTGTACCAGAGATTAGAGATACAGAAGTGTAGGATCTGAGATGAGACCACAACCGGGTCCTCTCAGCCAGCTCCCTGGGACAAAAGAAAACCACGCACTTTTTTTTTTAAAGTCTTAAAGAGACAAGGGCCCAACAGTGGAACAAAATCGTCCAAGCTCACTCAGCCCAGCAGGCTGGGAGTCTTGGGGAATTTCAAACCCCCTGGCCGGCAGCCGCCATGCCAAGTCTTCGCACAGAGATCAGCAGCTTGCCATTCGTCCCCCGCGCCCGGACAGAGCCACAACGCTCCGGCAGAGTCGCCGCTGCTGCGGAACAATGGAGGAGCGGCACCACCCACAGCACCCTCACAGAATCACATCCCAGTTGGCACGCAGCTAAACAGGAAGGACGCCAGAACCAGGTTCACAAGGCACCAAGGGGAACAGAATGCCCCCAACAAGACTGCAAACCCCTGCAGAGCTATAGGCTAAGCTGAGGGTGACCCTGCACAAAGGTAGTTCAGGGGATTATCCCAGAGACGGTCCCCTGGTGTGCTTGAAAACAGCTCAGGCCCAGAAGGGCAAGGAAACAACAAGCAGGAAGGGACTTTGTTCTCCCAGTTGACACACATGGCGCCTACCAGCGACCACTTCTATAGCCATGAAAAGACAGAGGAATATGGTCCAGACTAAGATCAGCCAGACAATCCTGGAGATGGGGCCTGATGGAATGGACATGCACAATCTTCCTGAAAAAGAATTCAGAATAAAAGTCATAACTATGCTGATGGATCTACAGAGAAATATGCAAGAGCTAAGGGAGGAAGTGAGGGAAGTGAGGAAAGACAATGCAGAAATGAGACAAGCGATTGACGGGCTTAGCAGCAGACTGGACAAGATGCAAGAGACTGTTAATGGAATAGAAATCAGAGAACAGGAATACAGAGAAGCTGAGGAAGAGAGAGATAAAAGGATCTCTAGGAATGAAAGAATATTAAGAGAACTGTGTGACCAATCCAAACGGAACAATATTCGCATTATAGGAGTACCAGAAGAAGAAGAGAGAGAAAAAGGGATAGAAAGTGTCTTTGAAGAAATAATTGCTGAAAACTTCCCCAAGCTGGGGAAGGAAACAGTTTCTCAGACCATGGAAGCCCACAGATATCCGAACACAAGGGACCAAAGGAAGATAACACCAAGACACATAATAATTAAAATGGCAAAGATCAAAGATAAGGACAGAGTATTAAAGGCAGCTAGAGAGAGAAAAAAGATCACCTACAAAGGAAAACCCATCAGACTATCATCAGACTTCTCAACAGAAACCTTACAGGCCAGAAGAGAATGGCATGAAATATTTAACATAATGAGACAGAAGGGCCTTGAATGAAGAATATTGTATCCATCACAACTATCACTTAAATATGATGGAGGGATTAAACAATTCCCAGACAAGCGAAAGCTGAGGGAGTTTGCCTCCCATAAACCACCTCTACAGGATATCTTAAAGGGATTGCTCTAGATGGAAGCACTCCTAAGGCTAAAAAGATGTCACCAGAGAAAATAAAATCACAGCAAAGAAAGCAGATCATCTAAATACTAACTAAAGGCAAAAAGTAAAATCAACTATCCACAAAAACAGTCAAAGGAAATGTAAAAGAGTACAGAATAAATCACCTAGTATATAAAGATGGAGGAGGAAGAATAAGAAGGGAGAGAAATAAAGAATCACCATACTGTGTTTATAATAACTTAACAAGAAAGTTAAGTTAGACTGTTAGACAGTAAAGAAGCAACCCTTGAACCTTTGGTAACCACGAATCTAAAGTTCGCAATGGCAATGAGTACTTATCTATCTATAATCACCCTAAATGTAAATGGACTGAATGCACCAATCAAAAGACACAGAGTAACAGAATGGATAAAAAAGCAAGACCCATCTATATGTTGCTTACAAGAGACTCACTTCAAACCCAAAGATATACACAGAGTAAAGGTGAAGGGATGGAAAAAGATATTTCATGCAAACAACAAGGAGAAAAAAGCAGGTGTTGCAGTACTTGCATCAGACTATATAGACTTCAAAATGAAGAAAGTAGCAAGAGATAAAGAAGGACATTACATAATGATAAAGGGGTCAGTCCAACAAGAGGATATAACCATTTTAAATACATATGCACCCAACACAGAAGCGCCAACATATGTTAAACAAATACTAACAGAATTAAAGGAGGAAATAGACAGCAATGCATTCATTTTAGGAGACTTCAACACACCACTCACTCCAAAGGACAGATCAACCAGGCAGTAAATAGGGAAAGACACAGAGGCACTGAACAACACACTAGAACAGATGGACCTAACAGACATCTACAGAACTCTACACCCAAAAGCAGCAGGATACACATTCTTCTCAAGTGCACATGGAACATTTCCAGAATAGACCACATACTAGGCCACAAAAAAAAGTCAGTAAATTGAAAAATATTGAAATTCTACCAACCAACTTCTCAGATCACAAAGGTATAAAGCTATAAATAAATTCTACAAAGAAAACAAAAAGGCTCACAAATACACGGAGACTTAACAGCATACTCCTGAATAATCAATGGATAAATGACCAAATTAAAACAGAGATCAAACAATATATGTAGACAAATGACAACAACAACACAAAGCCCCAACTTCTGTGGGACGCAGCAAAGGCAGTTCTAAGAGGAAAGCATATTGCAATCCAGGCCTATTTAAAGAAGGAAGAACATTCCCAAATGAACAGTCTAAAGACACAATTACTGAAATTGGAAAAAGAAGAACAAATGAGGCCCAAAGTCACCAGGTGAGACATAATAAAGATCAGAGAAGAAATAAATAAAATTGAGAAGAATAAAACAATAGAAAAAATCAATGAAACCAAGAGCTGGTTCTTTGAAAAAATAAACAAAATAGATAAACCCCTAGCCAGACTTATTAAGAGAAAAAGAGAATCTACACACATAAAAAGAATCAGAAATAAGAAAGGAAAAATCACTATGGACCACACAGAAATACAAAGAATTATAAGAGAATACTATGAAAATCTATATGCTAACAAGCTGGAAAACCTAGAAGAAATGGACAACTTCTTAGAAAAATACAACCTTCCAAGACTGACCAAGCAAGAAACAGAAAACCTAAACAGACCAATCACCAGCAATGAAATTGAAGCGGTAATCAAAAAACTACCGAAGAACAAAATCCCCAGGCCAGATGGATTCACCTTTGAATTTTACCAGACATATAGAGAAGAAATAATACCTATTCTCCTTAAAGTTTTCCAAAAAATAGAAGAGGAGAGACTACTTCCAAACTCTTTCTATGAAGCCAGCATCACTCTAATACCAAAACCAGGCAAAGACCTCACCAAAAAAGAAAACTACAGACCAATATCCCTGATGAACGTAGATGCAAAAATACTCAACAAAATATTAGCAACCCGAATTCAAAAATACATCAAGAGGATCATACACCATGATCAAGAGGGATTCATCCCAGGGATGCAAGGATGGTACAACATTCGAAAATCCATCAACATCATCCACCACATCAACAAAAAGAACAAAACCACATGATCATCTCCATAGATGCTGAAAAAGCATTTGAAAAAATTCAACAGCCATTCATGATAAAAACTCTTAAGAAAATGGGTATAGACGGCAAGTACCTCAACATCATAAAGGCCGTATATGACAAACCCACAGCTAACATCATACTTAACAGCGAGAAGCTGAAAGCTTTTCATCTAAGATCGGGAACAAGACAGGGATGCCCACTCTCTCCACTGTTATTCAACATAGTACTGGAGGTCCTAGCCACGGCAATCAGACAAAACAAAGACATACAAGGCATCCAGATTGGTAAAGAAGAAGTCAAATTGTCACTGGTTGCAGATGACATGATACTGTACATAAAAAACCCTAAAGACTCCACCCCAAAACTACTAGAAGTAATATCTGAATTCAGCAAAGTTGCAGGATACAAAAATAACACACAGAAATCTGTTGCTTTCCTATACACTAACAATGAGCTAACAGAAAGAGAAAGCAGAAAGACAATTCCATTCACAATTGCATCAAAAAGAATAAAATACCTAGGAATAAACCTAACCAAGGAAGTGAACGACCTGTACTCTGAAAACTACAAGACACTCCTAAGAGAAATTAAAGAGGACACTAACAAATGGAAATGCATCCCATGCTTTTGGCTAGGAAGAATAAATATTGTCAAAATAGCTATACTACCTAAAGCAATCTACAGATTCAATGCAATCCCTATCAAACTATCAACAGCTTTCTTCAATGAACTGGAACAAATAATTCTAAAATTCATATGGAACCACAAACGACCCTGAATAGCCAAAACAATCCTGAAAAGGAGGAATAAAACAGGGGGAATTACACTTGCAGACTTCAAGCTCCACTACAAAGCCACAGTAATCAAGACAACTTAGTATTGGCACAAAAACAGACCCATAGACCAGTGGAACAGAATAGAAAATCCAAACATTAACCCAAACATATACAGTCAATTAATATATGATAAAGGAGCCTTGGATATACAATGGGGAGATGACGGCCTCTTCAGCAGCTGGGGTTGGCAAAACTGGACAGCTACGGGTAAGAGAATGAAACTGGACTACTGTCTAACCCCATACACAAAAGTAAACTCAAAATGGATCAAAGACCTGAATGTAAGTCATGAAACCATAAAACTCTTATAAAAAAACATAAGCAAAATCTCTTGGACATAAACATATAATTATGCAAAACATATCTCCCCGGGCAAGGAAAACAAAAGCAAAAATGAACAAGTGGGATTATATCAAGTTGAAAAGCTTCTGCACAGCAAAGAACACCATCAGTAGAACAAAAAGACATCCTACAGTATGGGAGAGTATATTCATAAATGACATATCCGATAAAGGGTTGACATCCAAAATATATAAGGAACTCACACACCTCAACAAACAAAAAGCAAATAATCCAATTAAGAAATGGGCAGAGGACATGAATAGACACTTCTCCAAAGAGGAAATTCAGACGGCCAGCAGGCACATGAAAAGATGCTCCACATCGCTAATCAGAGAAATGGAAATTAAAACCACAATGAGATATCACCTCACACCAGTAAGGATGGTCAACATCCAAAACACAAACAACAACAATTGTTGGTGAGGATGTGGAGAAAAGGGAACCCTCCTACACTGCTGGTGGGAATTCAAATTAGTTCAACCATTGTGGAAAGCAGTATAGAGGTTCCTCAAAAAACTCAAAATAGAAATACCATTTGACCCAGGAATCCCACTCCTAGGAATTTACCCCACGAATGCAGCAGCCCAGTTTCAAAAAGACAGATGCACCCCTATGTTTATAGCAGCACTATTTACAATGGCCAAGAAATGGAAGCAACCTAAGTGCCCATCAGTAGATGAATGGATTAAGAAGATGTGGTACATATACACAATGGAATATTACTCAGACATAGGAAAAAAACAAATCCTACCATTTGCAACAACATGGATGGAGCTGGAGGGTATTATGCTCAGTGAAATAAGCCAAGCCGAAAAAGACAAGTACCAAATGATCTCACTCATATGTGGAGTATAAGAACAAAGAAAAAAACTGAAGGAACAAAACAGCAGCAGACTCACAGAACCCAAGAACGGACCAATAGTTACCAAAGGGAACGGGACTGGGGAAGAAGGGCGGGAAGGGAGGGATAAGAGGGTAAAAGGGGCATTACGATTAGCGGACATAGGGTGGGGGGGCACGGGGAGGACTGTACAGCTCAGAGAAGACAAGTAGTGATTCTCATCTACCTACGCTGATGGACAGTGACTGTGGTGGGGTTGGTGGGGGGGACTTGATGGGGGGGTAGTTTGATCATCACGGTGTTGCTCATGTAATTGTGGGTTAATGATACTAAAAAAAAAAAAGAAGAAAAAAAAAAATAATGCACCAGCTCAATTTGAAAAAGACCGATGCACCCCTATGTTTATCGCAGCACTATTTACAATAGCCAAGAAATGGAAGCAACCTAAGTGTCCATCAGTAGATGAATGGATAAAGAAGATGCGGTACATATACACAATGGAATATTATTCATCCATAAGAAGAAAACAAATCCTACCATTTGCAACAATATGGATGGAGCTAGAGGGTATTATGCTCAGTGAAATAAGCCAAGTGGAAAAAGACAAGTATCAAATGATTTCACTCATGTATGGAGCATAAGAGCAAAGAGAAAAACTAGGGGAAAAAAAACAGCAGCAGACTCACAGAACCCAAAAATGGACTATGAGTTACCAAAGGGAACGGGACTGGGGAGGATGGGTGGGAAGAGAGGGACAAGGGGAAAAAAGGGGCATTACAATTAGCAGATGTAATGTTGGGGGGCACGGGGAGGGCTGTACAACTCAGAGAAGACAAGTAGTGATTCTACAGCATCTCACTACGCTGATGGACAGTGCCTGTAATGGGGTAAGTGCGGGGGATCTGATGAAGTCAGGAGTTTAGTAACCATAATGTTGCACATGGAACTGTAGATTAATGATACCAAAAAAGAAAAAAGATATAACTATGTAAAATATTATATGTGATTATAAGCAAATTAGTAATAGTAAAGGGTGAATGACAGTCAAAAAATGATTAGAGTTGACAGCCTTCAAAAGAATGATTGTTCATTGGGAAAAATGCATCATCGGGTGTCAATATAGTTCCCTCTGTAATTATTTCATTTTCTACCAGATTCCACTGTAAAACTGGAGAGGTTGGGAAAATACTGTTTGTTTAACAACACAGAAAAAAAAATTACTCAGTGGATGTATCCTCTCTAGTGTGAGGTAGTTCTCTTATTTCATCCAACAATAAATTACAGTCATTCATTCAACACTGGTTGCTGCACTAGATGTTGGAAATAGAGTCAAAATAAATAGGGATACAGATCCTGAGGTATGGGACTTACAGTAAAATGAGGGAGGCAAACAAGATTAAAATAATGGCTATAATAAATACCCAAGTAAAACTCGTAAGACATCGTAGCCTCTGAAGGAAGCATCAGACCTGGGTTCAGGGGCCAGGGGAAACCTCTTATGAAGAGGCCTCTGCTGATAAGGCATCCAACAAAGTAATAAAGTTTTGATTATAGGAATAGAAAGCGGAGAATCCAGGTAAACACAGCATAAAAGAAAGGTTGAACTATAGCTAAGTATGTAAGGGGTCTTTTTATTTTACAATATAAAAGCTAGTAAAATGTAGAGCAAAAGAATTAAGATAAAACTTGGCTACCAACTATTTAACGTGACAATTATACCATTACCATTTCTCTCAAGTAAAATTACTTCAATAAGTCACTGAATTCAGCACTACAGTTGTGCCAGACTTGTTCCTTCTTGCCTCGTGGTCTGAACTTGATCTGTATTCTCTGAATACAAAGAATACACACCTACAAATTTTTGCTCTAAAATTTTGCTACAAAAATTGCTCTAATTTTCTTGAGAGCAAATTCCAAAATCGCTTTGATGAGAAAGATCCGTTTGGTGTTATTCTGGTATATGATTCTTTTTCTCAACCTACAGACAGGCTGTTTGACCTTTCTTATTTATTATTGCCTTGGGCTCCCATTAACGATGTCTTGCTTCTCACTGTTTTGTTGAAATGAAAAAGACCAGCAAGGCTCGTTTCCTAAGCATTTTATTCTAATGGGATTCAAAGGAGCTAGTCCACTGTTATTATTACTATTATTATTATTATTAATGGAAAAACTAACACATCCCTCATCTTATAGCAACCCTCTCTTTTGAAGCATTATCTTTGGAAATTCTTCCAAGGAAGGGTCATCTTGTCTCCATGCCTGAGTTTCGCTTTGGAAAAATTTTGTATGACCAATCACTGGACTTCTAAGCTGAAGTTAAATAACATTCTCAGAATCACAAACTGATTCCACACACTTTGTTTTTCTAGGAAGGTTATTGAGTTCCCATGTAAATATATTTCCTATGAAAATATAGTTCACTCTGGAAAACAAGTTGTCAGGTTTAGAACTTTTCATTAATAGAGACTAATAAAATTCACGTCAATTTAGAGGGATTTCTTATACTACTGAGGCACAGTTGTCTGGAAAAGAAATTTTGTATATAAAGAAGAAACTCCCTTTGGCAGAAATATGTGAAAAGAAATAACTCATTTTTTCTTACGTTTTAAAGATAGGGAATTACTGCTTATAGAAATCTTTTTTTTGATAAGAAAAAGCCATGTAAGGCTGAAGTCAATTTTCCTACCTAAAGTACCTTTGCTTCAACTCTAAGAATACAGTTTTAATGTACCAATAAAATGTAAAGCTTAAAGGTTTCTTTATTAGAAATCATATTATCCTAATTATTAATACATGTATTGACCAATAATAAATGTATAAATTAACAAATGGGCAATTTATTAATGCCAGATAATTAAATAAGCCTTTATTTTGCCTGATATTTTCTTCTTTTTTGTTTAGGTTACTACATATTGGATGACCACATTCCAATGAAAGAAATGTCCTGCGTAGATTTATGTGATAATCAAAATTACATGATTTACTAATAAAGCCACCATTTTTCAAGGTTTCATATACACAAGATTTACATAAATTTGTTTTTATAACATAATAAATTGAGCATATGACCCTTAATCTTGATCTAATGTTTTTAAGATCATAAGTATCATCTTTCAAAGATTATCAAATTTTAGTAAAAATCACCTGGGGAACTTAAATCCATAGTCAATCAGCATCAGTAGGTCCTGGTAGGACTCAGATACCTGTGTGACCAGAAGCACCCTGGGTACATGGGGTCTACTGCCCGCACGTCAGCATACCACAACGAGAAACACTTCCAAAAGGGACCAAAACTGAACAGCTTTTTTCCCCCAGTCATAGCATAATTTGATTTATCTGAAAGGGAGGTCTGCAAAGAGGTCACAGAATGTTTAAATTAAAATTAAATATATTTGTAACTATCTTCCAAACAAATATAACTAAGCGAATGTACTTCATTGGAAAATAAATTAAAAAATAGAACTCTGTGCATGCAAAATTATAAAGATACAATTCCAATTAATAACAAGTCAGTATCTCCAAACATGTGATCTCAAAGTTAATGGAATCTCCAGAAATACCCATAAAAGCATACAGTTCAGATTCAGATAATAACAGTTCCAGTGAGTAATAGAGATTCTCAATCATATCTATATACTATTGTGCTTTACTGTGGGATTCACAGGTTGAAAAGTCAGGATAAATGGACTAAGTAATTTTTACAAGGACAATGGGAATAGTAGAGCTATCTTCAAATATTTAAAGGACATTTATAAAGGAAACATGACAGTCACATAAACTGCTGTGGGGTCTAGAAGAGTTGAAAACTGTGAGGAAGGAATGGTGTGATATAAACAGCTTAAAGCAATTAGAGCTGTTCAGTGAATATCAGGAATTAAACAGAGGGAGAATATAAGCTGTCCAGAGAGGGCTTCTGACCTAAGGTAAGATTTTATACTCGATGATCCTTATTTTCCTTTTCAAATCTATGATTTCATGATGAATTTCAGTTGACAAAATAAAATAATAAATATTAAAAGAATAGAGTAGTACCATTTGCAAAGTAGCAATATAAAAAAATAGGCATACACTTTAGGTTAAAGGAGAATTAAGTTTTATAGCCATATTTTTAAAACCTCATACGAGCATAAACCCACATAAACTTCCAGCTTCCATGCTCCTTTCCACTCCTTCCAGCAGCTTCTAAAAATTTCTCAGGCTAAGTCTCTCCCTCCATGTATTTTAACCTCTCTCTCTCTCTCTCTCTCTCTCTCTCTCTCTCTATATATATATATATATATATATATATATATATATATATATATATATAGGTTTTCAATGCTGAATTATTTAGCTAAATCAAATTCCTTTGATGCTGCATCCCCCAAATTATTTCTTAGTATCATTTTGATGTATATGAATGGCCACTGAATGCAGAATGACTCTGTACTCTCAGAAAACAACGTCTCCTGATTCACTTTACTTTTTTATTTCATTTACAAACATAATTATGGTATGTATTAAATGTAAGTTAACTTTAAAATAACATTTAATTATTTTTGCACATAACTCAATTTTCATATCAATACATCTCTACTTAAATGTGCAGGCTTCCACTTAAGCTTTGGGTTTTAAGTCAAATCCATATATTCATTTATTTGGTACTTTTGAGACAGACAATAAACTTCAAAATATAAATGGGAATGGTTAATAAATTTGCTAACTAAATTGCATAGCATGATGATTATTTCAGTTATTTTTACAGAGGGGCAAATGGTTATCTTATATACCGTAGAATCACAATCTCAACCTAAAATCTATTAATCATAAAGAAAATACTTTTTTAATCAGAGTTTTTCACAATACACTAAAACTAAGCTGTTCTAAAAAATATTTATAAGAAAAGTGAAGAGCAGGAAATTTCCAAGAAGCTAAAATATTAAGAATCCAGGAGATTAACATGGTTTTTGAAATTCCCCAACATATTAAGGGCTATAAAACACACATGAAACACCTGCCAAAGACTCTCTCCTTGCCCAAACCTGAGTCAGGCTCCTGTGAGTCTCCTTTCTGACCAGGCCCCAGACTTGGGCTCTGTCCTTGGCCTGCTTAGTTCGGTCTCAGCAGGAAACCAGCTGAGTCAGTTTAGTTAACCCCCTGACTCTTGGTATATTATTTTTTTGGATTTCTGCTTAAATTCCTTATCCCCCATCCCCAATACCTTATTTACCCTGGCCTGCCTTCAGCAAGAATCCTGTTGAGTTAATCCAGGAAAAATCCCCTTCGCCTTGATGTTTACATCCACGGAGCTCTATACTGCTCCTTGGCTATAAATCTCCACTTACCCTTCTATTTGGAATTGAGCTCAATCTCTCTCCCCTAATGTAAAACCCTAATGCAATCGTCCCTCTTGAATAAAATCTTCTTTACCATCTTTATCAAAAGTAACAAGTAATTATTTCTTTAACACATCAGGATAAAGGAGACATAGTGCCTAATCTCTACTTAAATTTTTTTAGCAATTATAATGGGAAGTTAAACATAACATCCTAGAGAGCAAGTCCTGCCAGGCAAGAATCATTTACGTATAACATAGAGTTCAGTATCCAGTAAAAAAGCAGGCACACCATAGATACTGCAAGGTCTAGCTCTGGATAAACTGGTAAATGCTGGAAGAGAAAAGAAGGTTGAGAAGGAAATGGAATCTGTAGCTGGCACTATAAATCACATGCAATAGTAAAGTGTGGTCTACAGGTACTTGCCAAATTGAAATGGGCAAAGAAGACGACGAGTATTGTGTAAAACTCAGATTCTGATTCAGTGCCCAGGCAAGAGGTCTGAGTTACTGCATTTCAAACAACTCCGTGTGAATGCTGATTCTTCTAATCCTTGGACAAGACTTTGAGGAGCAAATCGTAAACTACTGGGACTCATCTAGGCTTTTTCTTAAAAGGGTAAAGCGAGTCAACCAAACCACGCCAGCTGCCGATTAAGCAGATACAAGGGGAGGCATAGGAATCTACACTTTTTACTTTCTTGCCAGGTGATTTTCTATGAATTCCAAAATTTGAGAAGCGCTGGGCTCATAAAAAAGAGCTAGAAAAGGGTTTGGGAATGAGTTTACTAACTATAAACAATAGCCTTTTTTACACACAGCCCCCAGGAGCTTTATAGCTCAAGGATGTCCTTGATGTTAACTTTCACAGGATTTCACGAAAATAAAAATGTTAAGCAATGAGATTGCTAAGTGATTTGCTCAGGGCCCTCTTCCCCCACTGGTGACAGCCCTGTGCCATTAATAATAAGTTAAGTGGTAGAAATTGAGTGGAAATAAGTTCCAAATCCTCTGGAAGCAAAGAGGTTAATTAGCAGGATTAGTCTAGTATCCAGAACTGTCTCCTGTTCAATAATTTGGTAATGATCTGGAAAAGAAGGTGAAGTTTGAAAATTTGCAGAAAAAATTTTTTTTAATTTTCTTGAGATTAGGGAAATTGTTTGAATTTCAAAAGACCTAATAATATAAGGTAATTAAGAAACACAAAGGTTGGTAAAATTCATTTAAAATATGTAAAGGCAAAGCACATTTAAAAAATAAATTCAAATTACTCATACACATTGATGAGCTCTGAACTAAATGTAATTTTCTCAGGAATAAGATTTATGTATCTCTTTGTGCAGTTCAATGAAGACATGTGCTCACTACCTAGAAGTAATAAAAATGGAATGTCATATTAAACCACATTAAAAGAGGCCAGAAATACGACACACATATTATAATACCTCCATTTCTGAATCAATAATATCTCTTTATCTTAACTATAGTACTTCTAGTAGTCATCTTAGTCATATCATCTTTGGAACGCTACATGAAAAAAATAGGGAACCAGAAAGCAATGAAAAACTATTATACTTACAAAGAGAATGAGGCACTCTTTATGATGAAAGATTAAGCATTCAGTTGAGAAAAGGAAAATTAAAAGGATAGGTAATAGTGTATAAAATAATGGATAATAACAGCCAAACCAATGGGGCACTTTAATTCACCTCTATTTTTAAAGACCATTTGCTAGTAATAGAAAAAACACAATCCAATTATATTAGAAACTAGACAAATATCACAAGGAAAGGGTATATTGGTTCTTAACAATGTCCTTCTATGAGAAATCCATTGTAAAGGGTATAGTATTATCAAGGTAAATAAAATGACAGAATAAGATTAGCAGACATGGTTTCAAAATAATGGCTTATAGCTGCATCTGAAAATGATATGCACCATATTAAAGAATATGATCAGTTAGAAGTAGAAAGGTAATTTTTCCTTTGTTCCTATACTTTACAGTATAGAAAAGGAAAAGAAAATGGAGAAAAAAGATTGCTGTTTCAACCTGACAAGCAAGGCAGATCTAATTATTTACATCTAGTGTTTCTAAAAACACAACTTTTAAGAATTCATTTACTTATTCTTGTAAAGAAATAGATTACAATTAAGTAGATGTCACTGAAAAAGCCTAAACCAAGAGATTATAATCACTCATTCATTAAATAATACCTAACACATGCCACTAATTTTGCTAGGTGCTGGAAATTACTGATGAACAGGAAAGATACTGTCCTTGACTTCATTAAGCCAGTGTTGCAGGAAATTATACTTACTTCAGGGTGAAAATTGGTACAACAGAGAAAGTAGATGATATAGGAATATATATATAGAAGAAACCCAGAATACGAATGTAAGGCATTTGGTAAAGCTTTCTCGAATACTTGGTTCCTAAGTAGGAGGAGTGAAATATTGTTCAAGCAAAGGGCAGCAGGGTTATAGCTTGTTCAGCAGAATCAAATACATGGCCTATTCCTGCAAATGAAACAAGTGCTGTATATCCACACTGAAAATGAGAAGAGAAAACAGGCTAGGGAGATAGACCAAGGCCTGGTCATGCATGCTACAGTAAGGGTTTGGACTTTATCCTGACTGAGATGAGAAACTCTTGAGCAGTTTTAAAGTAGTAGAAATATATAATTAAGCTTTCACTTTAGAAAGTAGTCTGGCTGCGATGTGGAACACAGACTAGTGGTGGGGGATGGGGATAAAGACCAAAGGCTGGGAATTTATACAGTTTCTATGGATAGATGATTATGGGGAAAGTATTGGTATTGACAGTGAATAGAAGCAGACAAATTCGAGTTTTGTTTAGCAGGTAGAATCAACAAGTTTCTAATAATCAAATGGGGGGTAGAAGGCTGGTCCTAGTGAAGCAAAAGGACAAATCCTAGTTCAACCTGGTAGGTACCATTTGCTCAAACAGGAAAACCAAAGCAGAGCATAATTTGGGATGGGGGAAGGTGCAGAGATACTGAGTTAGAGCCGCCTATGAGTATTCCAGATGAGATGTCAACAGGCAGTTAATTGCGTGCCACTTGAAGCCAGGACAGGACTCCTTGAATGTGAATACTCAGCTGGGAAATGAAGGGCGGCCACTCCAAAATGTGCTACTTTGGTATAAAGGTTATTTTGAGCTGAAGGCAATTAAGAAGAAGCAGATAGAAGAAAAGTTTCTTGTTCTCTCTCAATTTGCACAAAAGCAGGACATATATTTTCAAAGGTGTCTCTTCTCCCCTTTCTACTAGAAAGGACAAAAGTTAATCACCAGAGACAACTTGACCCCATTGGCTTGGAGACAGCATCAGAGGAATTTACATAACAAATTTTACTAACTAGCCTTTACCCACTATTAGTTTCCTCCATGTATTTACCTTGCCACATACTGCTGTTCTTGGAAGACTAAAACTGCTTTCCTTTGTTCTGCCACTTCTCCACAAATGTATTGCGCTTTGTGGACGATGCTATACAAGCCACAGCCTTGCACGACCTCATTTTGTCCTGGTTATCTCCCCTGTACACACGAGGCATACCTGTGTATTTGTTTTTCTATTGTGTTTTGTTACCGGGGCCTCAGCTAACTTAGAAAGAAAGATGGAAAATTATTTTTTCCTCCCTATGAGTCTGGATAGACTATCCTTGGGAAAGTGTGTGAAATGAGAAGAGTAAGGAACATAGAAAAGAACTCTGAGTAACATCAACCTTTACAGCATGTGGCAGAAAAGGAGACTAAAAAAAAATAGTCAGATAGATAGAATGAAAATTAGAAAAGCATGCTGTTGACGGTATGGGGCAGAAAAAAAAAGGGGAGTGTCAACATTGCCAAAGTTATAGAGATAAATTAATGTGTCTCCACTAGAATGCCAGCTCCACTGGGCAGTGATTTGTTCTGTTTTGTTCACAGGTGCATCTCCAGTGTCTAGAACTATAAGCCAAAGAAAGTAAGCACTTATGATTAAAGAATAAACCCCTTACAAATCTTATGATATTAAAGAAACACCAGATATGTTAGATTTAATTCATGTTTCTTTTTTAAATTATATCTGAGATTGTACTAAACATTGTATTGACAATGTTATTGAAAAATAATCATGTGTTAAAATTTCCCTGCTATGCCAGATCATAAAAAAAAGTACTTCTATTTAAAACTTGTCCTTTTCATTCTAAGATTTTATTAAGTTGTACTATGTTCACCCCTATGCTGAATGAGGTGCTGGTATGTACCCCACTTCTGTTATTAAGATTCTGAGACACCTCTACCTCTGTTAGAAAGAGCGTACAGAAGGGTGTCATATTGGTGTATAAGCATGTGAAAAGGGCCTGTGGTGAGAGGGAGCAGGATGTATTTAAAGAAACTGAAAGGGAGCTTGTGTGGATGATGTGCAGTGAACAGGAGGCTGGAGGGAGGGAGGATGAGCTAGGAACCACTAGACACATTGAATTGGTTTATGAGAATCATCACTCTGGATAAATTTACTTTGAGAACTTAGACTTCTAACATATGACTATACTCAAGATACGAAGTGGAAGAAAATTAGTTCAGCTATGGTACTTTGAGCAACTTTTATAGTGAATAGATCAGGGTACCGATTTCATCACTCTGTGTACCACGTATGGCCTTTGCTTAGTACTTAGCCCAGCTAAGTAATGTCTCTATCGATAAAGTTAGAATAAGTTATACATTACATCCTTGTTGTGAGAATTAAATATCACATACATTCAATTCACTTGCACAATGCCCAGACCTAATAAAAACTAAATGATAGAGAGAATGGCAATGTAATTTTTCTCTGACCTGCTCAAATTTATTTTCACTATCTCTAAGTGGATGAAAGTCACTTTAAAATATCCTGACTTATCTTGTCATAAATAGCTTTTGAAGCCTGGACATAAATAAATAGAATTATATTTGGAGTGTGAATACCTAGGTTAAATTCCTAGCATGTATCTTCCTAGTACGTGTAGATGTAGTGGGTTCAATTGTTTCCCCTGCCCCTTAGAAGATATGTCCACCCAGAACCTGTGAATGTGACCTTATTTGGGAAAGGGTCTTTGATGATATGATTGAGTTAAAGGTATTGAGATGAGACCTTCCTGGATTAGGGTGGGCCATAAAACCAATGATAAGTGCCCTAATAAGGGAAGAAAGCCATATAGAAACAAATATAATATGAAGATGTAGACAGAGATTGTAGTTACGCCTCCACAAGTCAAGGAATTCCTGGAGCTTCCAGCAGCGAGAAGAGGCAAGGAGGGATTTTCCTCTAGAGCTCTCAGAGATGCTGACATCTTGATTTCAGAGTTTTTGTATATAGAACTATGAAAGAATAAATTTCTGTTGTTTTAAGCCATCAAATGTGTTGCAATTTATTCTGGCAGCCCTGGAAATTAATACAGTGTATGTATGGCTTTAAACAAGCCGTTTAACCTATATGAACCTCTGTTTCCTTCTCAATAAAATAGGATAATTATAACCTGTCACATAAGATTGTTGTGTTGATTAAATGGAATGATGCATATAAAATATTTTTAAATTATGGAGTACCACTCATGTCTAAATGCTTATTATGTTTTCTAATCTTTGGTATGAAGCCTTTAAAAATTGTTTTGATTTGAAAGGTATTAATAAGAAGAAAGAATGGTATGTTAATGTTTATGATCTAGTAGAGGAGGGATATCATATGCCTAAGAAATAAGTAAAGAAAGAGAATAAAGAAACATGAAGTTTGAGCTTATAAATAAAACCAGTGGCATGTGTAGAGTAAAAAAGGATATATATAGTGCAACCAAGATGTCCTTCGGTGGGTGAATGGATAAAAAAACGCTGGTACCCAGACAATGGAGTATCATTCAGAACTACAGCAATGAGCTACTGAGCCAGGGAGGATTCTTAAGTGCATATTAATAAGTGAAAGAAGCCCATCTGAAAAGGCTACATACTGTGTGATTAAAACCATATGGCATTCTGGAAAAGGCAAAACTATGGAGACAATGAAAAGATTAGTAGTTGCCAGGGTGAGAAGGGAGGGATAAATGTAGTGGAGCAGAGATTTTTAGGGCAGTGAAACTACTTTTTATGATACTGTTAATGGTGGATACATGTCATTACACATTTATCCAAATCTATAGAATGTGCAACACCAAAGTGAACCCTAATGTACACTATGGACTTCGGGTGATAATGATGTGTCAATGTAGGCTCACCCTCAGGAACAAATGTGCCACTGTGATGGGAGACGTTGATAATGGGAAAGGCTACACATGTGTGGGGGCAGGGAGTATATGGGCAATCTCTATGCCTCCTGCGTAATATTGCTGTGAAATTAAAACTGCTCTAAAAAATAAAACAAAAAAAGCTAATAAAATCAAGATGAGTAAATTAAAAGGAAAAGAAAAGGTTACAGAAGAGGGTGGCTTGTAATGTGGAAGAGCTAAGTTTAGGAAAATCTTATACTAGTCATGCATTTACTACCATGTATGGAATGTTATAACACTAATAATTATAATTACTCACCCTGTTAATGATGCTCACTGTAATGAATATAGAAGAATAATGTATCTCTTATTATTTCTAAAAGAAAAGTTAGTTCACTTTAATAAAACTCCAAATGCCTATAACTGCAGAATAAAAGTAGTAAATGAAGCTATTTTAAATAGAATTACTCATTGTACTAAGCTCTGTCTATGTGTAAAAGGGCTTTCAGTTTGCTCAGACCATCCACACAACTAGATACAACATTGCACCACTTCTGAGATTTTTTCACTTATAATTTCCTCTTAGAATGTGGCTTCATAATCACTTTTGATCAACATCTGTTGTTGACTTTTTCAGTTTGCATTAGAACAAAACAAATTTCAATCTCTATTCAGTACCTCCATAGGAGATGTAAATTCTCATCTCTGCTCTCTCATTAATAGCTGTGTGACTATAGTTATTACATAAATTGTGATTTCAAAATGAGGAGCTCCTTCTCGTGTACCTGGACAAAATAACACTTATTATTACTATGAAAATTATTTTTCTAGTTGTCTTTGACAGTTGTCAAGTACGTAGATAAGTTCAAGTCAAGTATGTAGGGAAGCGTTCAAGCTGGTCCCTAGGGCTGGTGTGTGCCTCATATCATGTAATTGCTTATAGGCACTTTCATTACTAGTTAGAAATTGTGGACCTCTTTTGGTGTCCATTAAGTGAATTTAATAGATGACTAAAAGCTTAAAGACCTAATCAATGCTATGTATTATCTAGATTGTTAGTATCTCAGTAAACTAAGATGGTGTTGTGATACAAACAATGTGAAATTCATTGGGGATAAAATAAAGACATGTTTTAATAAATAAAAATAGACTATAATAAATAATCTAAACTAGTTTAGTTTGTGTCAAAAAGATTTGGGGATCGTCTACAAGTCCTACCGGTGCCAAGGATGTAATGAGACTGGCAAGAAAGAGAATCATATCTTAGTCCACATAAATAGAAGAAACATATTGTATAGGCAGTATTCAAATCAAGACTGATATGCATTCCATTCTGTTTGTATAGTTCAGACCATATCAGGGTGGACGTGGGCAAGTTACTTCACCTCTCTTGGTCTAAGTATCCATATTTGTAAAATATGTGTAATAAAAGTACTTACCATGTATGGTTGTTCTGAAAAGTGGACAAATATCTGAGAAGCACTTAGAGTAACTCTTGCATAGAATAAACACTAAAAAAAATGTTTATTAGATAAAGAACTATATTAGCAGTTAGGATCCTGATGGGTCTAGAAATTGCTGGAACAGTGAGTAATTCTCCTAGCTAATTGGCGCTCACCTCTCTCTCTTCACGTTGTTGCCAGCTCTAATCCTGATTTCCAAGTAATCCTGTCTTTCTGTGACTGGATATCATATCAAAGGAAAGACCAATTCTTAAGTTATCAAAACGTAATTTTTCTACTACTGAGTTCTTTTTGGAAGTAATCCTACAAAACGAATTGAAATTATAGACTAGAAGAAACAAAACATAATCTGTTCGTGTTTGGAATTTTTTTGGTATTTAGATTTTAAAAATCCATGAAAACTGTACAGGGAAACATTACACTTTCAGAGACAAACTAATGTAAAGAAGAAAAATGAAATACATTGGGTTTTCAGAGAGTGATACTAACAATATCGCATGCTAGTTGCTTTCCGTGAGAATGAAACTATTTCATTGGCCACTGCTATTATCTGGATCCTCAGTGTTGAGAAAGGTCAAGCCATGCTAAGAGTTATGTTTTAAAGCAAATCAAACCAGACTGATACTCTTAACTCTTAATCACTTTCCATTAGAGAAATAACTTGCAATTATAAGGCTTTTTTCCACGGAGCCTTTTTCTGAATAATCTGCCTCCATTATAGAAGTAGATGGCAATGATCCTCTTTATAGTCCTCAAACACATCTCTAATTCTCGCCATTGTGGAAGCAGTTAATAGCTTACGTCCTCTTTCTTTATGACATGAATGTTAACAGCAAGGGTCTGTGAGATAAATGACTAACTCCCGAATGAGTGGTTTTGTTGGAAACATTCCAAATCATGGCAAAAGGTGAAATTGTTTTTGTTTTTTCTACTTCCTGTCATATTGATGTAAGATGGGCATTTCATTTTTGTTACAAAATAATATATATAGTTGCAAATACTTAGGAAAATTATCACCAGACTAACTTAGACACAATGGGAACAAGTCATTCCTTTTTCGTCATTGTCAAATACTAGTAAATTTCTTCACGTGACATTGAGATATAGCTTATATAGTTTTATAGAGTTAAGAATGTAGGCTCTAAACTATTCAAACTCTTAATACATTTTTTATAGGAGCTCTTTTATTTAAACATGATTACTAGTTCTCTTCTTCAATTACAAATCCTCTGTATTTACTTACATTTGGTAAAAAGGATTCTGAGAATAAATTTAAAAGAACAGTGGAATGGGTGTCAGATAACCAGTTTCAAATTTACTGTGCTACTCAGGATCTGTGATGTCTTCGGGAAACCCCTCTATCTCTCTTGAATATCTCATCTCTGTAAGACCATTTTGCCTCAGCCCCACATCTCCCTGGTCAATAGCAGGCAGCCTTAGTCAACTATTGGCAAAGCCCCCCTTTCAGGTCTGGCCTGTTCTCCCGTTGGGCTGGTCTATTCAACAACACTGCAATCAAACCTCATGAGAACGACAATAACATTTTTCTCAGTACTGGCTCAGTCTCATTATCCAAACTTTATGGCTTAAGTTATTGAGAACCTGTGGTCAGAGAGAGTTCGTACATTTAAGTTCAACCTCAACTCCCTACTTCCTCACCATTCTAAGGTCTGAGTTTAAATTTCTTACCAATATCTTCATTTTTCCTAAAATATTATAAGTAACTTCTGTTGACTATGTGTCCAACTGCTTTAATATCATTTTTCTATTTTTATACTTAAGAATCTTCTCTACAAATGAACACAGAAATTTTTGAAATAAGGACAATTTTTGATATAAAGACAATGTTCTGTGTGTTCCTGAATTTCAAGAATGGAAAATGGAGTTTAAGACTCCAATGATAATACTTCTTCTATAAGACATGCTTATATGCTTATGCTAGGAATACTTCCCCAACTTGAATATTGCTCGAGGAGCACCTATTTTTAGGGACTGCATCACTTTTCTTTAAATTGGCTTGGTTGCAAATTGTCTTTCATCTCATTTTATCTCAACAGTAGACATTGGCCGGGTATGTGATGGGATAGGTAGACTCTCCCCAAACCTAAGTCAGCTGAAGGTTGACATTCCTGTTAGATTAATTACATTGTCAGGTTTTCTTTCCTGTAAAAGTAAAAATACTGTATAAAGAACAATGGTGAGAGGGAGTTAGGTAACACATTATCTGCCATTAATACATTAATGTTAATGTTTTTAACCTAAAGAGTAACTAAAAACAGTTATTTATGGTTATGCTATCATAAGAGTAAGGAGAAACAGTTCCAGAGATTAATTTGTAAAATTAACACTTATTAGTTGAATATTCATTATATGCCAGATTCTGCTTAAGTAAAAGGCCCAAAGCAGGTAGTACAGGACACACTGGGAGCAGCATGGAAAAAAGTGTCCTAGAAATAGGTGGTTAAGATAGATCCTAACACTAAATAAAGATGGGAGACAGCAACAAGCTCTTGCTCTGGGTAAGTCATTCTTCTCTGCTTGAATCACTCCTATCAGCTACATCTATTTATCATTCACAAAGGTCTTTATCATTGCATATGTTTTAACTAAGTGCACATCCTTTTCCTGAGCATTGTAAGGCATGACAGTCTTATGTTGTTTCAGAATCATTATTAGGTGTCTCTGAAAATAGCTAGTTTGAGTGATGTAAGTATTTTTATGGAAACTGGTAACATCTACATATATCTGAAGAAATAAAGAGATTTTATTACACAACTATTAGACAAAGCATTCTAAAAGATAAGCAAGAATGTGGTCATTAGAGTAAATGATGAAGTTCCTTAGGTTTACATCAGTAATGCACAGAATTAACCATACTTAATGTTATTAGAGAGGAATAAGCCATCCCACCAATCATAATCATCTTGATCCAATTCCATCCCACAGAAATTTTAATTTATCTAACTTATAAGAAAATGTGTTAAACAAAGGCACTTCACAATATTAGTGCAATTTGCATCAAATGCACTAGAGGAAATTACCTAATACAATTTTCTAACCCATTTAGTATCATGAACTTGGCACTAAAAGGAGAAAATTGCATTTTATGATTTGTAGGCTGTTGAAAACATCACACACCTGAATTCACACAATCTACATATTTTTATGCAGTTGCCTCAACAAAAAACAAGTCTTTAATAAAGCAGAACACTAACTTGATGATTTTCCTGCATTAAACTAAAACAAAAGAAACATCTTAGCTTTATTTGAGAAACAAAGAGTAACTATAAAAAAAATCATTTTTCTCCCACTTTTGGACTAAAATTACAAGTCTCTTATTGTCTCTATAGTTATCTTTCTGTAAGACTGAAGGAATAAAAAGATTGAAATAGGAACTGAAAAATATGTGTATGTATATTATTAATGTTCATACTCTGTTGAATAAAGGTTACTGAATAAAAGAACCAAAAAGAGAAGACCTATATATAGTGATAGAGTACATTAATTTCCCTTTTAAAAAAATATTCGTACTTTATTAGGAGCTTTGTGCAGATATAAAACTAAATTACAGAAACTGGATAAAGTTATTCATCCAGATAAGTAATCTTATAAAGAAGACCTCTTGGTTTGTAATTCCAGGGAGCTGGCAGAGAGAAAGAGGGATGCAAAATAAATGAAGTGCTTGCTATTTGGGACTGTGATTAACAATACAAGTTTTTCATAATTTGTCAAATGAGATGAATAGAGTTGCTATCATTTCTATCTTATCACCACCACAATGTGGCACATAAAACGGTGACAATGAAATGCTGTGAAAAGGATTACTCCCGAGATTCTGCTAGTGTCATGGTACTGCAAGCACTGGCGGGGTCACGCTTCAACTTAAGACACCCCAAAACCGATTCATCTTGCTGAAGGGAATAGATCTAAAACATCATCTTAACCTCGGCATCAGAAAGAAAAATAAGATGGCAGGAAAGACACAGGGCAAACACCGATTTCTCAGGCAAGAAAAGGAGCTGCAGGGCCAAGCAAATAGACAAAAAGTCATTCCTGAGGTTAACAGCTAACAGAGGCAGCAGTCGCGTTGTAGGACATAAGGGGGCAAAGGAAGCAAAGGCTCTGGAGAAACTGATTTATTTATAAAGACTCTACTTAAAGTAACCTTTAAGCAATTGCATTAGCAAGGACTGAGCATTTCTTGCAAATAGAATAAGGATCCTGAAATGAGAGATATTGACACCAAGGAAGAAAGGCATAAAAACAGGAGCAAAGTGATACACCAGAGGAATCTAGATTCAAGCAGAATAGAGACTACTTCCTAAGCCAAACTAAGCCTTTCTTACAGTTTCTTAGCAAGGCATAATTGCCACTTTACATTAGAACCTGACAGTATATCTTCCAGAATGGCGGCATATAGCTGTGCCTGAGGCAGCCATATGATAAAATCCATACAGTGTCATGCACACTGTCATTCCCTGGTATGGGTTCAGATGATACCAACAATGATTTATAGTCTATTCATTAATAAAGTTGAGCATTAACTTGTCAATCTGGGAGAAGTAACTTACAGATTTGTGGACTATGGAAATCCTACCTGATAATTTGTCAAAATCCAGAATATGGAGGAAAAAAAACAGGCAGCCTTCTAAGATGGCCTTAATGATCCCCACTTACCTGTATCCACAACCTTGTATAGTCCCCCTTCACTGGAGTGCAGGCTGGACCTAGTGACTGACTTGCTTCTGAGGAAAAAGATGGGATATCACTTCTGAAAATAAGTTACAAAAGTCCGTGACTTCCATCTTGCTCACACTCTATCTTTGGCTTTTCTTGCTTACTTCCTCGGAGGGAAGCCAGATGCCTTTGTGCAGGCTGCTCTACACTGGGACTCATCTGGCAGGGAACTGAGGCCAGCCTCCACCCAACAGCCAAGGAGAAATTGGGGCTTAAGGCCAAAGGTCCGTGAGGCAGTGAATTCTACCAACAAGAAGTGGCATTCAGTCCCAGTTGAGATGTAACCTTACAAAAGACCCTGATCCAGAGGACCCAGCTAAGCCTCACCCAGGTTCCTGAACCAAAGAAGTGAGAGAATACATGTGGCATTAAGCCACTTAAATGTTGGAGTAATTTATCTTTTAAGTAACAATAGATAAATAATGCAATATCACTCTTCAAAGAATTTTGTCTTAAGAAAATATGTATCTATGGTTATATCACATTGTCACCAAAGCCTAAGCAAATGCCTGAACAAGTAAAAAAATGTATCTTTATTATCATTATGTTTGGAATAAACTATATTAAAGTTACACAGCAATGAGCAACCTACCTCCCTAAAGGCTGTATTGTTGGTTTTTTATTTGTTTGTTTTCTATAAATATGTGTCACATTAGCAATAGTCATTTTGCCAATGAGATTTTCTTTATTATTTTCTCTTGGGATATCTACTTAATAAGAATGAGAAAAGAGGGGGAAATAATCTAAAGAAAAAGACAAATCTGAAAATTGAAACTACTATGTGACTTTTTTAAGCATATATAAAAATTACTATAAAATTAGGAAATATATGAAATGAAACAATATGTTTAAAACCATAGATCCATTTGATATTATTTCATTCAAAATCTAATTAAGTGTTTTGAGAGTATAATAAACAATCAAAAATCATTTTACATCTAAATTCAGTACTTTTATTTTTATTTCTGGAAGGAGTATTTTACTCTTACTTGCAATAGCTTATTGCCTAGGCCCACACATATAGCAGAAAGCATAAAATGAATGGAGGTCAGACATTCCTACTCTAGTAATAATAAGGCTTACTTGGTGTCTCTATTCACTGAAACAGTTTCAAGCCCCAGTCCTTCTTTGTTTTTTATCTGTGCAAGAACTGTTCTGCTTCAACTGAGTTCCTGGCTTCTTTGATTACTCACTGACCTATTTCCTATCTTTTCTGATTTCCAGAACTTTAGTTATTATGTGCTGATCACTGCAGTGTTTTTAATTGTCAGTCCTCTGTTTCTAGTCTGGAGTCTTAACTGATTCCATTTCAGCTCCTGCCTGAGTTATCTTACTTGTTTGTATCTTATGCCAGCACCAGTCCTATTGCCCTTTTAACAAAAGAGCAAACTATTTTAATCAGCACTTGATTGCTCCATATTGTTTGAACACAGTTTTAAATTTAGTACAAAGAACATGAAGCTCTTTTTAGTAGGTTTGTTCAGTATGCTTGGGTATAGCAGTTCTGACACTCTGTGTGTGTAGTATGATTGAACAAATGAGTAAATGTGCTGATGTTAAAACACTACTAAGCAAATGAGTACATGTGTTGATGTTGCTTTTCACAATGGAAGATGCAAGTTATGAACATGGAATGGAGAAATGCAAGGAACAACTTTGTAGCTGGTTATTGAAATTAGAGGCAAATATGGACTTATAATTTATATATAAATTGCACAAACACACTCTGCTGAAAGGGCCAGGAATAACCACATCATAAGAGCAATGAGCACATCTAGCACCAAGATCTTGGTTTCTAACTACCATTACCTATTTAAAGAAACTAGCGCTTCTTGGAAAAATTGCTGAGTCAAGGACAATGAACAGAGTAGGTACAAAATGGTTCTGGAATATTTTCTCATACTGGAAATGAAGTAAGTGCTTAAAAGTGATAAAAAAAAAGAAGTGATTGGGAAAGGCTTGTCAAAAGATTCTAGAAGCTGTTTGAAAGGACTAGCACAGGCCAAATCTGAATGAGCAACAAAAATATTTTTTTTGTTGTAGTAATGGATTAAATCAATTGATATGTCAGGAATCTATTAGTACGTACTGATAATAAATATATAGATAGATAAACAGATAAAGGGGGGATGGAGGGCCCTTTACAGTAAATAGATAACAAATTTGGAATGACTGGCAGAACTGGAAAAATCTGAAAACCATTATAGTGAAGATTTATTTGGGCAAGAATCATTAATTAATACTATATACAGGTATAGAAAGGATGATGAGAAACAGAATAGTTACATAGTCTCAAAGCTTTCCCTTATAAGTTATTAATTATAAAAAAGAAACCTACTACTATACTGTGGAGAAAATGGACAGACCTTTAACCACATGACCTTACCAATAAGGAGCAAATAACAACTTTCAATTGAAGCTGGTAGAAGAGGCAAGTATCTTTTGGCTCATTCTGCAAGTATATATATGATGTTTTCACCAAGTTATTACTTGATTAGTAACTGACCAAGGTGTATACCTATGTTCAGCTCCTGAAATTCACTATTTACTCTACATGGGTGAGATAAATTAACTGAAATAATCCCACAAAGTGAAGTTTTGTTCACTGCCTGAATAAAATGCTTTCTGAAAAATTTCAAGGCTACTGTCAGACCATATTTTATTTTATTACATACTTTATTTCTAATAATTTTTTCTGTGCTTGCTTTTTTACACAATCACTTGTCCTCATTTTAGTTTTCACTGTATGCACATTCTCAGTAGTTTTCATTGTGTGCACATTCTCAGTAAGAGCTTGGGTCTAATGTCAGGAGGATTTGTAGAGTATATATCATGTAATAGATACCTGACTCAAGGCGCAGCCATTTGGTTCCTTCCTCCATGGTTTCCATCAAACTATTTTCTCTGCTAGTAACCATTGTTTTTTAGTCTCTTCTGTTATCTCCGACTTGATACTTTTTTTTCAAGCAATAGGGTTGAAAATGTGTGTGTCTGTGTGTTTACATGCAATGGTTATTATCTCTTTGTTAAGCATCTTGTATAAGAAGAGTTTCCAAAATCTTTTAACTTATAACAGAGTTTCAAAATATGAAGTGTATTCTAAATTACATATGTTTATCACTATTTGGAAATGAAAATTCTTCACATGTTAACACCAGGAAAAATGTCATGCCTTGTTTGTGCTAATGGTAATATACTTTGGAAACCGGCATAATTCTATGACTACTAGTCAAGGTAAATTCGAGGATATCAGATATGGTTTGAAATAAGCATTTACCATTCTGTCCTCCAAAGTTTGAGACTTGAAGTTGAAAATGAATAACATATTTTGGATACACTGAAACAGATTCAAACTTCCATTCATTTCTAGTTTATATGGATGTCAAAGTTTTGAGAAACATGCTTTAAATAAACATGGGAAATGAGAGCACATGGTTAATGTTAGAGATAGTAATTATTTATAAATTTTAACTACTACTAATCAAATTCATATGTAAATTAGGTTAAAATGAATTCAATGGGCTATTAACAACTTTTTATCCCACTTAGAGTTAGGTATTTGATCTTTACTGCTATAACAATCCTCAGGGCAATTTGTAGTTGTTAAGACAGATGCCTAGTTTGTTATCGCCTTTCTGCAGTGGTTCAGTAAAAAATTCCTCAGACATATGCTAAGCCCAAGTACAATGTGAAATTTCAGTCTTTATGTAGGTAATTTTTAATTTTCATCTTTAGGTTGCTGAATTTCTTATATTTCTATAATTTTTCCTAATTTCTATCCAGTCATTTATATAGTTCAAAGAAACCACACACATTATATTATATAAAAATTATTTTGATGAAATACAAATTATTCTATATATTTTGAAATAAAAACAAGAGTTAATACAATTTTTAAAAATATGTTCTACAACTAAATAGCATATTAATTCACTCAAACTGCACAAGTCATCATTAGACCAATATTAGTAATTCCATCAGATGCCCAAAGTCAAATAAAACATGCTATAACTTTAAATCAGGATGGGAGGAGCTGGAAGAAGAAAGGAGGAAAAAGAGCACTAGCTATAAGGAGAAACATGGCAGAAACAGACTTTATTAAATATTTGTTAATACCATTCAAATTGTTTTACAATAATTCAAAGAAAAAGATTTAAATAAAGACAAAATTAAAAGTTTTCAACTTTCAGTTAAAATGTTTAGCATTCTACTATTAGAAGAAAAAAGTACTTTAAAACTTACTGATACTCAGATAAGTAAACTTAAATAACAAATAAATAAATAACGTTTAAAATGCTTTCAATCTCCCTGGGTCTATACATATTTATTACTGTTTTCTTCATTTACCAGAAAAATTGACACAGGAAGTGTAGTTCAGGAAGAGAGCTGAGGGACTCAAGAAACTACAGGTATTAGTGGCTGGAGGCCAGCTCCTGTGGCCAGCTAGTAAAACAAGTTAAGCAGAAGCAAACCAGCTAGATTCTAGATAGGGAACAAAGTTAACCTGCAGAAACCCCAAAGTTTATTATACACTCATTAACATATTAAAAATTACAGTTCTGAGGCTGACCATATTAGGGCAAAAAGAAGGTATTGCTATGTGGGTAAAATCGCAAGGTTTCCAGAATCTCATGCCTGACGGTAGTGCATTTCCATGTCAGTAAGTGTTTCCAAGGGGTGGAGAGAAGTAGTCCATCTCTATATCAATAGTTGATTACACGGTGGGTGAGGAGCGAGCATGCACTGGGACCAGAGAGATGTGGTGGGGTCCTTTTGCAGCCAGGTAGTGAGCGACACAGGTGAGCAGAAGTAGATGACTGCTTGTAGGCAATAAACAGCTTTGTCCCACTTTATTTCTCCCTTTGACTTCAGCTTCAAAGGTTGTTTGCCTCAGACTGGGAACATATTTTCCCTCAGGAATTATACCTGGCAGTAGATGACAGGTCTTCTGAACCCAAAATCTGTCTTCATGGATGTGACCCTTGGGCAGGCTGCCCCTAGAGATGGTGGGGAGATACCCAGAAAACCCCCTGAGGGTGGTGGGGAGGCCCCAGTGGCTGCTGCATTGGGGAGTGATGAGTCACCCTTCCCTCTGGCAATGGTGGGGGGTGCAGCTGAACCCAGTAACTCCCTATCCATGGGACTTCCAATAGGAGAGCCCCTAGTGGGGAATTGGTCTAGGGTAAAGCACTTCCTAGATGGGTTGGAGACACCGGAAGATGTGGAATCAGCCTTCTGTGAGATAGAAGACTGCTTAGAGGACCTGACTGGCTGTATAGCAGCCATGATTGTGGGATGTTTATTTCTTGAGCTAGTGGAAAGGGTTATCGAGGAGAGAGACACCCTTTGGCATTGCTTGGAGGAGCTAGGTGATGACCCATGGGATGCCCTTAAGAAAGAGAGACAGTTATTGAGAAGACAGGTTGACTCCTGGAAGATATGTTAGTAGTGAGGGAGGACAGCAGGAGAATCTACGCTGCAGGAGGCTGTGGGGCAGGGGGAAGAATGAGCACTGTCTTCAGCCCTGGAGATGGTAAAGATGATGGGAGAGGATGAGGGGGTGGGGCCGAGGGCTGATCTCTTGCCCAGGCCACCGCCTGAGGCACCAGCCTCTCCTGTTTAAAGACCCACCAGGTTGTAATTAAGAAAATTAAAACCCAACAACCACAGGGAGAGCCACCCCCTCCCCAGGTTGTGGAGCAGTAGTCTATGCTCTTGTCCCTATGCCCAGGATGAGCTGGTGGACATGAGCATCTTGTTTTGGCAGAAGCCTTCGGAACCTCTGCTTACACAGTTTTTGAGTCTCTGTGATATGGGGGTGGAAAACATGTTGGGTTCTGAAATGGGTAGACTGGCTTCCCTGACAAGTCACCCTTCCCACCAGCATCAGTTGCAAAGTGCCTTTCACGCCTCAGGGAATTGGGCACATCTGGGTTGGCTGACAGAAACCATCAGGGCAATCTGGCCTAATCAGGGTGATTTACTATGTATACTCAAGCACTAGCTGTTAAACATATGCAAAGCTCGAGCAGGCATTATGGAAGTTGGGCATGAAAAATATCACCTATAATATGGACCCCCAGGGCCCCGAAGAGGAGTTGCTCACTGTAGGAATGAAAAATCTGGTGTTCCACACAGCTCCCTCATCTCTCTTTGGGTCCCTAGTGACTATTCTTGCCCCGCATATAGAGCAACCCATAAGTGAAGCTACTCATACTTTAGCAGATCTGGGGGAGGTTGAAACAATAAGAGTATGGAAGTAAGTATGGGCTAAGACTTGAAAAAAGAAGTGCAAAGGGCCCTGTGAAGGTCTCTAGGACCCAGATGTGGGTTGATTTAATAAACGCAGGGGTAGTGAAAGAAAATTTTGATGGGTAGCCTGATAGGATCTTGTTATAACTGTGGCACAAATTAAAGCCAGAGCAGAAGTTCCAGCTGCTGAGATCCAGGACAAGGAACCTAGAGTGAAAGCCCCATTTCTGGCCTGTGTCCCTGCAAGACTTCCTGGGGGACTGTAATTTCAGGCTCCATCTGGGCCCTTACTCCCACAGAAGGATGATTCTGCATTGCAGTCTGACTGAGGTGGGGACAAGGCCCCTACCTTGGGGGACGTGGTGAGGACTGGAGGCCACATGTGGAATTAGCAATTCATTGGTCCCCTGTGAATGTACAGCATGTCCTGGTGCTGGTAGACACAAGAGCTGAATATTCTCTGATTTATGGCAATCCTGAGTGTTTTCCTGGGACCCCTGCTGTGATAGATGGCTATGGGGGTAAGGCAGTTAGAGTGAAGAAAGCCCAAATCCCATTGAGAATAGGGCGTTTATCCCTAAAGGAGTATACTGTATACATTTCTCCCATCCCTGAATATATTTTGGGTATAGATATCCTGCAGGGCCTATGGTTACAGACCACTGCAAGTGAGTTCAGACTGAGGTTATGTGTAGTAAAGACAGTTCTGAAGAGACATGCTAAGCACCCACCTGTAGCTCTTCCTGCACTTCAGTGCATGACAAATACTAAGAAATATTAATTGCCTGGGGACACAGGGAAATTGGAGAAACTCTACAGGAGTTGGAGAAGGTGGGTATCATAAAGCCCACTCATAATTCATTTAATTCTCTGGTGTGGCCAGTGAAAAAGCCAGATGGCTCCTGGCATATGACTGTGGATTACAGGGAATTGAATAAAGTCACATCTCTTTTGCATGCTGCTGCCCCCCTCTATAGCAGCCTTTATGGACACCCAGTCATGAAGTAGAGACGTCTCATTATGTTGTGGACCTTGCTAATGCTTTCTGCTCTATTGACAATAGCATAGGAAAGTTAGGAACAGTTTGTTTTCACATGGGAAGGCCTGAAGTGGACATTCACTGTCCTTCCACAGGGATACTTCCACAGTCCCAACATTTGTCACAGACTTTCTTAGCCACATGGAAAAAACTGCAGACAGTGTGGCTGTATCACTACATTGATGATATGCTCACATCTGAGTCTCTTGCAGATTTAGAAGGGCCATTTCTGAGACTGCTGCAATATTTACAGGAGAAAGGATGGGCTGAACAGCACCAAGGTTCAGGGACCTGGTTTGTCTGTAAAGTTCTTGGAGGTTGTTTGGTCAGGTAAAACTGATTATTCCAGAATCAGTAATAGACAAAGTCTAGGCTTTCCCTACCCTTATCACTGTGGCAGTATTACAAGAATTTTGGCATCTTCTGGGCTACTGGAGAGTGTTTATCCCACACTTGGCACAAATTCTGAAGCCCTTATACCATGAGGTGGGACTGGGATGAGACATGTGCAGCTGCTTTTACTTACTGCTGCTAAGCAAGAAGTCAAGGCTGTATAGGCCCTGAGTATAATGGACTCATCGAGGCCCTGCAAGCTAGATGTTCATGTAACCAAAATGGTTATTACGGACAGGGCCTTAGCAGCATCTTGAAAGGACCCAATAACCTATTGGATTTTGGTCACAATTATGGAAAGGAGCAGAGGCCTGGTACAACTTGATAGAGAAGCAACTGGCTGCTGTGTACACTTCTTGCTGGCTACAGAACCCATCACCAGAACAGCTCCAACCAAGGTAATAACCACCCATTCCCATCACAGGGTGGCTATGAGACTGGACCCAACAGCCATGGAGTGGCATGGCACAGACACCTACACTGACCAAATGGGGCTCATATTTATAGCATCACAGTGCTCTTTCCACTAGCCCCTTAAGTGGAGAACTCCAACATTTATTGGGGCCAGTGATATATACCAATGGGAAGCAGGAAGAACTTGTTTTTGAGCCATTGGTAGCCAAAAGTCCTTATCAGGAGGAAAAAGCCCCTATACCTGAAGATGCTTGGTATACAGACGGCTTTAGTTGTGGGCAGCCCCTGAAGTAGAGGTCTGTGGCTTTTCATCCTGAGACAATATGGATGGAAGATGGTAAGGGGAAGAGAAGCCAATGGGCTGAGGTGCAGGCAGTATGGCTTGTGATCACCCAGGAGCCCTCCCCTATATTTGTCTGCACTGACAGCCTGGCCATCTATCATGTCTTGACACTGTGGCTACAGACATGGTATCAAGCCAACTGAATGGTTGGTCACTGGCCCCTTTGGGGGCGAGAGTTGTGGCAAGACCTATGGGCCTCTGGTCAGACTAAGACAATTACCGTATGTCATGTGACTGGCCATTTGCCTTTGGCATCCCCAGGGAATGATGAAGCAGACACACTGGCCTAGGTGCATTAGCTAGAAGGAAAGCCTGCCTCTGATGTAGTCCAATGGTTACATCAGCATTTGTTTTACATGGGACAAAAGACAATGTGGGCTGTAGCCCGTTGGTTGGGCTTGCCTATGACCTTTGAAGAAGTCAGCAGAGCCCAGAAGGAGTGCTCTAAGAGGGACTTACACCGAATCCTGCAGCAACATGGGACAATAGTAAAGGGGCCGATACACCTTGTCAGGTGGCAGACAGACTATATTGGGCCTTTGTCCATATCAGAAGGATATTGGTATGCCATGACTTGTGTGGACACGGCTACTGGACTGTTGGTTGCTTTTCCTGAAAATCATGCAGGTCAGCAAACCACCAAGAGGGGCCTAGAGCATCTCTTTGCAGCCTATGTCAAGCTGCAGGTGACTGAGAGCGATCAAGACACCCAGTTTAGAATGAGTGCAGCAATTAGAGAGGAAGTGGAAGTTTCATGTACCATATAACTCAACTCTATTGGGGCAGGCATGATAGAGAGGTACAACGGTTTGTTGAAATCTGGCCTGAAGTCAGACCCCAGCAGTCTACAGGGCTGGTCAGTTTGCTTATGGTCAGTGCTATAGCATTTGAATGAGAAGTCCTGAAAAGGAGCCTTGAGCCCTGTGGACATGCTAACACACATTGCTGCCTCTCCTATACAACTGTATGTGCAAACCAAAGAGGAGTTACTGAAGCCAGGATACGGCCAGCAGAGCAATATCCAGCTGCCAGACACATTAAACCCTGGGGACTCTGTTGAGTGGGCCCAGAAATTCTGACACGTGGACCAGCAATGGCTGACCCTTCTGGCACCTTTGGCAAAAGGCCTGGAAGCTGGCCTCCTGTGTGTTCCTGGTGTAACAGCAGAGTGGTTCCCAAAGATCATGGTAGTATACCCAAAACATCTGGAAGGTAAGAGTATTTTATGAGGAAGTTTTGTTCTGCCTTTATGGTCAGTGAATGTACCTCCTGTAACTCTATATATTGACCCATCTGTAACTCCCATAGGGAAGGGGTGAAGATCTGGTATACTATCCAGGACGAGATCTCATTCCTGTCACTCTCCTTTCATAGGACCACTCTCTTGCATGCATCTTACCTGATAGACAAGGTTTGCCTATGCTGGTGGCATTAAAACAGGTATCTTACCACCCTTAAGCTTATTTTCTTCTATAGTCCCTGTGGAACTTGCTGCAAATGGCATGATGAGTGCACTGAATTCCCTACCCATTCAGCTGTTGGCCTCTGTGGACTGCATGAGCTATGGACTTAATCAGCATAGGACTTTGAACATAGCTGAATCATCTGGCTTGAGGATTATCATGATTTTATTGCTGTTTGTTATTGTATGTTATTAGTCTGGTTACAGTGCTCCAGTTTTCTCACACAGGGGCCATTGTGGAAGATGGGGAGTGAATAGATTATGAGGTATTATTTCTGCACAGGTGGGCTATGAGTAAAATTGCAGCAT
Organism: Phataginus tricuspis; assembly: GCA_029783875.1. Lineage (NCBI taxonomy): Eukaryota > Metazoa > Chordata > Mammalia > Pholidota > Manidae > Phataginus > Phataginus tricuspis. The sequence continues at coordinate 10,357,907 of JAQQAC010002594.1, read as the reverse complement.
TTTCAGAATCTCTAGCCTGGACTTAGTGCATCTCCATATCAATAGGTGAAGAGAAGTAGTCCACCTCCATGTCAGTAGGTGATTACAAGGTGGGTGGGAGCGAGCAGGCACTGAGATGGGAGAGGTGTGGTGGCATCCTTTTGCAGCCAGATCACGAGAGACACCACTGAGAAGAAGTAGATGACTCTTTGTTAAGGAATAGATGGGTTTCTACCACTTTATTTCTCCCTTTGACTAATTTCAGCTTCAAAGGTTATTTGCCCCAGGCTGGGAACATATTTTCGCCCTGTAATTACAAGCCTTAACTCATTTGGGGAAAAATCCTACCTATCCTGAGGAAAAGGCCTTACCTTGCTTAAACTCCAGCTGTAAGACTATTCAACCTCACTGTGCTGCTCTCCTCTTGAGTATGACTGTGCTTCCTCCTTGAGTGTGTACTTTCATTTTAATAAACTATCTTTTGCTTGCACCTGCTTGACCTCTCATGAATTCTTTCTCAAATGAAGTCAGGAACCCAATTTCAACTGTCTCAAGGCAGAAATGTACCATATAAATGTACCATATAACCCTACCATGGTGTCCATATGTCGGAATGTCTGGCGTCTCTTGTGATCTGCAACTGTCTCAAGGCAGAAATCTCGCACTGGTGCACAAGTGAGATATCCCTAGTATAGGCCAACCAGAAGCAGAATGGCTTAGTGGAAATTGCATGTCATTTTGAGCTAAGTCAACTATGTTTCAGTTTTAACCTAAAGAATAAAGGGTAGTAGAATATGTCACCCCAAAATATGCCACTTTGGATTATTTTTAACTAAAGTCACTTAGAAAAGTACAGATGCAAAAAAGGTACTCTGGCCTCCTCTATTCTTCCTAAAAGCAGAAGATAAAACTCCTGTGTCAAAGATGTCCTCCCTAAACCAGGAGGGAAAGAACATTCTTATCACCACAGCTGGGGACTTAAGGCTGAGAGAAAGCTGTACATACAAACCTGGTTAAAATAACCCTTATATTCCTTTGTCTCCCCATAGATTTAAGTTACTTTTCCACAATTACTACTTCTGGTCAACATAATATATAATTATTTATGCCTAACTGCTTTTTGGGTCTTCATTTTCCTGTGAAGACTCCCATGTATATGTAAAAATATGGAATGAAATGTGTATGCTTTTCTCCTGTTAATTTGTCTTATGTCAACTTAATTGTCAGGTCTAGTCAGAAACCCTCAGAGAATAAAGTAAAAGTTTTCCTCCCCTAAAAAAGTACAGACAGTCTGCAACTTAAAATGATTCAATTTCTGACTTTTTAATTTTATGATGGCATGAAAGGAATACACATTCAGTAGAAATCATACTTCAAATTTTGAATTTTGATCTGTTCCTGGGCTAACAGTATGTGCCATGATAATCTCATGATATAGGCAGTGGAGGAGGGCTGCAGCTCCCAGTCAGCACGCAATCACAAGAGTAAACAACCAATACTCTGACCACCATTCTAGTTTTCACTTTCAGTGCAGTATTCAATAAATTACATGAGATGTTCAAGACTTTATTATAAAATAGGCTTCATGTTAGATGATTTTGCCCATATGCTGTAGGCTAATGGAAGTGTTTTGAGTGCATTTAAGGTAGGCTAGACAAAGCTATGATATTCAGTAGGTTAGATAATATTAAATGAATTTTCATCTTACAATATTTTCAACTTACAATGGGATATAGAGCCATAACCCATATGCCCCTATAAACCCTTACATTGTAAATTGAGGAAGATCTGTAAATACTTTTTTTGAGCTGTCAAACAACTTTAACATCAGGCCTCAATTTTCTCATCAATAAAAGAAGGAGTTAGATTTAAATCAGCATTTCCCAAATTATTACAAATTTAGTAGCTGAAAACAATACAATTTATCTTACAGTTCTATAGGTCCAAAGTACAACATAGGTATTACTGGGCTAAAAAAAATCATCAGCATGGATGTGTTCATTTCTAGAGTCTCTGGGAAAATCTGTTTCCGTGGATTTCCTAGCTTCTACAGGTTACCTGCGTCTACTGGTTCATGGTCCCCTCCTCTGTTTTCAAGCCGTTAATGCTCAGTTTCTCTCCTTCCATCCTCACACCTCTGTATCTGACCAAAGTTGGGAAATGTTTTCTTCTTTTAGGAGGTCATATGACTATTTGGGGTCTACCCAGAAAATATATAATAATCTTCCTACCACAAGGACTTCAATCTTAATTATCTTGCCATGTAGGGTAACATATTTAAAATTTCTGGAGATTAGACCATGGGCAGTTATGAGGAGCTATTATTCTGCCTAACACATGGTATTTCATAGGCGTGTAGCTTAGGAACATGATTATTAATCTCTAGGAAAGAAGAATTATTTGGTCAAATAACTTTGTGAAATCCTCTTTAAAATGTCAATTTTGGAGAGTCAAAGTACACATTACTATTTTAAGGACTCTAAAGATTCTCCAAAATATTTTACAAATTTTGTGTAATAATTTTCATATATTTTCATACCTATTAACCTGGAAGTTTTTCTCTTAATTCTCATTGTAAAGTGCATAAGTAGAATATTATAATTGTCTTTGCAAAAATAATCTATGATATATGAACCCAACAATAATCACAGATGTTCAAGCATAATCCAAAAGAAGTTGAAAGTCCTCGAAAAAAGGATAATATGTGTATTAACTACAGATATGCACACATTTTGTAGGAATTCATTAGAATTACAGATTGCCAAGAAAGAAAATGGACACAACATTCCCCTTGTTGGTTTAGATTAACACCTCAAGCTAGGTTGTCAAAGAAAGGGAATTTAAAGCAAGAAAGGTAACTATATGGGGGGAGTAGACAGTGTGTACTGGCAAGGCATTTCCTTATCTATTCCCTTACTAAGCTCAAAGTTGCTCAGTGACCCTGTCTTCCAAGATAAGAACCTAAAAGACAAGAGACTTGCCTAACTCTCACTCCCTCAAAAATCCTTCCTATAAAAGCCAAACCTCAGACTCTTTTGGGATGTGAATCAAATTCATCACCAGAAAGGCCACATCCTCATCTCTGCACCCATATCTCAGCCTCCAATTTTCCGACCATTGCAATGTTCAACAAAGGTTAAAACAAAACAAAAAAAAAGAGTTTCTAGTCAATAATTGATTACCCAGAAATTCTAATGAGAACAGCTTTTCTTCCTACCGCAATACAAAACTGAACTCCCCTATATCAAGCACCTAACTGCTTAGGTATTAGGTTCATAGCTATAGCATAGACATGACCTCTATAGGCTAGAGACTGAAAATTAAAAACCTTGGGAGGACAGAGTTGTGAAAATTTAAGAATTTAGAAGTTTCTGTGTTATCAAAGTGTTATCAAAGCAATAGCATACCCATTTGTTTCAGCCAAGAACTCAGGATTAAGTGAGAAAAGGAGAGACTACAATAAATAATCACTATGTATCTTTAAACTGAATCTGTCTTCTAGGGAAAAAAAAGTGTATTTCTCTGCAAAGAACTTTCACACATTTTTAGTAAGTTGATAGTAATGATCATTAGTTATGGCAATTAAATGATATTTGAATGTGTCCAACTTTACTTTTCTATTAATAGAAAGGTACATATTAAGATACTCAAGAATTTCATATTACATACATAAATACCCACACATACACATACACAGTTGGAAAATACAAAACATGGCCTCTGTCACTTAAAATATTAACTATTTTTACTAACTATCCCATTCAGGAAAACTAGGAAAAAATAACAACTAATACATTTTTCCTTTCAGGTACTAATGTATTTTGAGAATTCAAAGTAAAATGTTGTATTTGGAGTAAAAAATGGTTCAGTCCTAACACCTTAGAAAACATTTAATCCTAGGACTTGAATTTTGGGAGTTTGGGAGTAAATAAGATATTTCTCTTTTCTTTGAAAGATTTTTGTACTGCTAAACTTATTACTTCATTTTATAAGCCCTACTTTTATTTAAACCTTATTTTAAAGTAATTACAAGTTTAATAAGGGATTAAAATTAAATTATTTCTGAGAAAACTTCAAAATTATGGTCTTTCATCACCAAAGTAAGAAGTTGGAACTTAACTGCTGCCACCCTTATAAAAGAAACAAACTTTTAATTTACTTTAACTCATCTATTTACTTGTATAGATCACTCTTTGGCTGTACTTCCAAGTGTGTCACACTAAAGAGATCTATAGTCATTAAGCTCACGCTTTGGTCTTCAATAATGGATCTTGATTTTCTCTCATTTAATCAGATTTACACAATTTTGTAGACTAATTGGGGTAAACTGCCTATTTAAAAAACCAATTATATTTTATAATTGACCACATCTTTTATTGAAACCACTAGTCTTTACAAGCTATTATAGATTTACACATATGCGACCATTAAAATTGAGTATTATATATGAATACCTTATCTTTCATCAGGTGTAATGTCTAATCAGTTAGATTGGGCAAATAGATACAATAAAAGTAAGTTTGGATTGACTGCATACTAACAATTTTATCACTCTAGTAAGCATATTAGCTTTTTCAATGGGTATTTAGTACACTGGAGCGTAACTGTTACGGGTTGAGTTTGTTCTCCTTGGTTCTCGTCCCCGCTGCAACAAAGAATTGAAAGGCAGAGATACAGTAGTGAAGCGGAGCAAAAGTTTTATCTGAATGCACTCCATGGGAGGAGTGGGCCAGAGTCAAGATAGACAAAGGCTCCGAACTGTAAGGGAGGGTCGCTTTACCACTGCCTAGCTGGGAGGAAGCTCTTTGGATTGACAGCTCTAAGTACACACCCATTCCTCTTGGTGCACTTGTCTTTTCCCAAAACGCACACAGGAAAGCTCATGGTGGTGGGGGGTGCAAACCTACAATTTTATTTTAATGAGGTTATGAGGAGGTGTGGTTAGGGTGGTTCTTAGTTTTGTTCCATTGCACCAGTGTTGGGACCTGGTTGTGAGGGGTCTGGCCTGGTCCCAATGGGCAATAAGTTCTCTCCCTGCAAAGCCTTTGTTGTCTTCACAATGTACCCCCTACCTGGGCAAAGTTTGGGCAGACTTTTTTCCTTGAGCCTTACCTTACTGTTCCCTGGGTGCTCATGTCTATCTTTCTACCTAACATTCTTAACATAATAACTTACATGAACAACTAAAGTCAAAACAATACTGTTCTACACAAGTTATTACCCCATAAAATAAGAATTATGCAGCTGTTCAGCAGTAGTCAAATGAAGACACTTACTACCTATATCTAGTAGTCTACAATAGTCACAAGACAGTATTGACTTATTCATTTTACAAAACACACGATTTGAATCTCCAGGTGACATACACATGTAATTTATATAGTGCAAAGTATAATGATTTTCCAATATAATCACTGATATATCATTAAAATAATCACTAATTTTATTCTGTAAAGATTATCTGATAGACCATTACTTAGAAAGATATTGTGCACCTATCACCAAATAAAATTTACAATAGTCTTCTACCTATTTACTTGACAGTTTAAGAAGGACCAATCATTGATGGTTTTCTGCATAGATGATTAGAAGCCATGATAAAAATTTCTCTGTCCTTTTCTCACTGTGTGTACCTCTGTGTGTGTGTGTGTCTGTTTCTGTCTGTCTGTCTCTCTTTCTCTTTCACATACATACACATAAACATGGAATCATTTCAATTCTTTAAGAAATCCTATTTTTAATTACTAATCAAAAATGAGTGATTCCTGTTCCAGGTAACTACAAACTGTCTTAGGGCAAAAAGAAAGTCTATGAATGTAATCCTACTCTATACCAGGTAACTACTTAAGTGTAAGAATATCATAATTTGTCCCACTCCTAGGAATTTACCCCAAGAATGCAGCAGCCCAGTTTGAAAAAGACAGATGCACCCCTATGTTTATTGCAGCACTATTTACAATAGCCAAGAAATGGAAACAACCTAAGTGTCCATCAGTAGATGAATGGATTAAGAAGATGTGGTACATATACACAATGGAATATTATGCAGCAATAAGAAAGAAACAAATCCTACCATTTGCAACAACATGGATGGAGCTAGAGGGTATTATGCTCAGTGAAATAAGCCAGGCCGAAAAAGACAAGTACCAAATGATCTCACTCATATGTGGAGTATAAGAACAAAGAACAACAACAACAAAAAAAAAAAATGAAGGAACAAAACAGCAGCAGACTCACAGAACCCACGAATGGACTAACAGTTACCAAAGGGAAAGGGACTGGGGAGATGGGTGGGAAGGGAGGGATAAGAGGGTAAAAGGGGCATTACGATTGGCAGACATAGGGTGGGGGGGCACGAGGGGGACTGTACAGCTCAGAGAAGACAAGTAGTGATTCTCATCTCACTACGCTGATGGACAGTGACTGTAATAGGGTTGGTGGGGAGGACCTGATGAAGGGGGGAGTTTAATCATCACAATATTGCTCATGTAATTGTAGGTTAATGATACTAAAATAAAATAACTTGTTAAAAAAAAAAAGAATATCATAATTTGATGTGGGTTGGGTTGGGAAATAAATACTTTAATCTCACCACTTCAAATATGCTGATGGACGGTCCAATTCATTATGTGAAATATAATTGGACTTGCATAGAGAAATGATTATTTCAAATAAGCATTAAAGATCATTTTCATGCCTACATTGTAGAGATATGTTTTACTTAGCATTTTTCTATAAATATCATTGTTATTTTTTAGAAGAAATAAAGTCATAAACAATTTTGATTAAAAACTGTTAATTAAAAGTTAAGCTTTTTTCATTCTTCATTTTATTTGTTTACTTCAGGTGTGAATGCAATGCTAGTTAATTTTTTACTGTTACATTCTAGAGCTGTGCTATCCAACAGAGTAAATACTAGTCACATGTAGCTATTTAAATTTAAATAAATTAAAATGAATAAAATTAAAAATTCATTTCCTCAGTCATACTAACTATACTTTAATTGCTCAATTGACAGACATATGGGACATTACCATTATCTCTGAGAGTCTTTTAGAGCAGTGCTGCTCTAGAGGTACCACAAAGAATGAAAAGATCATGAGTTTGGGAAATAAGCTCTCATAAATTATATAGCCAACACTCACACCCATCTCCAGAGTCTGTCCTTTTCCCACTGCACCAGGCACTTAGCAACCAATATTGCACATTAGGCAGAGAAACTCTGGTCAATAATACAGGTTCAGCACAATTTATAAGGATATAGTAGTGAAAAATGGTTATAGAAAAATTATATTTTGCCCAACTCACTAGCTATAGTGAACATAGCAGAAATATTTTTAAAGAGAATCAGGCAATATAAACATGGATTAATTTATAGTTAACTAATAAAGATGGTATTTTCTTATAAGTCTGGACTCAGCCTACTTTCAAAAATAACTTAGAAGTAGTTATTCTATTGTCTCAATATCAAGCACCTTATCAGAACATGGTAATTTAACTCATCAACTGCTTTCTTAAATTTCGTTTTGCAATTCACCAAGTAAAAAATGATTCTGTAATATTATGGTCAAAGACAAATGGGAAACATCTTAGTTTGGACTGTTGTAACAAAAATACCATAGTCTGGGTGGCTTAAACAACAAACATTAAATATTTCTCATAGTTCTGGAGGCTAGGAAATCTAAGTTCAAGACTTTGGGATCATGGTGAGAGTCCTTTTCTTGGTTTGCAGAGGGAAATTTCTTGCTATATGGTCACGTCTTTTTCTTAAAGAGCACTAAGCTCATTTATATGGGTTTTTACCTAACTGATGACCTAACTACCTTCCCCAGGCCCACCTCCAAGTCGTCAGATTGGGAATTAGAGCTTCAACATATGAATTTTATGAGTACACAAACATTGTCTATAGCAGGAAAGAACAACTGTATGTCCTGAAACTTGATCCTTGAAATTCTTTTAAAAATAGCTCTAATGTGCTTAGAAAAATATTCAGAAAATGGGATTATTTTTTTAAATGGGAATATTTTGAAAGAAACAAAGTTTCAAACAGTAATTGTATTGTGGTTGATCTGACCTGGAATTCTTCACATTATCTTTCCAGCCCAGCCATGAGTCCCTGTTACCTTGATCTAATAGCTCTAGCAATCCTTCCAAATACTAACTATAATGGTAAGTCAGTGGTACCATTTATTCTGTTCTCATTTACAATTATTTCTTTTTTTGGCCTTATTATTTGGTAATTGACTGTTTTAAGTAGAACTTGACCAGAAAGGAATTTTCTTTTGCCTGGGATCTGCAGCTGCAATCAACAACAGTTCCTGGAACCATAGCCTCTCTCACCCACACCTCTTATTTCTGCCCCAGGATTCTCCCTCATTATATAAATGTCAGACATTGAACCAACACTTTCTCCAAATGTTTCCTAAATCACAAATTAGTAAGACCTGTATAATGTGTCTGCACCTACTTAATTCATTTGTCAAATTGCAAGTTGAATCAGTTTAGTGGATCAGAAAATCAGTTTAGTGGATAGACAAGACTGAAAAACACTTAACATCAGAAAGCCATGCACATAAACGTTGTTTTGGTTACAAATATCATGGCAAATGAGAGTGAACAAGACAAAAGTGAGCCAATCCAGTAATAAATAAAGGATACTGTTTTACTATTACATTAAATTCACTTGCTATACACCAGTTAATGTTTCTCTTGCATCTGCTAATTCTACTTATCATTGTCTACTTATCTGCCATTAATTTATGTTCTCATCAACCATCAATGGGTCTATTTTGCTAAAAAATTTAAATCTCATATTTTCTCAGAAAAGAATGTTTTGATTTTTTTGGGAAAGAAGATCCCAAATCAAAAGATTATATTTGTAACTGCATAAAATATACAGTCTAGAATGATAAATTGATTGGTGGCACAATTATACTTTTTACTGTTGTATTTACTGAGTGCATCTACATGGCAGTAATAACCCTAAAAGTTATCCAAATATAAATTTTAGGTTCACAAGATCACTAGCATGCTCTGTATTATTTATACTGCAATATAAATGAGGTCAGTGCTATATGAGTTGCTGTCAGGAACTAGGAAAAAAGGTCTACAAAGTGGCAAATACTATCAAGAATGTGACAATCTGCAGATGTTTGTGAAGTGCTATACTGTGCTTATCAATACATCATTGGAGATATATTTTTTGCATAAACATACAATTCTTGACATTACTGATGAAAATTCCTTCACTTTATTACTGTGATGCTTTTTAAGCCCTTTGTCATTTGCCAGTTTATAAGCAAATGTAGATTTGATGATCTAGGTTGTCATGGTTTCTTGCCAAGGCTACAAACAGACTTAAGAGTTTCTCCCACTAGAAAAAGAGATTTAATGTCCTGAATACCAGTTTCACAGCAGCCAGCTACCTGCTCCACCCAAAAATCAGCTACAAAAACTTTTAAAGTAGTAATAGAAAGAGATCTATCTCAAGTCATACAGAACAAGTTGAAGAACAGTAACTGTATATTACTGGTCAGTTGGCAGGCCTTTCATAAAGATGGAGTAAAGTTCAGAACTAGTCCAGTCATAATTCAAGGATTAACAGAGATTAAGTTGACAGAACTTCTTTAAAAAAAAACAACATTCAACCAAATGTAGGGAATTTTTTGCTTAATCAAAACAAATGAGCCAATTCAAAAATATGAGTAAGATTATGGTGGAGAAATATTTTTGCTTAACCAAGAGTTCCTGCTGTTTTCACTTGAACTAACTGACAGGAAACCATTCTAAGAGAATCACTGGCTCTTATAGCCAGTTTTAGAGTATGAGAAGAATTATTCTCAATGAAATAAGCTATTTAGGACAATTTTGTTAGCGGTAAAGAAATAAAACATTCTAGCCAGGGGCATTAGAGAAGCAAAACCCAAAACACTTTCTACCTAACTTCAGGGAAAAAAAAAACAAGGGTATTCGTTCTTACCTCTTCTATTCACTGGAAGTTCTAGCTAGTGCAATAAGGCATTTTAGAATAAATGACATCCATAATGGAAAGGAAGCAAACTTTCTTAATTCACTGAAGGCATTACCATGTATGTGTGTATAAAAGCTTGTGAAATTTATAAGGAAAGCTACTAGAACTAATAAGTGTTTCATAGAACTGCAGCATATAAGATCAATATAAAAAATCAATTTCCTTCCTACATAACAAGCAATGGAAAATCAGAAAGTTTAAAATTGTTTAAATATCATTTATATTAGCTTCAAAAATATGAAATACTTAGGGAGAATTAGGACATAAAATGTGCCATACCTGTAGACTAAAATGTTTTGTAAAACACTATTGAGATAAATTAGAGAAAACCTAAGTAGTGGAGTCATATCAGGTTCACTGGTTGAAAGAATCAATATTGTTAAGATGGTAACTCTTTCCAAATAGAACTACAGTTTCAATACAATCTCAGTCAAAAACCAAGCAGGGTTTTTTAAAATAAAAGTTGAGAAGTTGATTTTAAAATTTACATAGGATGCAAAGGATTTGAAATAGCCAAAACAACTTAGTGAAAGAAAAAATTTGGAGAACCACTTGATTTCGTAACTTGCTCTAATAATTAAGGCAGTGTACTACTGGTTACACATAGTCAAATAGATCAAAAGAACAGAATAGAAAGAATAGCTATATCAGTCTAGAAATAGACTCACAACTGATTTTGTAAAAAGTGAAAAGAAGTTTGGCAGAGAAAGGACAGTCTTTCAACACATGGCACTGGAACAATTGGGTTGGAACAATATGCAATAAAATGAACTTCAGCTCAAAGCACATGTCATAAGTCAAAAAAGATCCTTGATATAAATGTAAAAACTAAAGCATAAAACTCTAGATGACAACATAGGAGAACATTTCTGAGTCCTTGGGTTAAGCAAACATTTCTTAGATATGACACAAAAACTACTGTATGTAAAATAAATATGGATAAATTATACCTCAACATAATTAAGAACTTTTTAAATGGCATTATTAAAAATTAAAAAGACAAGAAAGAGATTGTGGAAAAAAAATTCACAAAACATATCTGACAAAGTACTCACTTCCAGAATATATAAGGAACTCTCAAAACTCAGTAACAGGAGCCTTTCCCTTGTGGGCCTAAGACTCTTCTCTTCTACCCACTGACACCAGAGTGGGCAGGCAGAAATAGCTAAAATGAACCAACCACAACACTAGACTAGACTAGGAAGCCTCTTAGTTGCTTATGGCCTGAGATTCTCCTCTCCCTCTAAGAGACACAGGAGAGCCTGTGAACACCACCAGGGGATGGATTAATCAAGAGCTCCACTAACACTAAGTGACCAGAGGAAGTGCTCTCCTTCATCACGAGGCCTGAGATTCATGTCACCCAGAGAAAAATACCAAAGTAGCTGGGATAGACCTGGCAACCACTATAAACAGCCTAGCTTATAAGAAAGCCTCTTTGAGCTTGTGGGTCCGAGACTATCCCTCCTGGCATACCTAAAAATACTGATGTGGCACTGGTAGGGAAGATCACAATAAGTATTCAGACTTGAAAGTGTTCTAGATCTCTCAAAGACAGGGGTAGCTGCCACAACAAGGGAGCCTCTTTAGTTCTACATGTCTGAGGCCTCCCGTTCCCCTGAGATAAACTATAGCCCAGTCTAGGAAATACCTTCTGCCACCTCAGGCAGCATTGAAGGGACCAATATGAGCCCCTGTAATATTAGATAACCAAAAAAGTATCAATATAACACTGTAAGGCTCTAGAATCAATATAACACTGTAATGTCTCTAAAAATTAAAGTGTCTTAAGAACCATAAATCTCAAAGGTAGATCAAGAACTGTGAGCTAAACCTAAACAAGGTGACTATCTGCTAAAATAAAAGATTTAGATAGAAACCAGACAGAACAGAAAAAATGTAACTAGTATAATAATAGAAAAATAATATAAAAAATAAAATAAATAAATGTCTAGGAACAATAAAAAACTGCCCGTCAGTCCAGAAACCAAGATAATCACAACCTGACAGGGAAAAGATTGATGCCAAGCTGAGATGAATTAGATGTCAGAATTATCTGACAAGCATTTTCAGGTAAGCCATTGTAAAAATTATTCAACAATCAGTTACAAGTTTTATTAAAATAAGTAAAAATAGAAAATCTCAGCAAATAAATTGTTAAAAAGGACGAAATGGAAGTTGTAGGACCAAAAACTTCAGTAATAGAAAACTCACTGGTTGGACTCAGTAGTAAAGTAGAGATGACAAAGAACAGAATCAATGAAACTGAGGACACAATTCATCTAATGCAAGAAAAATATACTGAAAACAATGGACAGCGCCTGAGGGACAATATGAAGATACTCAACGTTCATACTATCTAAGTCCCAGAAGGAAAGGAGAAAGAGAGTGGGGCTAAAAGTACATTCAAATAAATAATAGATGAAACTTTCAAATTTGATGAAAGGCACAAACTTACATATTGAGGAAGTTGTGTGAACTCACCAAACCTGATAAACTCAAAGAAATCATGCCAAGACACACCACAATTTAACTGCTGAAAACTAAAGACAAAGAAAGAACCATGAAGGCAATTAGAGAGAAGTGACATCTACACGGGAACACCAATTTGAATGACAGCCGGTTACTCATATAAAACCATGGAGGTCAAAAGAAGTGGCACACTTTTAAGTGCTAAAAGAAAAGAACTGTCAACCTGAACTCTGTACCTGGCAAAACTATCCTTCTGGAATAAAAGGAAATAAAGACATTCTCAGATGGAAGAAAACTAAAAGAATTTGTTACTGGAAAACTTACCCTTAAGCAACTGATGAAAGAAGTCCTGCAATAAAAGGGAGAATCTTGGAGCATCAGCAAGGAAGAAGAAACCACTGAAAACAACAGACATGGATACATCTAACAGATTCTCCTTTCTGTCATGAGTTTTATGAATTATATTTGATGCTTAAAAAATTATAATAGTATTCATACATTGCACCTTTCTTATGTATGTCACTAAACAACAAAACCATATAATGTTTTTTCCTCCTCTCTAGTAAAACACAAGTGTATAGAGAACTGGCTTCATAATTCATTCACCTTAATATCACTATTGTATCCTTCAGAATGACTGGCACATATTAGTATTCAATACTTATTTATCAAATGGATGAATGAAATGAAGAATAAAATTTATATTTAACATCACCTTCTCTTTTCCTTTAAATACTTGGCAAATCCTTAAAATATTAAGACAATTATGAAAAGCATTAAAAACAACTAATTTGCTAAGAAATACGGCCATCCATAAATAGATGCCACTTTGAATCACATTTTTTAAACCAATGTTTCTTCATGTTACACTATATTTAAAACAACATTTAACGATAACCCCTGGATATATGACTTTATAACTTCTTGGGAACTTTAGAAATACCAAAAGGATATTAAAGAAATTACAATATCCAAATTTTCAAAATGATAAGAACATTTCATTTTATTTTATAAGAACCTTTCATTCAAAGCCAAGTTCAATAATACAGGTTACATTAAGTTAATGTAACATGACTGAATATACAAATCCTGACACCTTATTTTTAACTTAAAGTACTTTTGGTGGAAGTCAGTCCTCCAAGTTTCCATTCTTAGATCTGAAGAAGACTGATGGCATTTTCTAAAATAGTCTTTGTAGCCCTAAAAAAGCATAAGTTTTCATTTCATACTTCCCACGACCAACCTAAGCCCCACCTCTATTTACCTCTCTAGCCTGGACACACCACAGAATGTGAAATCCAGTAGGTATTCATTTTATACAAGATTCTCTTAAGGATCTTGAGCAATTACATATTAGGACTTATCCTGACCCATATTAGTGCTGAATGAATTCCTGATGGGCTATGCACATCAGCATACTTATAGGGATACATAAACCAAAATAAAAATGAATTTCTTAGTCCATTACACCTTTAGGTTGTGATACTAAGAGGAAATGGTCCTGAGATCTGCTTACTCGAGTCAGGTAATCAAATGTATGATATTACAAATGACACAAAAGGAATGTGTGTAAGAAATAAATCAGGACCAGGTTCCACAGAAGCTTGATAAACATGATAAAAATGAAATACTCCAGTATAGGAAAAATAACACAACTGCAATTGAAAACCTACATTATTCAAAGAAAGCTTATTTATGTCACATATGACAGCCATATGAGTATTTTAATTAATTGATGAAGGGCTCATATATCCACAAAGAGGAGGATAAACTATCCTAGTGGAAACTGGGTACAGGATATGAATAAGTATTTTATAGACCAAAAATACAAACCAACAATGAATATATGAGAAAAGTACCCTATCTTCATTATAATAAGGATATTTAAAAGGCCTCATTTTTGCCTATCCAGCTCACATATTTAAAAAGTTTGATGATATACACTGCAGGCAAGGGTGTAGGGGAAAGAGTTCACACCATTGGTGAAAATATAAATTTGAGTACCATTTCTGAAAAATTGTTTGACAATAATTTTTAAATCCTGAAATGGGCTTCCCTTTTGACCTAGAAAACTCACAAATTGGATTTTCCTACTGATCATCAAAGTTTTCCAAAATCCCATTAAAAAGACATTTTTGGAAAACTGTAGTGCAAAAAATGCTGGGAACAACAAATGTGTTCAATAATCCAATAATCCAAAAACAGAAAACAATAGCTAACTTTTGCTATCCACTCTTTTTGATGCAACCCACTCTTCTTAGAACTTAATTTCTATAATTTTACAAAACCCATATGAATATGTTGGGATATTATGCCCATTTTAATGATGGAAACACTAACATGGAGTTCTTGCCAAGATTCTACAGCTAGGAAGTGGTAGAAGTGGAATGTAAACCTTGCAGTCTCTACTCCTAAGGAATACTATACAACTAAAAATAGAAGGCAGATATGTATGTGTTAGTATGATAATCTCTTAGGAGAAACATGGTGTAAAACAGATGGAGGGTATGCTCTGATGTGTGTGTTAATGTATGTGTGTGTAATTATATACGAATTTTATTTTCTGAAAAGAATAACTAAAATAATTTAAAAATTACCCAGTTAACCTAGATTATGTGTATACTGTTTTTATTTAGAAACGTTAATAGGCATCAAACAATTATATAGGAAAGAAAATTATGACCTATTTTTATTAACATCTTTGTGCTTTTATATATTAAAGACACATAAAGGTTATATTTTAAAGTAATGAAAACAATAATAATCCATGAATCAGTAATTTTTAATCTAACAATCATTAAACATTCATATACTAATTTAGTAATTCATTCATTAGACAAATATTTATTAAGCACTTAACCATATAAACAATTTTCTACATCAGAAATTGGAAAACTATATAAAAGCTAGGTAAAAGATGTGTTAGGCTTTGTGGATCATAAGATCTTGTCACAACTAATCAACTCTATCTCTTATTGCAAATGTACAATACGCAGTTTACATATATATATATATATATATCACTAGGATTGTTTCAATAAAGCTTTATTTATAAAAACTGGTGTTAAACCATATTTGGCCCATGGACTATAGTTTGCCAATTCCTGTTCTAGGTGATTATATTTAGTCTATATAGCTGTCTTTAGTTTACAAATATCATAAATATGTATACTTATAATAAACTTATTATAAGTATATAAACTTTTATTATAAATAAGTATAATAAACATGTCTTAATAATCATCTCATGCCTATAGCACACATACACACACACAGTTAAAGAACCAACTAAGAAGTTATACTTGACTCAGATATAAGATGCAGATGTAACATCATACAATGATGTAAGAATTAATAATGTTAATGATTATATACTTAACTGATACCAAACAAGTTTCTTGAAAGATAAGAATTCAGAGGAAAAACTATGATGCAGCTTTAGCCTCAGATTTTGCATAAAGCAAGCAAGAGATAAACTGAAAAGCAAATTAAATGTTGTCTGGGTTTACATGAAAATGTATCAAGAAAATAGGTCATTTCTATTTTGGGATAAGTACAAGACATCACATATCAAAACTAGGAGATGAAATTCTTCCCTACACAATTATATTGAGTCTTCATCTGGAATATTCATTTTAGTTGCATATGTCAGTACTGGAAATATACAGAATAACCCTGCAAGCTGTTCATAGACCAGCATTAAAAATAGTTCAAAGACAGAAGAAACTAATTTTAATCGATTAAATGATAAATATGCAGCTAAGGAATAACTGTATGACAGTGAAGAAACTTAAAACTAAAGAGAGAATAGCTCCATTTATTGGAATGTTTTTAAAGAATTAAAATAAAATTGTGACATTTATATTTTACAAATTAATTTCCACTAACAAACCCTGAAATTTAGAATCAGACTGCCAAAAAAATAATGGAATACATAAGAAGGGGTATAACTGTGGCAGCAAAGGAGGAATATTTCCTGCTCCATTTTCTTTAACATTAATCAGTTTACGTAATAATAAAGACCAAGTTATATAATATCCCCATGTGCGTCAGCCCTTAACTTGAGTTGCTCAATTTCTGAAACAGAAAGTTTTAGCAGTTTGAAAAATTTTGTAGTTATAAATAAATGGTACACTTTTGGAATAACCTGATTCTTCCACAGATCATCACACTTGAAGATGAAAACGATGTGAAAGAAGAGATAAGGGGAATCTTTTTAAAATTGAATTATAGTTGACATTAGTTTCAGGTGTATAGCATAGTGATTCAACAATTACATACATTAGGAAATGCTCACTACCTTAAGTGCAGCTACCATCTGTCACCACACAAAATTATTACAATGTTATTGACTATATTCCCTATGCTGTACTTTTCATCCCTGTGACTTATTTATATTATAATTAAAGTTTCTATCTCTTAATCCCCTTACCTATTTCCATCACCCTATCTCTCTTGCCTATGGCAACCATCAGTTTGCTTCCTGTATTTGAGGCTCATTCTGTTTTCTTGTTTGTTTATTCATTTTGCTTTGTTTTTTACATTCTACATATAAGTGAAATCACATTGTATTTGTCCTTTTCTGTCATGTCAACATATTTTTATGAGGTTTCAATTCATCAAGATCAAGTCATTAATTCACATAAAGTTTTCTTTTATTGTGGACAAAATATGGAATTTTTAATCAAGCCTTTATCTTTTTTTATATTAAAAGCATATATTAATTGACCAAAGCGAAGAATTTAATTCCATACAACAAATGTTTATTAAATGCTCCCTATGTGCAAGGCACATTCCAGATGCTCAAATATAAACAAGTGTAAAATAAAGTCCTTTCTTCAAGGGCTTAAAATTAAATACAGTAAGAATGGCATACAAATAGTTCTAAAGCAAAAAAAAAAAGGACAAGTATTTGGAAATTGTTCAAGTAAATATGGATCTCCAATGAGATAAATGCCTATTTCACATTACTTGAGGTCTCAAAAAGGATTCATAAAAGAGGTAGTATTCGAATTGGGCTTTGAATGCTGGATGGAACTACTACAGAAAGATGTGTATAGAGAGGAGACTCTATGTGGATGACACAGAATGAGCAAAGTAATGAGGCAGTAACCGGAAGATATAGTCACATATGTACCAAAGAAAAAGCAGAGCATATGCATATGCGTAGTGGGGGGAAAAGTTTAAAAAGTAGGGTTGGAGTATTTTATACACATCCTTAAAACCCAAGATGAAGAATGTGGACTTAGTTTAAGAAGCAACAGAAATCAGGAGATAATTTTGGACACAGTTAACCTGAATGTCCAGGTACATAGGATGATAGATTAGGATGCATCGAGATTTTAGACAAAGATTACTTTAGAGATTACTGAGATAATCTAGAAATGGGAGGAAAACAACCTGATTCACATGGCAGGAAGGAACGGAAGAGAAGGAATGATGTGAGAGATGTAGTAAAAGCTAAGATCTAGAACACTTACCATCTGGTTTGATTAGGGATGGGTGTGGAATGCATGAGATGAAGACAAAATTGACCTTAAGATTTTGGGTATATTATTTCAGTAGTTCTAGGAACTTCAAAATAATGTGCCTTTCTTTGAGCATTTGTTTTTGTTTGATTTTTCTTTCACTGTTCCAGGACATTCTTTTCAAACTGGAGATTCATGTCTTTAAATCCAGGGAGAAATTTTCCTATCATTTCTTTGATAATTTCTTACCTTAGTTTGCTCTGTTCTCTTTCTCTGGAACTCCTGTTAGTTAGATATTTGGTCTCCCAGATTTCCTTATGTGTTTTTTGTGAATTGTTTAAAAAATAAATATTCTTATACAAGCAGCTTCTATACATTCTTCTCAGTTTTTTTCTTTTCGAAAAAAGTATTTTATCAACCCAGAATTTAGTTTTGCATATGGCATGTTGTAATGATACAATTTTCTTTTTTCCTATATCGATGCCTAACTTTTTTCTGCAACAGGTCTCAAAAAGTCCGTTTTCCCCCCAATGAGCTTCAACGCTACCTCTCTCATTTGCCAAGTTTCTGTTATACATTAGATTATTTTGAGGTATTCTATTTTGTTCTATTGGTCTGTGTGTTTATCTTACACCACTGATTTAACCACTCTTGCACTATAAAATCTTGTATAGTAGAGGAATTCCCCTGCAATGTTCTTCCTTTGGAGTATCTTACATATGCTTTACAGGTTCAAATACGTTTTAAACAATCTTGTTAAGTTCCTTGAGTAACTTTTTTTTAAAAGTCATTAAATTTATAGATAGAGTTGGGAGAGTTCAAACTTGAGAGATTTCATATTCAGGAATATGACACATCTCTCCATTTATTTAGGCCATTGTAACGACTTTCCATATACTTTTATTTATGCTCCTTTTGTTACATTTATTTCCATATACCTCCTAGTTCATTGGTACTTACATAGTAACTTTTAAATAATTTTTCTAATCACTGCTGACACATAGAAAAACAATCTCTTTTTGTATAATCATCTTATGACTGGAGGCTGTCAAACCCTCTTTATGAATTTTATTATTTGCCTAGAGATTTTTTAACTTTTTTCTATGTTAAAACAATATTATCTCCAAATAATGCCAATTGTTTGTATTTTCTTCATTTTATTAATTATATATGCATCCCACTAAAGTTTCCCACATGTTCCACCAAATCCAGTGCCTATTGATTTCAGTTTTCAAATTCTAAAATGCATCTGATAGCTTTATCAGTCATACTTTTTTATTCTCTGAAACTCCATCCTTCCTTCTGCTTCAATCTTTATAAACCCACTGCATATTGTCTTTATCCATACTGTTCCCCTCCTTTTCCTTTTGTTCAGTATAATGTCTCCATTATGCTTTTAAAGACTAGGGGAAATATGAGACATCCTTGTCTTTATCCTGAGTTTGAATGAAATGCTTCTAAGATTATAACAATGAATACAATGTTTGTCCTGTTTTGGGTAAATACTCTCAATTAGATTAATGAAATTTCCTTCTATTGTTAATTTCCTAGGAATTGTTAATAAGAATGGGTACAATTCTGCACCTAATTCCAATGTGGATTTTCTCCCTACACAACCAAGCAATTCTCCAGCACCAGATGGGTGTCCTACAATTCAACTCATTTCTGACACTACCTAGAGACAGTGTCAAATCCTACAAGTTAATGGCTCAGTTTTATAGGACTGCCTCCCCAGACACTTCAGACACTACTGTAAGTCCAGGTTGTCACCTGTATTTATGACTGACTGGCTATAGTTTGCAGTTTCCTGTGAACCCCCACTACTCTCTCCTTGGGTTCAATTAATTTGCCAGAGTGGGTCACAGAATCCATAGAAACACTTTTACAAACTAGATTACTGGTTTATTATAAAAGGATACAACTCAAGAAAAGCCAAATGGAAGAAATGAGAAAAGGGTACAAAGCTTCCATGTCCTCTCCTGAGTTCCATTCTTTCTAAATCTCCACATGTTCACTGTGGGTAAAATTGCAGTATTTCCAGATTCTCTCACCTGGCTTTAGTGCATCTCCATATCAACAAGTATTCCCAAAGGGTGGAGAGAAGTAGTCCATCTCCATATCAACAAGTAATTACATGGGCGAGGGAGGACTTATCTGAACTGGAGAGGTTGGGGGGAGTATTTGCTTGTTTCTCCCACAGCAGGAGAAAGAGAGATGCAGGACGACTGCTTGTAAACCATAACTGGGTATTAAACTTTATTTCTCCCTTTGACTGATTTCAGTTTCAAAGGTATTTTGCCCTGGGATTTCCCCTCCCTGGAGTTACACTCACAAACCTGAAAGCTCTCCAAACCCTGTCCTTTTGGGTTTTTATGGAGGCTTCATACATAGACATAACTGATTAAATAAATCATTGGCCATTTGTGATTGGACTCGATCTCCAGCTCCTTTCCTCTCCCTGAAAGTCTGGGGTTGGGATTAAAAATTCCAGCCCTATGATCACATGGTTGTTTCTCCTGGCAACCAGTCCCCACCCTTAGGTGGTTTCCAAAAGTCTTCTCATATCATAGCAAAAGATCCATTATGGCTTTCATTACTTAGGAAATCCCAAGGGTTTTAGGAACCCTGTGCCGGGAATGGAGTGGGAGGCCAAATATATATATATTATAAGGCACATCACACTGAGTACTGAGTTTGAGGGAACACTTTTTGTCATTGTTAATTTTTTTGCCTCTAATGAGACTATCTCAGTTTTCTCCTTTTATATGTTAACACAATTATTATGTTATTGGAGATGGGTCACTTCACAAGAAAGAATTCAAGAATGGACACCAAAGTGGTCCCTGCTCATGTCTGACTGTCTATTCTACTCCAACAATTACATTAACATATTTTCTAATTCTCCTTTATTTTAGGCCTTACAGGGATGATTCTATTTCTTTATCATTTAGGAGAATTTTGGAAGGAAGGTAAAGTGAGTGCACATATCAATTTGCCAATTTTGACAGGAAATCCAGGATAATATACATAAAATGAAAAGGACTCAGAAAAAGCAGTAAGAGATTAAGACACTAATAACCAAATGTATACCTGAAAGTTAAAGATAACTTATAAGATACTAGCAAAATTTAGAGAAAAGTTTAACTTGACAGCTATTTTAAAAATGAGTATTACTAAAATGACTGTTAAAAATGGAATTTTTAATAATCATATTAGAAAACATTCTTTTTAAACATTAGCAGACATATTAATAATGCAGTGCCTCACATACTGTGAGTGGGAGTGGAGACTGACATAATCTTTTTGAAAGTTGATTGGGTAGTCTATGTCTAAGCTAATCATTGCAATTCTACAAATCAAGAAACAGAATCAACCTTATTGATAGAAAAAGCTTTATGCACAAAGATATTCAATGTACTGTTATTACTAATACTAAATGTTGGTAACAAATTAAATGTTCAATATTATAGAAGGTAAAATGTAGGTAGATCACTAAGTATATATAGGAAGATATATTTTTATATCTATCTATGGCATATATATATGATATATATACTATAATTTTTAAATATAAAACAGCTGGACATTTTAATGAACAATATGCTCTTCACTATATAAAAAGGTATGGTATCCAGATTGGTAAAGAAGTCAAACTGTCACTATCTGCAGAAGACATGATATTGTACATAAAAAACCCTAAAGTCTCCACTCCAAACCTATTAGAACTAATATCTGAATTCAGCAAAGTTGCAGGATACAAAATTAGTACAGAAATTTGTTGCCTTCCTATACATGGATGAACTAGCAGAAAGAGAAATCAGGAAAACAATTCCATTTACAATTGCATTAAAAAAGAATAAAATACCTAGGAACAAACCTAAACCAAGGAACTGAAAGACCTATACCTTGAAAACTACAACACACTCTTCAGAGAAATTAAAGAAGACACTAACAAATGGAAACTCATCCAATGCTCTTAGCTAGGGAGAATTAATATTGTCAAATTGGCTATCCTACCTAAAGCAATCTACAGATTCAATGCAATCCCTATCAAAATACCAACAGCATTCTTCAAAGAAGTGGAACAAATAGTTCTAAAATTCATATGAACCACAAAAGACCCTGAATAGCCAAAGCAATCCTGAGAAGGAAGAATAAAACAGGGGAGATCTCACTCCCCAACTTCAAGCTCTACTACAAAGCCACAGTAATCAAGACAACTTAGTACTGGCATAAGAACAGACCCACAGAGCAGTGGAACAGAATAGAGAGCCCAGATATTAACCCAAACATATATGGTCAATTAATATACAATAAACGAGCCATGGATATACAATGGGGAAATGACAGCCTCTTCAACAACTGGTCTTGGCAAAACTGGAAGCTACATGTAAGAGAATGAAACTGGACTACTGTCTAGCCCCATACACAAAAGTAAATTCGAAATGGATCAAAGACCTGAATGTAAGTCATGAAACCATAAAACTCTTAGAAAAAAACATAGGCAAAAATCTCTTGAGCACCTTCTTCATGAACATATCTCCCTGGGCAAGGGAAACAAAAGCAAAAATGAACAAGTGGGACTATATCAAGCTGAAAAGCTTCTGTACAGCAAGGGACACCATCAACAAAACAAAAATACATTCTAGAGTATGGGAGAATATATTCAAAAATGACATACCTGATAAAGGGTTGACATCCAAAATGTATAAAGAGCTCACTCACCTCAACAAACAAAAAGCAAATAAGCCAATTAAAAAATGAGCAGAGGATCTGAACAGACACTTCTTCAAAGAAGAATTTCATATGGCCAACAGGCACATAAAAAGATGCTCCACATCATTAGTCATCAGAGAAATGCAAATTAAAACCACAATGAGATATCACCTCACACCAGTTAGGATGGCCGCCATCCAAAAGACAAACAACAAATGTTGGCGAGGATATGGAGAAAGGGGAACCCTAATATGCTGCTGGTGGGAATGTAAATTAGTTCAACCATTGTGGAAAGAAGTATGGAGGTTTCTCAAAAAACTCAAAGTAGAAATACCATTTGACCCCAGAATTCCACTTCTAGGAATTTACCCTAAGAATGCAGCAGCCCAGTTTGAAAAAGACATATGCACCCCTATGTTTATCGCAGCACTATTTACAATAGCCAAGAAATGGAAGCAACCTAAGTGTCCATCAGCAGATGAATGGATAAAGAAGATGTGGTACATATACACAATGGAATATTATTCAGCTATAAGAAGAAAACAAATCCTACCATTTGCAACAACATGAATGGAGCTAGAGGGTATTATGCTCAATGAAATAAGCCAGGTGGAGAAAGACAAGTATCAAATGATTTCACTCATCTGTGGAGTATAAGAACAAAGAAAAAAACTGAAGGAACAAAACAGCAGCAGACTCACAGAACCCAAGAATGGACTAACAGTTACCAAAGGGAAAGGGACTGGGGAGGATGGGTGGGAAGGGAGGGGCAAGGTGGAAAAAGGGGCATTACGATTAGCAGACATAATGTAGGGGGTAGCACAGGGAGGGCAGTATAACACAGAGAAGACAAGTAGTGATTCTATAGCACCTTACTACACTGATGGATAGTGACTGTAATAGGGTAGGTGGTGGGGACTTGATGATGGGTGAGTCTAGTAACCATAATGTTGCTCATGTAATTGTAGATTAATGATACCAAAAAAAAAATGTATGGAAAATAAAGAAGACAACATACACTTTTGAAATATAGCACTCCTTGTCTATGAATGATGAAATGATAGAGGGTGGTCTTTTTTCCTATAACATTTTCCTGTTGAAAAATGTCCATGTGATGTGTGTGAACGAGCTAAAAACTGACCACCATACTAGGGACGACCACAATTTCTAAGACCTAGAAATTTTCATTAACTCTGGAAATCTCAAATGGCCACTCAGGAAAAAAACTTTCTAAATCTATAATATCACCTGTTAATCAACTTAGAAGGTAAACAATTCATATCCAGATTTCTGCTAAAAGATAAGCAAGAAAGATTGTCCTTAATTTTCCTTGGCACCAGGGTATATATTTACATCCCCTCCACCAAACTCTTTTCTTTGTATCGTGTGTCTTGTGTACATGAAATGTACCCTTTTAACTTCTGTCTTTTTTGCCTGTCTCCTTAAGGATATAAAACCTGCATATGAGTGTAGTCCTTTGGAACATTCCTTCTACCTGTATAGAAGTTATGTCTTCTGGGCTTAGGTCCTCAGTTTGGCTCTGACAAAACTCTAGCTTAATTTCAAGGTGATTTTAATGATCTTTTTGTCCACAAGTGAATATTATTTTCTAATCATAAAATGGGATTTAAGGAAATGTAAGTCTTAGAGAGCAGTAAGCAAATATATTTTTATTTCAGGTTGAAAGAATATATATATTTTAAGTGTTTATGTGATTCAACATAATATCTGTTACTAATAAAGTCACTATTATATGTGTCAAATCACTATATTAGTGTCTGGGAAGGCACTTTGTTGGGCAATGTCTGTAAATCTATCTAATGAAAAAGGTCTGATGAGATAACCCTCTATCTTTAAAAGTGTTAAATAAGAATAGTGACTCATTTTACTCTAACTAACCATTAAGGATGATTGGTATGTTATTATAGTACTATAAGATGGAATGGAATCACAACTTTACACTGGGCTATCCATAACCTACCAATATTATTATATATTCAAAATGAGTTGACTCTTGACCATGAAATGGCAAATATTTCTTCTATTGCGTATATTACCTAGAAGAAATGGCTTCTGGGAAAGCTTAACAAAACTTCAAATACCTTAGCAATGACTTTGGAATTCCATAAATTATCTGATCACAGAATGCATACAGAGTAATATAATAGGAAATGATTTTTTTGTTGAATTTTGATTTAGATTTTGATCTAGAGTCAAAGAAAAAAACTAGAAAAAAATTACAGATCTCTTTATTAAAGCATTGTGGCCAAAGGAAATCTAAAAGTAAAAAAAAGTCATTGTAGCACATGTCATGAATTTTGAGAAAGCTTATGTTTATGGATGGTGAAATAATTACATGATTTAAATCTTAGGACAGGAGGTTTACTATGCTGCATTAATCAAAGTAGGACCAAAGTTTTTTCTACAACCTGCAAAAATATAAAACTCGCTAATGTAGTTTGCTCTGATCTTTAGAAAGACTTAAAGAAAAGAGATGCATCTTGACTATTAAAGACAGGATAAGTAAGAATTCTAACTCTGAGAACATTTGAGTGACTTGAATATCAAAACTTGAATAACAAAACAATCTTCTATACCCTCAATATATAAAGTATAGAGCACGAGCCATGGTATTAAAGTGTGACCATAGGTATTCATAAATCCCTTTATAGGAGTCCTAGTTGTAGGTACTTTAGAAAAGTTCTTGAACAGGATATAAATTAGATATCAAGACTTGATATTTTTACTTTGTAACAGGCATTACTACACACAAGGGGCAAAGGAATAAAACTGACACACATGTGGTCAAGCAAAGGACAAATGAGCATCAGGGATTCAAGACAGTCATACGATAGTTGTTGTTTTTGTTTCCTTGGATTTCCCAAAAACTCATGCTTTATGTTCACTGAGGTGTATGAAAGGAAGAAGGACATGTGTCCACTCCTTTTATTAGTTAATATACAAAAAGATCTGAAAAAAAAAACAGAGGATAAAGTAGGGAAGATAAACTGAAGAATTCCTCTTCTCACTCTCTCCATTCCTCCTTCCCTCTTCCATTTTCACATTCTGCATAAAGGAAAGCTTTAATTTTATTTGAATTTTATATTTTATTCTTTCGAACAAGGTCAAACCACATTGGCACATTTCTACTAAAAAACACTGGGTCAGTAAGAAAGTAGATTTAAGTATACTTTAACATAGAACTCAAAATAATTCAATGACACAAAACAGATCCCTGAAATGGAATAAATTGAATATAATAATCATATAATATGAAAATATGGGGAAAATGGTTGTTTAATAATGTTCTTGGCATTATTGTCTATATACTCCAAAGGAAAAATATTTTTACCTGAAACTGCACACAAAAATGACCTTCCTATAAAGCAAAGCTATAATGAAAACCTATTAATTAAAAAATTAGGAAAATGTTTTTATACCTTTGGAATGAAAGGGACTTTCTTAAAGAAAAAAGCCCAGAAAACTATGAAGTAATATACATTTATATTTAAATATACAAAATTACAAAATTTCTGAATAAAAAAGACATCATAAACAAACAAGGAAGACAAGAATTAGTCAAAATGCAGTCATAAGAATGAATCTTCTCAAGATTACTGTATGATGAACTCCTTATCATTTGTATAGTCAAAAACAACCAAAGAAATAAAAATGGGCAAAGACACTCTCATGTAACTCTGGAGAAAATAAAATAAAAATAGGTAACTTATGAAGCATATATAAAAGTTAAGAAAAATGTAAATTGAAGCAAGAAGCTTCCTGTTTTTACCTGACTGAGCAAAATTTAAAACTCGACAATATCTATTACTGATATTATTCTGGGGAAATCAGCATGTTCATACGTTTTGGGTGGTTATAAATTCATAACACTTGTGTAGAAAGTAATATGGCCATTTCTTTGGAAATTAAAAATAAGCATATACTTTGAGTCAATAGTCCCACTTTAAGAAACAAACTTATAAGATTAAACTCCACTGTGTAAGTTGGGTGTTCTTTGCACACCCAATTTTTTTTATCACTATCCATAACAAATATATGGAGGAAACCTGAATGACCCAAAATAAAGAAATGACTCAGTGAATTTGGAATATCTATTTTATGAATACATATATGTTGTTAGCATGCAGTTATTTAAAAAATAAGTAATATTGGGGAAAATGTTTATGACATTGTTAGTGAAAAGGCTACACTCTATGGTTCCAACTGTATGAAATTTTTGAAAGAAGGCCAAAAGAATAATGAAAATGAGCCTAATTGTCTCAGAGTTGTCTAAGAGCCCTATCTTCACTGGTTCTTTCCAAAGGTACTGCTCATGTTTGGTTGACTCATTTTTTTCCCAAAACCCATTTAAAAGAAAAAGGCTTTAGCATGCCAAGGGAGACAAATTTATTAATACTTGAGAAATGAAATATTTGATGGCCAAGTGTGGCTGCCAGTAAACATTACTTCTGATTCATCTTATATTCTAACCCCAAATATACTAAATATCTGAACAGAGCCATATTTAATATGTCTTCCTCTTCTCCATTCTAAAGGCAAGATAACCTCCAAAGTGTTCTTTAAGAACTACCCCAGAGAGCAAATATCCTCTCCTTTTCACTCCTTGTCTTAAGAAAAGATAAACAAAATAGAACTTCAGATTATATTGCTACGCTCCAAAAAATAAACCAAAACTGCTTCAGCTGAACTAAGACGATATATTAACCTTTAAACTGCCTAGAGTAACTGGAATAATCTACTGAAAAGCTAAATCTTCAGAGCTATTTTCAACTTTGTGATATATGCATTTGCAATTTACTTAGTCTAACAATCATACCCATTTGCTTCCTATACATAAAGATACAAATCACATAGCTCCCACTAAACTGTGATATTCCATTGCCGCTTTAGGTTTTACTAGTGATAGAGACACAGGGGCATGGACTTCTCTATCAGATACACTTTTTTAAAATAAGGAATTCCTAAAATCATAAGAAAATTTCCAAACCAGTGAAAAATCTACATAAAATACTTTGGTACACAATATGCCTGATAGTACTGAAAAGTGTTTAGACTAGAAATTAGAATATGCTTACATGCATTTGATACACTTTGACACACTATCTCATTCGATTTAAATATCTCCACGAAACATTTTAAGGATATATCAGAGACCTGAAGAGTTTATGCTAATTGTCCAAAGTTGCAAAAGTATTAAAAATAGACCTGAGAGTAAGACCCAATTCATGATTCCAAGACCTGCACTTTTGTATTGAATAAAATATATTGTCATTTATTGTTAATAATTTAATATTTTGGAAATGAGCAATGGTTTGGAAGAGTTATATACAGGTACTGTTTTTTCCATAGTAAATCACTGATAATATGAATATTAAACAATGACAATATGTGTAAATATAATAGAATCATCGTAATTCCTACACTATAATCAAATATTGCATTTATAAACTTAGTTTCAATACCCATTAGCTAATTCAGACGTCACAGAGGCAAATCAGAGATTTACATTTTATTTGTATTATTACAAGAAAAAGAGAATCCTGAATTCCAGGCTAAAAAAAGAAAAAAAGAGGCAGGGAGGGAGGGGGAAGGAAGGAAAGAAGGAAGAAGGGAGGGAAGGAGGGAGGAAGGGAAGAGAGGAGGGGGGGAAGGTGATGAAGGAAGGAAGGAAGAGCCCAGTACAAGTTCCTCAATCTCATCTCAAAACATTCCACAAAGAGTCATTTGAAAAACTAGTTCAAAGCCATGGCAATTTCATTGCTGTGCATTTTTATGTGTCATAAAGCCTCCTGCTATGGAATTTTTAGATCTAATTTTCATTCCTAGATAAGAACTGAAAGACAAATTACTTTCAAGCAGCAGCTCAGCTCTATTCACTTTCTTTAAAATGATTTGAAATGGTCTAGGATCTTCCATAATACAGAACGTTGATGATATCTATTTTTAAGTGTTCACCCTTCTCATCACATGGGGCATTATGGTATATTCTGAGTTTATGATTTTAGTGCTCAGCCTTTGCATTGTCATGTATGTTCTTAAAGAGTGGAATGCTTTAAAGGTGGACACTAGTCTCTAAATAAAGACTATTATATATCCTTATTTTTAAGTTAGTTTTTGTTTATCTTATTTTACCTCTTAACTAAATACAAATAAAACCAGTGAGTAGGAGCTCTGATCTCAAAGACTGAACATTTTCTGAAAATCCCATGAGCAGTGGGTGCTGCCTACCAGGGAGCTTCATTGCCCCCAAAATAGAGTATAAAAATATTTTATTAGGAAAGGCAAAAAACATAAATACCTAGGTCAAGTTCAGAGACACATATAAACTATGGTTATTTTCTCTCATAGATACATTTATACAAGAGAACTGATTCAATGTAATCCATATTAGATTCATCCACTGGCTTGTTTGATTTCTGGTAGAGAAAGTTTTGTGAAATTTATTCTTGAAATCACATTCTACTATTTTATTATTTTAATATAACACTGAATTCAAATGAATAATTAAAGATTGTGATAATTGATTTAACTTTACAAGTCTTTATATTATTTGCCTTTCACCTTCGATAACGTTTTTGGAACTTGCATCTTATCAAATGCCTCTGTCATTTTTGTTATGCCTCTAATTCCAGTACTGTAGTATACAAAGATAGTTCTCAGAGAAATAAGAAACTGTTGTGCAACTTTTAAATGAAATGTAAAGCATGCTGGCACTTATGGGCTACAATTAATGTCACAAATGATACAGAACTTCAGTTAACTATCTTCTATAGGATAAAATAATAACAAAACAATTATAGAGAAAACTTACGAATATATTTCTGGTTTTGCTTCCACCAGAAAGTAATCCTCACTGTACACTCCACTGAGGTTTTCAAGGTACTTGTGTTGCCCACATTTTGATGCACGAGTTTTAAAAATAATTATCAATAATGGATTAAAGATGGCATGAGAGGTGAGACACATCCTTCCTCCTAAAACCGCATATAATATGAAAATATAACTAATACAACTACTCTTGAAAGAGCAATAGAAAAGAGGATTGCATCAAACTGCATAAACCTGGAGACAAGAGCAGACCTCATGGAACAGGGTAACGTACTAAAGCTGTAGCCCAGCAGAATAGAAGCCATTTCCCCACCCCAGCTCACCAGCAGGAGTAAGAGGAACAGAGCAGGGAGGGAGTGGAGATCTGGGACTGCTGAATACCTAACTCTGGAGGTCTGCTCTGGGAGCACAAACCTACATTTCATGGTGCTTGCATGATACTGTCATAATCAGGGAGTTGGAAAGCTAAGACAGGCACAATTCCTGGAGAGACTAAGATTCTAGCTGCTTGTGGAAAGCAGGGATTCATATCCAGCTGCTCTGGGACAAAAGAAAGGCAGGCAGTCTGAGAGACTTCCTAACAAAGAAGCCTTTAGCAAGAGGGCTGCTAAAGGGACAAGGATTGCACAGAGCTTACTGCTCAGGAGAAAGGACAGGTAGACAAAATTGTCCGGGTGCACTCTGCCCAGCAGGTTGGGAGCTTTCACGATCTTCTGGTGCTTGCTCCAGCTTCCTGGCTACCTACACAGCTCCAAGAACACTTTAGGTGATAGGCAGCCTACTGCGCCTTTCTCCTGTCCAGCCCCACCGGGCTCACAAACTGGCAAACCCTACCGGGGGGTTAGGACAGCCAGAGGGAAGATCTGTCTACAGCAACTAAAACGCAAAGCACAGAGGCTTATACCTGTGTGCTCGGCCCACTGGTTCTGGCAGTGGAGACAGGCATAGCAGCTGGGTAGAAGGAAACAGCTCTTTCCTCCCCAGGGCACCAATACCACTCCCCTGAAACCCCCGACATTGCTTCAGGGGCTGAGCAGCTCCACAGAGTAGAGCTTCGGGGCACTAGAGGGCACCATATACAAATATGAAATGCCAAAGGACCCTGGTTCAGAGTAAAATTATTAATACAACTCCAGAGAAAGACTTAAATGATATTGAATTCATGACTCTCCCTGAAACGGAGTTCAAAATAAAAATCATTAACATGCTCATGGAAATATGGAAAGACATTCAAGAACTCAGGAATGAACTCCAGTCAGAGATCCAATCGTTGAAGAGCACAATGGAGGGTATTAAAAGCAGACTGGATATGGTGGAGGAGACGATAAATAAAACAGAAACCATAGAAGAAGAATACAAAGAAGCTGAGGCACAGAGAGAAAAAAGGATCTCTAAGAATGAAAGAATATTGAGAGAACTGTGTGACCAATCCAAATGGAACAATATTTGCATTATAGGGGTACCAGAAAAAGAAGAGAGAGAAAAAGGGATAGAAAGTGTCTTTGAGGAGGTGATTGCTGAAAACTTCCCCAATCTGGGGAAAGAGATAGTCTCTCAAGCCATGGAGATGCACAGATCTCCCAACACAAGGGACCCAAGGAAGACAACATCAAGACATATAGTGATTAAAATGGCAAAGATCAAGGATAAGGACAGACTATTAAAAGCAGCCAGAGAGAGAAATAAGATCACATACAAAGAAAAGTCGATCAGGCTATGACCAGACTTCTCAACAGAAACCCTACAGGCCACAAGGGAGTGGCATGATGTATTTAATGCAATGAAGCAGAAGGGCCTTGAACCAAGATTACTTTATTCAGCAAGATTATCATTTAAATTTGAAGGAGGGATTAAACAATTCCCAGATAAGCAAAAGCTGAGAGAATTTCCTTCCACAAACCATCTCTACAGTGTATTTTGGAGGGACTGCTATAGATGGAAGTGTTCCTAAGGTTTAATAGCTGTCACCAGAGGTAGTAAAACCACAGTAAAGAAAGTATAACAGCTAATTACCAAGCAAATGCAAAATTAAATTAACTATCCCCAAAGTCTATCAAGGGAAGACAAACAGTACAGAATATGATACCTAATATATAAAGAATGGAGGAGGAAGAAAAAGGAGGAGGAAAAACAAAAAAAGAACCTTTATACTGTGTTTGTAATAGCATATTAAGTGAGTTAAGTTAGACTCTTAGATAGTAAGGAAGTTAACCTTGAACCTTTGGTAACCACGAATCTGAAGCCAGCAATGCCAATAAGTACATACCTATCCATAATCACCCTAAATGTAAATGGACTGAATGTACCAGTCAAAAGACATAGAATCACTGAATGGATAAAAAAACAAGACCTATCTATATGCTGCCTACAAGAGACTCACTTTAAACCCAAAGACATACACAGACTAAAAGCGAAGGGACGGGAAAAGACATTTCATGCAACTAATAGGGAGAAAAAAGCAGGAGTGGCAGTACTCATATCAGACAAAATAGACTTCAAAACAAAGAAAGTCACAAGAGACAAGGAAGGACATTACATTATGATGAAAGGGTCAATCCAACAAGAAGATATAACCATTATAAATATATATGTGCCCAACACAGGAGCAGCTACATATGTGAAACAAATACTAACAGAATTAAAAGGGGAAATAGAATGCAATGCATTCATTCTAGGAGACTTCAACACACCACTCACTCCGAAGGACAGATCAACCAGACAGAAAATAAGTAAGGAGACAGAAGCAGAACACATTAGAACAGATGGACCTAACAGACATCTACAGAACTCTCCACCCAAAAGCAGCAGGATACACATTCTTCTCAAGTGCACATGGAACATTTTCAAGAATAGATCATATACTAGGAAACAAAAAGAGGATCGGTAAATTCAAAAAGATTAAAATTGTACCAACCAGTTTCTCAGATGACAAAGGTATGAAACTAGAAATTAATTATGCAAAGAAAATGAAAAATCCCACAAACACATGAAGGCTTAATAACATGCTCCTAAACAATCAATGGATCAATGACCAAATAAAAACAGAGATCAAGCAGTATATGGAGACAAATGACAACAATAATTCAACACCGCAAAATCTGTGGGACACAGTGAAGGCCGTGCTAAGAGGACAGTATATTGCAAAACAGGCCTACCTCAGGAAAGAAGAACAATCCCATATGAGCAGTCTAAACTCACAATTAATGAAACTAGAAAAAGAAGAACAAATGAGGCCCAAAGTCAGTAGAAGGAGGGACATAATAAAGATTAGATCAGAAATAAGTAAAATTGAGAAGAATAAAACAATAGAAAGGATCAACAAAAGTAAGAGCTGGTTCTTTGAGAAAATAAACAAAATAGCTAAACCCCTAGCCAGACTTATCAAGAAGAAAAGAGAGTCTACTCACATAAACAGAATCAGAAATGAGAAAGGAAAAATCACTATGGACAACACAGAAATACAAAGAACTATTAGAGAATACTATGAAAAATTATATGCTAACAAACTGGATAACCTAGAAGAAATGGACAACTTTCTACAAAAATACAACCTTCCAAAATTGACCCAGAAAGAAACAGAAAATCTCAACAGACCAATTACCAGTATGGAAATTGAACTGGTAACAAAAACGTACCTAAGAACAAAACACCTGGACCAGATGGCTTTGCCGCTGAATTTTATCAAACATTTAGTGAAGACCTAATAACCATCCTCCTTAAAGTTTTCCAAGGAGTAGAAGAAGAGAGAATACTTCCAAACTCATTCAATGAGACCAGTATCATTCTAATACCAAAACTGGGAAAGACACCACAAAAAAAGAAAACTACAGACCAATATCTCTGATGAACAGAGATGCAAAAATACTCAACAAAATATTAGCAAACAGAATTTAAAAATACATCAAAAAGATCATGCATCATGATCAAGTAGGATTTACTCCAGGGATGCAAGGATGGTACAACACTGAAAATCCATCAACATCATTCACCACACCAACAAAAATGACAAAAACCACATGATCATCTCCATAGATACTGAAAAAGCATTTGACAAAATTCAACATCCATTCCTGATAAAAACTCTCAACAAAATGGGTATAGAGGGCAAGTATCTCAACATAATAAAGGCCATATATGAGAAACCAACATCCAACATTATACTTAACAGCGAGAAGCTGAAAGCTTTTCCTTTAAGATCAGGAACAAGACAAGGATGCCCACTCTCCCCGCTTCTGTTCAACATAGTACTGGAGGTCCTAGCCACAGCAATCAGACAACACAAAGAAATAAAAGGCATCCAGATTGGCAAGGAAGAAGTTAAACTATCCCTGTTTGCT
This sequence comes from Phataginus tricuspis, assembly GCA_029783875.1. Classification (NCBI taxonomy): domain Eukaryota; kingdom Metazoa; phylum Chordata; class Mammalia; order Pholidota; family Manidae; genus Phataginus; species Phataginus tricuspis. The sequence goes on along the minus strand of JAQQAC010002594.1, from coordinate 10,324,056 downwards.
GATGACATGATATTGTGCATAAAAATCCCTAAAGAATCAATTCCAAAACTACTAGATCTAATATATAAATTCAGCAAAGTTGCAGGATACAAAATTAATATGCAGAAATCTGTGGCATTCCTATACACTAACTTGACCTAGCAGAGAGAGAAATCAGGAAAATAATTCCATTCACAGTTGCATCAAAAAGAATAAAATACCTAGGAATAAACCTAACCAAGGAAGTGAAAGACCTATACTCTGAAAATTACAAGACACTCGAGAGAAATTAAAAAAAATACCAATAAATGGAAACACATCCTGTGCTCATGGATAGGAAAAATTAATATTGTCAAAATGGCCATCCTGCCTAAAGCAATCTACAGATTCAATGCAATGCCTATCACAATACCAACTGCATTTTTCAACAAACTAGAGCAAATCGTTCTAAAATTCATATGGAACCACAAAAGACCCCGAATAGCCAAAGCAATGCTGAGAAGGAAGAATAAAGCTGGGGGGATTATGCTCCCCAACTTCAAGCTTTACTACAAAGCCACAGTAATCAAGACAGTTTGGTACTGGCACAAGAACAGACCCATAGACCGATGGAACAGACTAGAGAGCCCTGATATAAACCAAACCATATATGGTCAATTAATATATGATAAAGTGGCCATGGACATACAATGGGAAAATGACAGCCTCTTCAACAGCTAGTGCTGGCAAAACTGGAAAGCTACATGCAAAAGAATGAAACTGGATTATTGTTTAGCCCCATACACAAAAGTAAACTCGAAATGGATCAAGGACCTGAATGTAAGTCATGAAACCATAAAACTCTTAGAAGACAACATAGGCAAAAATCTCCTGAATATAAGCATGAGCAACTCCTTCCTGAACGCATCTCCTCGAGCAAGGGAAACAAAAGCAAAAATGAACTCATGGGACTACATCAAACTAAAAAGTTTCTATATGGCAAAGGACACCATCAACAGAAGAAAAAGGCATCCCACAGTATGGGAGAATATATTTGTAAATGACATATCCGACAAGGGGTCAACATCCAAAATACATAAAGAACTTACACGCCTCAACACCCAAAAAGCAAATGACCCAATTAAAAAATGGGCAGAGGATATGAAGAGAGAATTCTCCAAAGAAGAAATTCAGATGGCCAACAGACACATGAAAAGATGCTCCACATCACTAATCATCAGGGAAAAGCAAATTAAAACCACAATGAGACATCACCTCACACCAGTAAGGATAGCCACCATCCAAAAGACTAAGAACAACAAATGCTGGTGAGGATGTGGAGAAAGGGGAACCCTCTTACACTGCTAGTGGGAATGTAAACTAGTTCAACCATTGTGGAAAGCAGTATGGAGGTTCCTCAAAAAACTAATAATACAAATACCAATTGACCCGGGAATCCCACTCCTTGGAATTTACCCAAAGAGTACAACTTCTCAGATTCAGAAAGACATATGCACCCCTATGTTTATTGCAGTACTTTTTTCAATAGTCAAGATATGGAAGCAAACCTAAGTGTCCATCAGTAGATGAATGGATAAAAAAGAGGTGGTACATATACACAATGGAATACTATTCAGCCATAAGAAGGAAACAAATCCTGTCTTTTGCAAAACATGGATGTAGCTGGAGGATATTATGCTAAGTGAAATAAGCCAGGTGGAGAAAGACAAGTGCCAAATGATTTCCCTTATTTGTTAAGTATAACAATGCAGCCAAATTGAAGAAACAAAATAGCAGCAGACTCAGTTACTTCAAGAAGGAACTAGTGGTTACCAAAGGGGAGGGGTGTGGGAGGGCAGGTGGGGAGGGTGGGAGAAGGGGATTGAGGGGTATTATGTTTAGTTCACATGGTGTGGGGGATCACAGGGAAAACAGTGTAGCACAGAGAAGGCAAATAGTGAATATGCATCTTACTACACTGATGGACAGTGACTGCATTGGGGTATGGGTGGGCACTTGATAATATGGGTAAATGTAGTAACCATATTGTTTTTTCATGTGAAACCTTCATAAGAGTGTATATCAATAATACCTTCATAAAATAAGTAATAAAAAAATGATTATCAGTTACTTCAGTAGTAAGAACAGCAACAATGGTCAGATCAGCCGCTGCAGACCCCAGTGCCTTACCATGGCATGTTGTCCCTCTCTCTCCTTTCTCCTCTGCAGCCCATACTATACAAGGAGGGGCTCTGTCTTGGACTATATATATGGAGAATTTGCAAGATCAGTGATGAAGAACTTGTTCCATGACTTTTGGATTCACAACCCAAATACGAGATATTAGAAGGGAGAAGAGAAGATGGTAGAAAGAGTTATCACTGTGCTCTGACTCTCCCACTTCAACCGTTTGGAGGGGTGGGGAGTAAGGCACATTCTTTTAACAACTCTAGAAACAAAGCACTAAAAAACAAAAACAAAACACTGATTTCTAAAGGGCATTCCCTGAGCTAATTAGATTTCTGTCTGGAATACTGAAATTAGCTTATATTGCTAGACGTTGAAGAGGATTAGAAATGCATGAGTTTTTTTCATAAATCAGGTTTGTTTTAGAAGAGAGAGAAAAATCAGATTGATTTTGTGTTGAGTCCTTTCTAATACAACCACATAGAATGACAGGAGGACATTAGCAGAAAGAGTCTAGAGATTACCCAGTGGCTGCAGAAAGAGAATCAGTGGACCACCTGTAATAGATAGGTATCTACCTGCCTGGATCAAGAAAACAGAGAAGTCCAGGAGAAAACTACTAGGTCCCACAAAAGCATACATGAGATTCAGCTTTATACAGCTGTAGCCCAGAGGGTTAGTGATTATAAGTCAACTTATACTCAGTTCAGGGATGAATCATTCAATTCAATCTCTTCTCCTTCTCCATATTTCCCTACCCTGTGAAGTCCAAAAACCTAGCACGCAAGGAGAGGAAAGGGAAAGAGATGCTCAAATCAAAGGAAGAGAGATATCAACCTCACAATGTCCTCTTTCACACTGCAGGTTCATTTTGGAGAAAAGAAGGATAAAGAATTGCAAACAAATGAATCCCACAATTTGGAGATTATAAATGAGGCTGGGATATTTTAATTTCTTACTTGAGATTTACTTCAGGATTAAATGACTATAGGATAGCATTGTTTTCTATTTCTATTTTCTAAAGGTGGGCAGAAAAGTCATTAGCCTTTTTAGTGTGAAATCCAAGGGCAAGGGAATATTGCCCGTGATTAAAGTTTAAAGGGATGGCAAGAGACAAAAATACACATTGTGCTTACTCAGCATATTAGTTTCATGTGCATCTTAGTTTACCTCCTAGCCAGTGAAAATAGGCACTATTCCTTAATATCTTAGAAAATTCCCAGGGTAGTGTCTGATAGACCTTTCTGAGTTATTTAGTCATCCCTAAATCAGTCACTTTTTTTGTTGTTGTTTGCCACGGGATTGTAAGCATTCTAACTAGGCATAGATCAGTTTCTCATTTATTCAGGAAAAGGGGGCTATTGCCATAAGAAACTTGGAGGAAGTGGAAGACAAACTAAAACAGCAAATGCCCATTAGTGTACATATGATCATAATATCCTGAGTGTATTGGTGAATAACTAGATGTTCAAAAGTCCTACAGTTAGCAAATGGAAGAAAGGACATTATTATGCCCTGCTTCTATGGTCTTTCTTCTACATTGCTGCAGTCTACCGAAATGTTTGTAAGGATTTCTAAAAAGAGAATTTAATAGAGTTACTTATATTTTCCATGTTTTCCTAAATTAAAATTAAATTTTTCTTTACTATCAGTGAATCTTTTAGAATTTAGGGGATCAGAATTATAATTCAGATTACATCATGTTAAAATTTATATTTGAATTAACCTTATGTACACCTTGAATTCATTTCAAAACCAAATGTTTGTCCCTGCCCCTAAGTGCATTTATATTAAAGATCATAAATAAATGTTTCCCATCTTGATTTATCACCAATGAAAAATGTATTTGCAAAACATACATACATATTATCGATGTTATGAATGTATATACATATAATGGGACTACTTACAGATTACCAAGAAAATTTCCTTCAAATGAAAAATGTAATTTATTTTCACTGAGTTCCTGATAAAACGTTGGCTAGCTAGCAAGTCCCAATTTTTCTGCCACAATTTTTTCACAGAAAGATATTAAAAACTAAGAATGAAAACAAAGCCACCAAAGCAGTAAAAATCAGGATAAATGGCCAAGCATCTGCCTGACTCTAGAGAGAATTTCTAATAACTAAAGGTTAGATGGGGCCATTAAGTAAAAACATTTAGGAGAAGGTAATAAATTATGTCCATCAAACCTTAATACGTACTTACCTCAGAGATACCATCACTGAGAAAAGCAAAAAAGTCAGTTTTAATGAGTAGGAACAGTTTTCTTAACAACTCAAAGCCATTCTCTGTTGCCCTCCACTAGTTCAACCAGGACTACAAATCTATTAATCAACAGATCCCAGGACAAAAGGGGACTAGAAGTTAAGAAATTATACCTCAGAAAGAAGTCAGAGAGAGATAAAGGCAAGAATAACAATAGGAGGCATGCACACTCCTTGGGCTATAATCTTCAAAATTGCTTCAAATTATCCTAAAATTAATTCCTATGTACACAATGACATCACTGACCAGACCGTTAAACCAGGCGTACCAGCGCATCCTAGCTCACTAGATTAATGACTAAAGAGCAAAGAGATGTTTAATTTTAGACCTGGCAGTAAGATTACAATAGCAACCAGGTAATACTGAGATAGAGAGGAAAGAATCAACGTATTTGATGATTGGCAAGTATGACTCTTTTCATTAAATGGTGATCACAGAAACAATAACATAACAGCTATGACACAAAAGAAGAGGAACAATATGAACTGTAGTAAATAAAGGTAAATTTTAGAAATCAGGTGAAATGTTTCGACATTTATAAGACAACAGAATTTACAAATCTATACTAATACATTTTAATATGTGAATTAACTAGAATATTTTCTGGGCAAAAATGATCGAATTGTTAGACAAAATTTTTAAATTCATGATTTCTTTTTTAATTGCCATACTATTTTCTGCCTCTAAGAGGATCTTAGCTCAGAAGAATTTCAACCATGAATGTTTTTAATCTTTCAAATAATAGATATAATGCAAACTTCGTAGATTTATTCATCTAGTGTTCCTGTTTATGCTGATAGGCTGCTAGGCGCTAAGAACAAGGTCGTGGGCAAGCATCATGGTCCCTGTTTTCATGGAGTTTACAGTTTAGTTTGTAGAGAGACCACAGATCCAGAGCACAGAAAAAGACAGGAAACTTTGCATTTCTCCACTTGTATAACTGATACAAAACCCTGATGATATTAATACACAAACACTAGATAAATAGATAATACTCATCTATGAAGAAAGGTGCTCAATTAAGAGAGAAATTTAGAAAGAAAGAAAGAAAGAAAGAAATTTAATATATTCGAAAATATATTAAATAATTAGGCGAAAAAAAAAGTTTGGTTATATAGCAAAATGTTATGTTTGGAAAAATTAAATACCCAGAAGCAGTAACAGGATGAACAAGAATTTCCTAAACTCCTCTAGAAATTTCAGAAAATAAAGTGTCAAAACAGAAATGTGAAAACTGAACATTTCAAAAAATAGATCTCACATAGTCTATAATAAAGTTGACATTTTAAATCAGTGAAGAATTATTTAATAGTTACGAAACTATTATTTATTATCAGAAAGTTAAATATTTTCCTCACAACAGAAAACCAAAATAAGTGTTAGATGGATTATAGTTAAATGTAAAAAAAGAATAAACTTAAAAATGGAAGAAAACATAGAAGAGTATTTATTGAATTTTTGATTGTGTTCTTTGTAAGAACAAAAGTAGAGGAAGTACTCTCCAAGTACTCTCTGAAATTTGAACATCATATACTACAAATCAATGTAAATTGCAGATAATGGGTTGTGGTGAAATATTTGCAAGATAAATGACAGGAAATGGTGTAACAGGCTTAATATATCTGAAGGTCTTTAAAATCAAAAAAAGAATAACAATGAGGTACCAATTGAAAAATGGCACTAATGTGTTATTAGACACCTTGCACACAAAAAAAGTTTAATAATTATTTACCAATATAGTCATTATTTATCAAATTCAATAGACTACAGCAAGATACATTTTCTTTGCCTGTCAAAATGACAAAGAGAAAAACAAAAAGGAAAACAGAATTTTCAACAACAATGGAGTTTTTGTGAATAAAAAAATTCACGTACTGTTGGTCAGAGTGTAATTGACACAACCATTCTAAAAGTAATGTGGCACTATACGTAAATTACCTCATAAGTACAAAGACCTTTGCTACCACAATTCTCCAATTAAGCCGACAATAGGAAGCAAACATTTCTGTATCTTTGGTGTCCTCTCTCTCCAGCCAGTGGATGGGGAAAGAGTGACTGGCACACGTTGGGAAGTTTTTATGGCCTTGGTCTGAAAGTGGCATTTCATTACTTCCTACCACACCGCACTGGCCAGAAGTCAGGCATGTGCACACATCCAACTACATGGGAGGCGGGGCGCTGTGACCCAGGGTGTACCCAGGTGAAGGACACAAAAATCGAACAGTTTTTAGTTAACACAAATGAAAATCTGCCGCACCATCTTCCCCAACTACAACTAGTCGAGAATACACGCAGACAGAGGCCAAGGGTAAGAAAACAAGAACATAGTGGGAGGAGCAAAGCTGTGAAGTAACCGTCAGCTGTCTGGTGATACTAAAGAGTCCTTGTTTTCCATGACCTTGACTGTCATGTATTTTGTAGAATGTCCTTTATTGGGTGATGGTGTGGTGTTCTCAAAGTTAGCCAAGGGTTATGGGTTTGGGGGAAGAACATCAGAACGAAGGAAGAGCCCTTCTCATCACACCATATCGTAAAGCACATCATGTTAACATGATTCACTACGAGGGAGACTAACCTTGATCACTTGGTTAAAAGTAGTGTTTGCCACACATTTCTGTACTATAAAGTTATTATTTTTTCCCTTTTCATACTTTATTCTTTGGAAGTGAGTCACTAATCCCAGCCAACACTCCAAGTGTGTGTGTGGAGGGGGGGGCAGGCAGACAGGAGGATTATATTCCGCCTCTTGGAAGGAAGCATAACTACATAAATTATTTAAATTTTTTCTCTAAGGAAGATCTGAACCTTTTTCATTTATTGAATCATGAATTTATGTCAGTCTGGACCCATGTATGTTAATTTTATACTTTGAGTTATAATCTAGTGTTGCATTATTTTATTTATTGCTCAAATTGCTCCAGCTTTGGGCACTGGGATGGCCCCACCTTTTTGTTTATTTCAGCACTTTCTTACTTTCTGGCATGATAAGATGTTCTAAACGCTTATATTTTCTTGCCCCATACTAGAATCACTCATTTTTCTAAGGAGCTCTGGTTTATTTTATTGAAAAATGGTATTTAGAAACCAAGATCTGGGTCCTGGTCTGACTGCATTTATAGCTACAATTAATAAATGCTTATTGCTGTTGATTATGGTGACATCAAAAACAGCAAGGATAGTGAATTAATGTGAAGTGAATATGTGTTCTGTGTGTATGTATTTATATATGTAAGGGATTAATCCTTGACTTGGCAATATATTCATATGTTGGTAACTCTTTTGGTATAATAAAATTCTCTTTTAAAAACTTTTCTTTCTTGTTGACTGTTTTAATCATGATATCTTTCAAATTCCTAACCTTACCATTGTACACCATGTGGTATATAAAATACATTTTTATTGATATCTCAATTGCTTGTGCTTAGATAGTAAGGAAATGTTGGAACAGCCAGTGAGTTGTAATGATGGCATGCTCTGTACCACTGAGGTGGCCAAGAAAAAAAATTTACATCCTTTAATAGTAAGATAAAATCAGTCCATTGTATGTTCAGTTTTAACAGAAGATGATATAAAAATGGAAGCTTTTGAAAAAACAGAGAAACATGAAGGTACTTGAAAAAAGTCATGATGATTAAAATAACCATTCACGGTTCTGATTTTAGAAAAAATCCATATTATTTCCTATATATTTTTAATGAGGTTAGAAACAAAAAAAAAATTAAGTAATGTAATCTCAATTAGCAAGGAAAGGAATGGGATCAATACTTTCCTAACTTTTATTTTCACTTCTTGTTAAGGTTCTGATTTTTATAGTTCTATTTTTCACAGGCAAAATAGCAACAGAACAGTAACTATCCATAACAAATTTTGAGAAATAACATGATTTTCCACCTATCTTAAACCTGAAAGAAGGCTTTAGAGTCATACTTTTAGGTTTATGGCTTTAGATTTCTTTTCCATTATTTGTAACATTTTCTTGGAGACTAGGAAATCATTTTTATTTTATTATTATTTTTGTCTCTTTCTATTGGGCATTATTGATTTGTTTCTACTCCATTTATTCCTGAGCACAGACTGCATGAGGACTGATTGTTTAATTTGTTTTCAAAAACAACACCAGTGGTCATACCAATACAGCTTGTGGAATAGCATTTGCTAACGTAGGCTCAACTATGTGTTACCACTAAATTCCCTTTAAAAAAAGATTTTAAATTTGTACAGTAACATAAGTTACTGTTTAGAGAGTTATTTAATAGGAAAAACTTGACCAGTTTATGCCAGTTCATATGTGCCTTCTGAAAACTTATCAAATTATAAAATGGGCAAGAGGTAAGAGTGATTGTGTTTGCAGAAAAAAGGGGGCATACTACTTGAAATACATGAAGTTTGAAAACACTAAAAATCCAATTAATAAATCCTACAAAATTTCTTCAGATTTAAAAACATTTTATATACTATACTATTTTTAACATTTTGGTTTATAAAGCTACTAAACAAATTAACTCACGTTTGCATTGTAATAGAAAGTGAAGGATGGAGGGATTTTTAGATATAATATATACACTATCTTATGTATATATATATTTATTATATAAGCTAACTGTAACTTATATATTAAGCATATAGATAGATAGATGGAGATATACACTAACTTAAGCTTAATCCCTCCTTTAGAATGTAAGGTTCATGAAGGCAAGAATTTTGTCCATTTTGTTCAAAGCTGTATCCCTACTGCCTGGCTTTAAATTGGCACACAAACGAGTACATAAAATGGACGTAGAAGTGTCCTTACCCCATTTCAGGGATAAGAAAAATAAAGTACATATTTATTAATTGATTTATTATTATTATTTAATTTTCTCAGTTCTAATCTCATACAAAACACTAGGTTCAGATTGGAAATGATTTATTCTTGCAGTCAATTTAAGATTAAGATTCAGAATCAATTTATGTATGATGATATCTCCATAATACATAAAAGGGACTAGTATTTGGCATAAATTGCAAGGATACATTTCTGGTCGATTCATTTGTATTGAAACTTTTTTTAACCTATATTACATATTTAGATTTTATGCCTTTAGTAAGTTTGATGGAGATTATTTAGGAGAAAGCAGAGATAACAAACACCACACCAGCCCCCATCACCAAAATCTCTTTGCATTTACTCTTTTTTTAACTGGAGAACCAGGCAGAATGAGAATATGCTATATTGGTAGTAATGATAAGTACACAGACTGCTCCCTTCCATTCTCTGAGCCACAGAAGTCCCTTTAAGTGTTAGAGAAAATGATACACTAAGCAGGTTGGTCTAGGAAAGGAGACATATGAGCTAAATACTAGCAGTGGATAAAGTCCAGGTAGTATAAAGAAAGAGTGCCAGAGGAACAGGAGACATGCATGCTAAAAACCGTGGAAATCTATATTAGATTATGATGCGATCATATCACAGTTTACAAGAATAGTGGTTAGTTAGGACTCTATTATCATTAGGTTTGTCTGTTTAGTATTACTAGCAAGTAATCTTAAGTAAAAATCCAGACTTGCTTACCAACTCCAGGTAAGTAACCCTAAGGGACTGTAGCAGAATATATTTCCCAAAGAGCACCCAACACCCTCTTCTGCAATGTGACCTTGCTGTTCCTCCATCAAGGGTTGAAGTCTGATTCCCCTGCTCTTGAACCTGGCCCAGGTTTTGTGACCTGCCTTATTACAGAATGTAGCAGAGGGGTATTCTGAGACTTCCAAAGCTAAGTAGTAACAAGCTGATAGCTTCCTCCAAAGTCTCTTAGAAGGCTTCTTTATGGGAAGCTCCTTCTGGGAACTAATGGCCATGCTGCAAGAAACCAGCATCAGCTTTCAGTCAGGAGGTGATCCTCCTTTGACATCCGGCTCAGTCAAGCCTTTCCATGACGCCAGCCCCGGCTTACACCTTACTGCATTTCAATGGACGATCCCAAATGAGAACTGTCCAGGTGAACTCAGTCAAACCACAGAATCATGAGATAAAATATTTTGTTTTAAGCCATTTAACATTTGGGTCTTTCAATACATAGCAATAGATAATACATATAGGAACAAAGTGCTTTTAACTCATTAAGAATGTAAAATATTTCAGCATGAAAAACCTTGAATAAATGAGCTTTTTCAGGATGCCAACTCATTCAAAGAGCGGCTCATCCATAAAATTTTAATATTACCCAAATGGGTGACCTGAGTATAAACACGATTACAGATGCCTGTGTTTTTCAACAGGAAGCTGTTTTCTTGTTAATCAAGTGGTTTGCATTCACTATGAGGAGTTTTCTTGCTAGAATCAATTTGAGGATTCGTGCTGTGGTTGCTGTTTTACTGTGTATTTTATATTTTCATTGTTGTTAGGTAAGTGGAGAAGCAGCAATGGCACTGATTACTAGTAAGCCTTTTATTATTATGAGTTGTTACTTGACATCTATCAACAGAGTGGTGTCAGATATAAGTGGTGCCTAAATTTCTATCTTTGTACATAAGACAGAGAACATTAGCATAATGATTCATTACTATGGTATTTATAACAATCATTTAAAAAGTGACACGTGACTTGACGCAGGACATAACTAGGGAGCCATATGTTCTCATTTTCTTATCTTGTCTCCTGGTCATAGATACGCTGTCATACCTGCCTTGTAAGTGCACATTCCCCTTCTACTGAGGAGGAAAGAGTAAGTATTAAAAATTGTCTAAAACACTGTTTATGTGCATAAAGGAAAACATTACCTTCCTGCTATCTTTGTTCAAATAGTGGTCAAAGGATAGGATACAGAAAAAAATGAACATGTGTTTGTGTGTATGTGTGTGTGTATTTTTACATGTGTATTTGCTGCTTATCACATCTGATTATCTCAAAATTCAAATGGTAAACCCTCTCATTTTGTCCACGAGGAAATAGAGGGAAGCAGTACCTGGACACCATTTTGAAATTCTACCTAGAGGCTTTAACATTATGATAACCTGCCAAACTTCATAAAGATATAAGGTTTGCCCATTTGCACATGCTAATGTATATGAAAGCGTAACACAAGATGACATTGGGGAATCAAGAACATAAGAGAGCAAAAGGGAAGGTTTTTTTGTTGTTTTTTTTTTTTAGAGAGCATAGATTGAGACAACTTGCTCCTGGCTATAAAACAATTCTTCCAAACAGGCTGAGATAAATGTTTTCCCAAAGAATTTATTCTTTGCTTGGTGTTATCCCTAAAGGGTAAAAGCTAAGTTAAGCTATTCATCTCAAAGGCATCAATTATCAGAAAAGACCTTGTTGAGAAGCATCTATTTATGGACATTATAAAAGATGTGAAATATTTAAAAAAGAAAAAAGTAGAACATTTTTTTCGGCATCACTAAAATTACAAAGCAAATCAAAAGTCAAAGATAGATTGAACTAAATAAATATGAAAGATACAAATGTCAAAATTTACAGTGCTGTATCTAAGTACCATCTTTTAGATGGGAATTAAAGGTGGTTTAAGTTCTAGGCTTCAAAATGTTGAAAGAGACAATCTGCCACGGGCCTGAGGATTCCTGTACATTCTTGCTCAGTAAGAAAGAATGCAAGACTCTGATCCCTCTTGACCTGATCAATTTTCAGGTTTTTTTGTTTTTTTGTTTTTATTTTTTTGTTTTCTGCAGTGAGCAATACTAAGGAATAAAATAACATCTCTTCTCAAAAAACAGTTTTGCTACCCTCCCTATAAAAGCCGTGAATCTCCAAGTTCTCACCCTCTCTGGTGTAACATAGTACACAGTGGGTACAGGCAGCCATCCTGGGCCCTCTACAGCCCCCGTAGAGCTATCAGATAAAGTACAGGGTATCCAGTTAAATTTGAATTTTGGATAAATAATGGATGTCTCCAATATTGCATGGTACATATGTATGGTAAAAAGTATTTATTTAACTAAAACTCAATTTTAACTGGGTATTTTCTATATTTTATTTTTATTATATTTATATATTTTATTTTATTATTTATATGTTATATATTTATTTATTATATTTATTTATTTTATTAACTAGGTATTTTGTATCTTTTATTTGATAAATTTGGCAACCTTACCTCCATAATACATGGGAGGCATGGAAACCAACAAACAGGAAGTTCTAGCTACTGCTTTTGCTTTTGCTATGAGCAGTGAAGTCTTCTGTCACTGACCAGGGAGTCTCATGTCCTTTCCTGGCATCTCCAATACAGCAACAAGCTAACACATTATCCTGAAACTATGGAAAAACCTGAGACTCCACACAGTTCCTGACACACAAAGGGAAGCTTCGTTTGGACTTGTCCATTTTAATAGTTTATAGTTACCACAGGAAAGGTAGGGGATTTTCTAGACAGGGAAACTGGGCCAAAATCGGACACTTTTTGGAGAATAAAAAGAAAAAAAAATTGCATATTCAGAAGAAACAAGGTTACAGAGTGGATCTTAAAATTGTTGAGAAACAATTTTCTATGGGGCCCTTGCATTTCTTACAAGCAGAGGCACTGATTGTTTTTGTTTTAACTAACTTTTCAAGGATGTTTACAGAGTAAACAACTTGAGCAATATAGTATGTCCTTCCAGAGCAAAGGGCAAATTTGTTTATTGTTCAGTGTAATAAAGAAATGTCTCCTTCCACTGCAAAGTTCAAGCAAGCTTACTGCCTCTTATAAAATATTCAGTTCCCCAAGTTTGATATTCCTTTCATGTAAATCACCACATTTCATGAGCAGGAATTACCTGGCCTTCATAACAAAGGAACTGGGTCTTGAGGAAACAAAGCAAATGCTTATACTCTTGCTACTGCAATCACTGCAAGTAATAAAAGATCTGTGTCTCAGATCCAGGCATCTCCTATCTTCTGCCAGAATCCATGAACTGTGGTAGGCTAAATTGTTAGTTTGCAAGTAGAATAGAATATCAGACTCTTCACAGCTCTTAAGATTATAAAGGGTTTTAAAATTTTAAAGAATTTATACATGATGTGATAGTCACTTGAGGACTATTACATGTTTTGGCTGGAGGGCCGACAGGAAGAAGATATTTTGACATGATTGCCATGTTCTTGTCATCTCCAGAACCTTGTTTCTATATATGACATACTGTTTCTCTGGCTGGAACAATGTCACCCCACCCTCTTTTTCCCAATACACAAAACGCACTCCTTCCACATGCACGTATAATTTCCAGACTAAATACTTCTTTTAGGAGCTGCCAACCGTTCTGAGAACCTTCCATGACCTCTTCTAGTTCCTCCTAAAGTACTTGCTCTTTTCACATCAGTCTTCCTGACATTATTACAATTTCCTGTTCATACACTGTTTCACACAGCAGAATTTAAGCTCCATAAAGCCTGGTTTTGAAGTTGTATTCTCAAAGCTTGGGATGATAATAGGCATATAAGAAAGTCTAAATTGAAAGAAGAGTTATAGAAGTTGCAGGAAAATTCCCTTCTTTATGGCATGTTTGGCTGAATTTTCAAGGAAATCATATTTGAGTACTAATCTATAATTATGCCATGCTATAGAAACTTAATGAGTGAGAAAAGACAAGGCCCCAATATTTTGGTTTCTCATTTCTAATTCTGTTTTCAGAAAGCTTCTCCTTATTTAGTTGGCTTACTGTAAGACTTGGAAGAAGTCCTATCTATTCTCAAGAATGACTTCTAATGACTAATTTAAATGCAGATGTTTTTCCCACTAAAGATAGAATTTAAAATACAGTGATTAATTATGGGGACGTAGGGGGAGAAATCATCTAGATGGGTAAATACAATGAAATACAAGTTCTGTGAGCTGAATTGTGTCCTCCTCAAATTCATATTTTGGAGCCCCAACCCTAATGTGAATGTATTTGGGGATATTATATTTAGGAGCTAAATCAGGTCAAAATGACGTGATAAGGGAGAGCCCTAAATCAACAGGACTGGGTCTTTATCAGAACAGGACGAGGGAGATCACTCCATCTCCGTGGACACGCACGAGGAAAAGGCCATGTGAGGGTATAGTGAGAAGTCAGCCATCTGGGCGCCTACCAGAATCCACATTAGGTGGAACCTTGATTTTTTGGACTTCTAGCCTCCAAAAGTGTGAGAAAAGCAATTTCTGCTAAGTCATGCAATCTGTGGTATTTTGTTATGGCAGCCGGAGCAAACTAATACAATACATACCTTGGAAAATGCAGCAGGGCATCTATTAATCATGAAAACAATACTGGCAGATATACTTGAATGAATTTGGCCATAACAGACAGGGTTTTCGTGATTGAAGTGTTAAGTAGAAAGACAGACAGGAGCAGCCTGAAAAGAGAAGATAAGGCTCAAAGAAAAAGCCGCCCAAACTCTGACGAGGTAGGGGGTCACATGTGAAGACAACAGAAGCTTTGCAGGGAGAGAACTTCCTTCCCATCCAGACCTCAACAGGGACACAACAGAAAGGAACTAAGAACTGCCCAAACCACATTCAGCACGGGAAAGGACAGGCTCACTGAGAAGGATGACTATGTAGAAAAGACCTGTAAATCAAATAACCCCATCTTGTTAGTCAGAGGCGTCTCCTAGCCAGCTGTAATATGTAAGCCTCCTGCCTACAAGTTCTGGGCCTTTGTCTGCCTGGACTCTGGCCCGCTCCTTCCTTAGAGTGCATTCAAATAAAACTTTCACTCTGCTTCACTACCGATTCTCTGTCTTTCAATTCCCTGCTGCAGTGGGAACAAGAACTGAGAACTCAACCTGGAACAGAAATAAAATGATTCCAATAAAGAATTTCTGTCATTGCATCATTTCCAGGTGAATGGATGCAAGTTATCCACCCAAATCTATTCCTCCCTTCCTCTGGAGCACAAGGCTGTGAATGTATTTCCCAGCCTCTCTTATGGATAAATGTGGTCCATATGTCTATGCTCTCTGATGAAATATAAATGGCAAAGACGTATGCAAAAAGAAATCACTGGCTCTGGATTTCTGCTTCCTTCCCTCTAGCTGGAATGAAGATGACTAGAGAAATGACCCTTGGGACTTCATGGAACAAGCCACCAGTAGCTTGAAACATGAACCTTTTAAGCTATTTGCAGACACCCTCTTCATACCTGTTGAGAAAAGTTCATGTTTACTCATAAGGTCTAAGGTTAAACACTTGGGCAAAGTGGTCATTCCTAAATGCACAATTTATCTGAAATCTCATAAATGTTATTCTTCAATCCATAATGTATTTATCTTTGGCTTAACATAATGTTTTCAATTTCTATTGGAAAAATTACTATAAACTGTTTTTCCAAAAATCTCTGAGTAAAATCAACCCAGATATGCCATAATGATTCTGGCCTTATCTAGCCCAATTATTGAAGTACTTGCAATCCCCAATAACGTATTGTCATATCCTTTCACACTTCATACTTTCTATTCCTACCTAAAATATATTCTCCCTCTTTATCAGTATCTCAAATACCTACTTATTCTTTGAGGCTCAAACACTAACATGTCCTTGGTGGAAAATCCTTAGCTCTCTCCTCTTTCTACCTAAACAGAATTGGTCTTCCAAATATGGGGACACAGCACGCCTTTGTTCACACCTCTACTATGTCATAATTTATTCTGGTGAATAGTCAGGACACATATGTCTCCTTTCTCACTGACTCTTTCCAGGGCAAGATCTGTCTCATTCATTTTGGATTTGGAATTTCCCAAATATTTTAGTATCCATTGAGGGTCTCAGTATTTCCAAATATATTTGTTTATCTGTAATCAAGATGTTGGGTTTCCCCTCAACTTTTTTTCTCCTTCTCCTCCCCTTCCTCCTCTTCGTTTTTCATTATATTTTACCTCATAGCATTAAATTAATCAAGGCATTAAATTAATCAAATTTATAAAGTTAAAAAAATGAGACTCTTCTAAATTGAAGATACAATTATTTGGGGAATTTAAAAACTTATAAAGGCATACACTACTCCATAAAACATAGAAGGAATCCATTCATTATTCTAGGGGTTAAAGTTTCAGCCCTTGAGATTCATTGCACTGTCTTGTTCAATATGGAATTCAAAAAATATTGAAAATATTTATTTTAGTATGGCATCAAATGTTTCAAAAAATGAAATTGCAAGTAATTTTTCTATGCTAATCCACTTATTTAAAGTAGGATATTTAACCTACAGAAGCTAAATTAGAAAAAAGAAAATTGATCTGTGGAAAGTTGTGTGTTTCTGAAACTCCTATGTAAGATAAAAGTATAGAACATAATATAAGGTAACTTGAAGGGTTTTCTTGTACATACATAATGACATACATTCTCTTTTTAGCCAAATATTTACAAAAATAGGTTTCCTCTTTCTTTGTATTCCTTAATAAAATTTTTAGAGGACCAAATTATTTATATAAATATCAGTTTTGTTTTTGACACAGTGTGTAGCATGGTCAGAGAAACACTATTCTTTGAGGACTTTGTAGTAAGAGATACTGCTCCTGATTTTAGAAGGATTATCAATAAGAACTCAGTGAGTTTCAATAAGACATTTAAAAATCTCCTTTTTAGGCTGGATTTCAAGGTATATGCATGGGTCTATTCTTCACCAACCATTTTCGAACTCAAAAATAAAGCTGTGCCAGAGTAAATAATTTGAACTACCTAGTTCTGTTTGACAAGTCTAGATTTTTGCTAACATTCTTAGGAAATATTACCAAAACTAAATTCAAAGTTACAGCATGGGAAATCAAATATATGTCTTATCTGTGTTTTTATTTTCAATAATAATACTCAAATATTTTATTAAATGTGTCAATCACTGTACTTAGCACGTCATAAGCATTACTATATTTCATCAACCCTAATAATATCTTTCACATAATAATATCTCTGAAATGTGGATTTATCTTACAATTACTGTTAGACAAACAGATATCAAACTTCAGTTACTACTGTCTGTGCATACATGAACTTGGCTGTTACTCCTGTGGCATGACCGGATAATTGGAATCCTTCAGCCAATAAATTATTTAAGGACCATAGCTAACCTGGTAGTATATACCTCTTTTTCTTAGTACATAAAATAATAGTGCCTTTAATAATACTCTCACTCATGGATAAATTGCCTCTAGATAAATTATTTTGCTGAAAAGGAGAATCTATGTTGCATCCTGGTGGACAGCAATCCCAAATGGTCATCATTTCTTAAAGGAAAAGTCTCATACCAAGCTTTCTAAAGCAAAGACTTTGGAAATACTTTTTCTCTGACTAGATGCTTATATCTTTAAATATCACAAGGTTGTCTGATTTTGATCTCTGACATTTATGTATAAACTTTAATTCAGTATGTTACCAATCTTATGCATGTACAGCACAGGGTGCAAAGGGTTTCAAAAAATGACTTTAGAGTCAGAGTCATAAAACTAATAGTAATAAGCCTTGAAAAACCATAAGTAACGTGTCTATTGAAAAAGCCAAATTATTATTTTAAAACACAAATTTTATGTAGGCGAGCAAACTACTGTATATAAAGGTAGCATAGGTAATAAATCTGAGCAAAGAGCACATACAATCAATGATTCAGCAAAAAAAGAAAGTTGTGTTTTTCTTGTTTTTAGCACTTTCGCTACTCGAACAGATTGCTAGTAATCACTGAAATAAAAAATTGGATTGAAAAAGAAGAAAAAATATGCTATAGAAAGTTTGACAGAGAGGTGTGGAGGTCTTGAGAAGCAAAACAAGATAAAGATAATAGGAAGAGTGGCTTTTGTTCCAGCACTTACTTAGTTGTGAATCATGAACACACACTTTAAGAATGTCAATGACAGAAGAAAAAATTCAAGAATGACTCAAGTCAATATAGTGCATTAATGAGCATATTAATTTGCACCAAGCAGTTATTCCATAAAAATTGGTTGAATGAATTTCTGTAAAAGTGGAAGGGTTACAAAGAACAGCAATCTTGAAAAGAATACAAATACATTTGGCTACAAAGTAACTTAATTGGTAAAATCTGATAGTAGAAGGAACATTTTGAAATATGGCAGGAGTGATGGAATGAAAGAAATTAGGATTGTCAAATAAACAAGGTGAGAATAATAATTAGCGTGGCCAGAACAAAAGGAAATTTTATAAGAGAAATAGAATGTGTGAAAGCATAGAAACTGTGGAAAGCTCCATGTGCAGCTGATGTGCCTATTAATCCATAGCCAATATCAAACTGCTAATCAGACAATGAATCAATCTTCCCTAACATTGAGTTGTAAAATAAATTAATAATTATCTACATATTGAGCACCAGCTGTTAGTCTATAACCCATATGTATGTGAACATTTTCCAGACAAAGTAATTCAGTTTACCAATGCAAAATAATAATGGAACTCATTGACTAATTTCAAAAACACAAAATAATGATGCAGTCCAATATGCTAATTTTGCTGCAGAACTATAAAATGATGCTTACATTCACCAAAAAGAGAAAAACCCAAGGACTCTATTTGAATTGATTTATTTATCTCTTAGAGTTACTACTAATCCTGAAATAAAATAATTGTGGATATTTTACTATACAAAAATCTGTCTCAAGAGAGTATCTGAAGCAACTTTAGCTACTGTCTTACAAGCTTCATTATGTTAAAGCACTATTAGCTACAATTCATTAAGAACAAAAGTAGTTCATTTTTTTTTAATGACATATATTACCATAAAAAATGCTGAAAACTTACTCTACTTCTTGGCCTAATATATTCTTCAACTTTTTTCATTGTTAGTTATAAGAAATAACTTATATAGCATCTCTTATTATTTATATATACATTTAAATCACAATTACATTTTGCTCACACATTTTATCAGAACATTATTCAAAATTCAGATTAGATTATAAATAAGAAACATTTTCCCTCAGCAAAAAAAAATATTAGCTTTCCCTATAAAATGAGTGGATTGAAAGCAGAAATATCAAAATGGGTATATTGTAGAAATATAGGTATGAGGGAGTGCTCTATTAGAGCAGGTTGTATTCACACTCAAAGATGGCTAATCATTTCCGTCATGTTAATCCTAGAAAATCTTACAAAGTACAAGAAAAAATGACATTATGAAATTGATTTTAAAAATTCAGTGCATCCAGAATTAATAGACTGCATGATGAGTATGAAAAAATTAAATATGAAACATTTATAAATTGACTGTATAAAACACTGGATGTAAAATGTAACAGAATTTTTTTATTACCATTTAGTTGATATACAATCTTATACTGATTTCAAGTATACAACATAGTGGTTCAACAGTTACCCATATTATTAAATCCTCACCCCCACCAGTGCAGTTACTATCTATCAGCATAAAATGTTTATGGTTTTGTGATCAGGCAAAAGGCAAAGACTTTTTGGACTACATTCTTTATTTTAAAAATGTAAAAACTATTCTGAAAATGACAGCAAGATATATACAAACATAGTTATGTATATATTGTTCCAAAACCAAGACATTGCTTGCCCTTTTTTTGAATTGATTTTCTATTACAGTGGGAAAAAAGCTAGTTTATTAAGTCCAGGCAATCAAAAATAGAGAAGTACTACAGAGTTTCTATTTTAATAGGATTATTTTCTTGACAGAGAAGGCAAGATATTATTCAATATCAAATTCAGAGCAAAGAAATGTGTTTAGAAATATTCAAGTGTCATAACTTGCTTAAATTTCCATCAACACGGTGAGGAAATATTCCTCAAAGATAGTCAGACTCATTTACCAACTGACCTGGGCAATGTTTATGACATCTCATATCAATCCCGATGTTAAATTTAGCTTCTCAGCATTAAAAAAATAAATGTTTGTGCAATCAAAAAGTTATGATCTACAAACTGATTCTGTAATTTTTTATGGCTGTCAAATGGAAAAAACATTAAAGAGCTCTATAGTTTTTATATGACACTCAGGTTAGTTCAAAGTAAAAGAGTTTTCTGTATATTTGTATTTGAGAAACGATTTTTAAATTCTAAAAATTCTCACTCTTGACTGAAAATACTGAAGAAACCGAAACCCAAAGCAAAAAGTTTCTGTCCGAAATTCCTGCATACTAAATGCTCCCACAGACACCATATATTAAAAGAACAAAGGCTGAGAATGTCACCTGGTCTTGGAAGAATGTTTCCGCTAGATTGCGCTAGGTTGGTTGAGTTGTCAGAACAAGATAAATGGAGCTGAGCTGTACCATTAACCTGTGACATTTCTGACAGTGCAAGGCTATGTGCTGTGAGGAAAGGAGACTACTTTTTTTTTTGCTATTCCTCAATTTATAATAGAAATAAGAAAAGCTAGAAGAAATGTTTTAATGAAGACAGAAACAGATAAGAAACCTATCTTGAAAATAGATACTTTTCATTATACGTAAAAGCACATCTTCAAATCAGAATATATTAATAAATATATCACATTATCTAAGATAAACATTAAAACAGTCCTTAGACACTTCGAATTGTATTCCTATTAAAAAAGGCTAAACTAAGTCATCATTTTTATGACAAATGCCATTCCACTCTTAAAAATCACCATTAAGCTTAAAATATACATGTGATAAAAGCATATTTTATTTCTAGGTTTCCTAAAATTTCACAGGAACTTTAATATGCTTAATATTTTTATTTGAGGTTCCCACTGGCATGAGAAAAGTAAAAAAGTAGATCATAGCTATATTTTGAAAAGATAAACTAGCAAGATACGATAAAGACTAAATACCAGTTCATGTTCATAAAAGGAGTAAAACATATCTAATAAAATAACAAATTAATGAAGTGAGGAATTTAAAAAGTACAGATTTTATTGTATTGAATTCAGTCATTTCTGTGATCTCTCAGTTCCTGAGAATGGAAACTACATTTTTTTAATTGTAACTTTGAAATTTTTTAATTGTAACTTAGAATCTGACGTGGCATATTCACCTCCTTAGTATTCCTATTTTATGAGTTATTCGATGATCTCACCTTCTACATTTCAATGTTTGTTGCTATCATTTTCTACAGTTACCTGGTCATCACACTGATATTTTTAATTATGGAATATCAATGAATGGTTTTAAGAAAATCATCAGTGTTAAAACATAGAGACTGCTTATAATCCCACATAGATATTTAACCTTCTATTTTATATCTCAGGTGCTGCTTTTTCCCTATAGGTCCCTAGCAAAACATGATGATGTTTGTTTCTTAAAACTTTCTCTTCTCTCTCTTTCTATCTTCCTCCCAGCTTCATTCAGATATAACTGACAAATAAAAACGGTACTTGTTTAAGGTATGCAATGTGATGATTTGATACACTGTGAAACAATTACCACAATCAAGCTAATTAACACATCCATCACCTCACATAGTTTAACTTAGTGTGTGTGATGAGAACACTTAAGATTTACCCTCTCAGCAAACTTCAAGTATAAAACACACTATTACTAACTATAGTGACCATGCTGTACATCAGATCTCTGAATATATTCATTTTATAACTGACATTGTTTGTATACTTTGACTGATCTCTTCCTATATTCCCAATCCTCCCAACCTCTGGCAACCACCATTCTACTCTCTATTTCTATGAATTTGATTTTTTTACATTCCACATTTACGTATAGTTTGTTATTTTCTGTCTGGCTTATTTTGCATGTACTTCAGGCTCATCCAAGTTGTTGAAAATAGTAAGATTTACTTTTGAAGACTTAAAATATTCTATTGTGTGTGTGTGTATGTACATATATAATCACATGTTCTCTATCCATTCATTCATGACAGATATTTAAATTGTTACAATATGTTGAATACTGTGAATAATACTGCAATGAACATCAATATGCTGGCATCCTTTCAATATTCTGATTTCATTTCTTTAGGATATATACCCAGAAGTTGGATTGCTGGATTATATAGCAGTTCTACTTTTATTATTACATAATGGTTCCACCAATTTACATTCCCATAAAGAGTGTACAAGGGTTCTCTTTTGTCCACATCCTAGCCAATCCTTATTATCTCTTGCCTTTTGATAACAGCCATGCTAACAGATATGAGATGATATCTCATGTGGTTTTTATTTGCATTTCCCTGGTGATTAATGGTGTTAGCCATTTTTTTTTATATATCTTTTGGCCATTTGTATGTATTTTCTGGAAAAACTGTATAATCAAGTCCATGGATCATTTTTTTAATTGGGTTGTTTATTTACTATTGAGATGTAGGAGTTCCTTACATATTCTGGATATTAACGTCTCATCAGATATATGTTTGCAAATATTTCTTCCATTTTGTACATTGCCTTTCTTTTTGTTGATTTTTTTCTTTGCTGTACAGAAGCTTTTTAGTTTGACATTATCAACAATTCATTGCTAAAACCAATGCCAAGGAGCTTTTACCTTATGTTTTCTTCTAGGAGTTTCAGAGTTTTGGGGCTTATATTTAAGTCTTTAATCCATCTTGACCCAATTTTTGTTTATGATGTAACATAAGGGTCCAATTTCATTCTTTTGCATGTGATTATTGAATTTTCTCAACATCATTTATTGAAGAGACTATCCTTTTCCTATTGTGTATTCTTGGCCCCTTGTCAAGGATTAGTTGACCTTTGCAGGAGTTTATTTCTGAGATGCCAATTCTGTTCCACTGGTCTATATATCTGTTTTTATGCCAGTACCAGAGAGTTTTGATTATCATAGCTTTGTAGTGTATTTTGAATTCAAGTAGTATAACGACTGTGGTTTTGTTCCTCTGTCACAAGATTGTCTTTGCTATTTGTAGCTTTAAAAGAATATTAAGATTATTTTCCCTATTTCTGTGGAAAAAGTCATTGGAGTATCAATAGGGATTGCACTGGTTCTGTAGATCACTTTGGGAGTATGGACATTTTAACAAATATTAATTAGTCCAATCCATGAATGTGGGTATCTTTCCATTTTTTGTTTCTTCTTAAATTTCTTTCATCAATGTCTTAGAGTTTTCTGTGTAGAAATCTTTCACCTCTTTGGTTAAAGGTATTCCTAAGTGTTTTATTCTTTTTGATGCAGTTGTAAATGGGTTGCTTTCCTAATTTATTTTTTGGAGAGGTCATAGAAATGCTACTGATTTTTGTATGTTGAGTTTGTATCCTGCAACTTCACTATGCTATTTGTAGTAATTTTTTTTGTGGAGTTTTTTTGATTTTCTATATATATCATATCATCTGCATAGACATAAAGGAAAAGCCTTTAGCTTTTTAACATTGAGTATAATGTTAACTGTGGATTTAGTCTTATATGGCCTTTATTATATTGAGTTATGTTACTTCTATGTCTAATTTGTTGAAAGTTTTTATCATGCAAGTTTGTTGAATTTTGTCAAAAACTTTTTTCCTGCATATATGAGATAATCATATGTAAATCAAATAACAGGGAGAACAGAGTAAAAATTGGGCAAAAATAGGGTCAACAATAGTTTAAAAGTAAATTTAACAGTAAATATCAGACTAAGCATACAATGCAATAAGCTTTATGAGGAGCAAAAGAGGTCAGGTTTTTTAAAAGAGGTAATCTTATGAGTATATTCTATGTGAAACTTACATCTATGAAAACCTACATCAAAGATAATGAAATACTGGCATTTCTCCTAAAACTGGGGAAAAGACAAAGATTTTAGCTCTCACTATTTCTATTTATTATTTTACTAAAGATGACAGCTAAAGTAATAAGGTAAGAAAAAAGAAATAAAAGGCATAATATATTCAGAGCAAGAATTAATACTTTAAGCAAATGTTGTTTTCAGTGTATTAAAAAAATATAAGGAATTTAAAAAGCACTGCTAAAATAAGTTTAGTAAGATTATAACCTGCAAAATCAACTAGACCAAATTTTTATATATCACCAGAAAAGAATTAAAAATAAAATAATTCCACTTATAATTGACATTGATATAAATCAATCTTTCAGAATTCATGATGCATTATAGCATGAATGTTTGTATCCCCACATACACACACAGACATATATGAATATTCATCTGTGTTCATTATCTATTTTATTTTGCTATTTCTATTACATATCTAGAAGAGAATATCTTAAAACTAACATGAAGGGAAGACATAGGAAACAATCTTAGCAAATTTTCTAATTCATTATAACTTTTACCTTTATTCATTTCACTTTATTATAGACCACGACAATTAAATAAAAGAGATTTTTTAAAAATCTAAAACTCATTTCTTTCTACTTTTCTATGTCTAAATAAGCACAATGAAAAAAATTTGCACACACACTGATATCATATAGTACTATAATAAAAACAGAAATTCTTGAAATTTTCTAAACAACTCATGATACTGCTTTATTTCTTATTTTCCTCATAAACCAGAATATTTGTTAAAGGATGAAATGAATCCTACTGAACATCTTTCCCTTTAAATCTTTATCTATAATTTACTTTTATCAGTATGTGGAAGTTAATATGACAAAAAAAGGTTATAGGCATAGGATATTTGAACAAAGTATGAGTATGTTCATAACTAACACTTATTCTTCTTTCTCCTTGATTTTTTTCAGTATGTAACTTATTTACACTTTAAACCATAATCCTGTTTTCTCCCCAAATTATTTTATTGGCAATAATGACAAACAAAAGTGACTTTCCTGTGACCTTTACTGCTCTACATAAATAGACCATAAATTTTAAGTTGATATCTACTTGTAGAGTATTTCTAGGGAAATGTAAACTGCAATTAACTATACAAATAAGAATAGAATGCCCAGATGTAATGCATTTTTTCCTGATAATTCATATACTGAATAAGACATACCACCAAAAATACTCATGAAAAATGACAAATATATTAATATCCTCAGTATCACATATTTTGCAATAAACATTGGTATATTCATTATTTAGGAAATATCATTAACAGCATTAATGAAAAATAGCACTTGGCAAAAAATACCAAAATACAAAACATACTTTTGGTATTATTTTGATATTTTGATATACTGATGATTTCTCATCTTTAAATACAACTATAATAAAATGCATAGAAACAATATTTCTCAGAATCAAAGAAGTGAAAATATTTTATTTTCTTACTGTTAAAACATTTTCAAAAAATCAAAAGTATGTATAACTGATTTTCATGGAGATTATTGTAAATTTTGGAGTGGTTTACTGAATACAACAAAATTATTTATCTTGGGATCAGTTATTAACAAGAAATGCAGATATAACTTTAATCTCTATTTCTGAATTACTGAACTCAAAAATGAAATATCATACAATAAACAAAATATAAGAAAATTCATGTTAAATCTGACTTTTCTTATGATACACATTTATTTCTTGGGACACAATGGAATATATTAATTTAAATTTCAGAAAAGAATAAAGTCATCAAAATAGGGGAAGAGAAAATTAAACCTCAAAGAATAATTATAAATACATTCAAAGGGTTGAACAGCAACAGAACTTCCCAGAATCAAGGCAATTTTAATTACTAATGTGAAAAATGCCTAGACCAGTAATGAATATTTGATGAATGAATGAATGAATGAAATCATGCAATTGTATCTTTTTCATTTGAACTGATAAAAAAATCACTCAAATCATTCATTATTAAACAAATATCTACTGAATGCCTGTTATGTGCCAAAAATACTAGAAGGTGACCTCATGGAATTCAGTCTAGTAGAAATTTTAACGACACAATTTTAAAAGAGAAAGTTGTTTGATTTGAATACATAAGCTTTTAAAGATGTTGCCAAAATTATCTCAATTCTCTACTGAGCCTATTAACATTATTAATGGGGAATTTCTTTGGTTCTGCTTCCACTTTTCATGAACCATTTTTATTAAAACTCTTTACATGCATTTAGAGATCAATAGCCTTCTCATTGTGTAGCCACATTTTTTAGTCACGTAACAGTTTCCTGGAGCACATTATCCTCACTTCCAATCAAGTACTTTAAAATACAGCAATTTTTGAAACAAATTTTGATACTATCATGGCAAATTTTATCCCATCTACTTATCTGTATATCATATCCAACAGTAGTGTTTTCTTTATTCATTCTGTACTCACACATATGCAATCTCAAACCTATAACTATTTAACTATTTAGTTCTTTTACTTTAAATGGCTTTTTTGCAGCAACATTAAACAGTTGGAAGTCCCACACCTAGATATATTTATGATGTTAATGTAAAATTTATTTGCCTCTTTTTTTTTGGAACTCTTTCAGTTGACTTCTGTAAGTACACATGTGTCTTTTCCAAATCAGACACAAGAGTGTCTAATAATATAAAAGAATTTGAGGGTTAACATCGAAAATATATAAAGAACTCACATGCCTCAACACCCAAAAAGCAAATAACATGATTAAAAAATGGGCAGAGGTTCTGAATAGACACTTCTCTAAAGAAGAAATTCAGATGGCTAACAAGCACATGAAAAGATGCTCCACATCACTAATCATCAGGGAAATGCAAATTAAAATCACAATGAGATACCATCTCACATCAGTTAGGATGGCCAACATCCAAAAGACAAGGCACAACAAATGCTGGCAAGGATGCAGAGAAAGGGGAACTCTCCTACACTGCTGGTGGGAATGTAAATTACTTCAACCAATTTGGAAAGCAGTATGGAGATTCCTCAAAAAACTAAAAATAGAAATACCATTTGACTCAGGAATTCCACTCCTAGGAATTTACTCAAAGAAAACAAAATCCCAGATTCAAAAAGACATATGCACCCTTATGTTTATCAAAGCACTGTTTACAATAGCTAAGACATGAAAGTAACCTAAGTGCCCATCAGTAGATGAATGGATAAAGATGTGGTACATATACACAATGGAATATTAATCAGCCATAAGAAGAAAACATATCCTACCATTTGCAACAACATGAATGGAGCTAGAGGGTATTATGCTCAGTGAAATAAGCCAGGTGGAAAAAGACAAGTACCAAATGATTTCACTCATTTGTGGAGTATAAGAACAAAGCAAAAACTGAAAGAACAAAACAGCAGCAGATTCACAGAATTCAAGAAGGGACTAGCGTTTACCAAAGGGAAAGGGGGTGGGGAGGGAGGGAGAAGGGGATTAAGGCGTATTATGATCAGCACACATAATGTAGAGGGACACGGGGAAGGCAGTATAGCACAGAGAAGACAAGTAGTAACTCTATAGAATCTTAATATGCTGATGGACAGTGGCTGTAATGGGATATTTGAGGGGAGATTTGATAATATGGGTGAGTGCAGTAACCGCAATGTTGCTGAGTGAAACCTTCATAAGAGTGTATATCAATGACACCTTAATAAAAACAAAATTACTTGGAAAAAAAATTTTGAGGTGATTTCCTCTATTCCAAAGATAACTGGTAAAACCCACTTTATTTTCAATCATATTTACTTTTATAACAATACTTGTACACTGAAAACTATGTCACACAAACTGGGAATCACCAGGACATGAGATATATTGAATTTAACTCAAGCACTGTGAATGAACATCTTTGAAAAGTGTTTTTCAATCTTTCCAATCTCTAGGATTTTTAAAGTCTGAAAATTTAGACTTGAATTGATATGCATAAGTTCATGTCCTGCCATCTGTGATTGAAGAGGAGGAAATTTAAAGAGGATATGGTGCTTTCTTGCTGTGACCTTTGATCTTCTGATTTCAAAAACTTTTGAAACATAATACAACTTTAGTAAAATCTTTCATTTTAATATCGTATGTGTATATATTATTTAGAAGTACCTGTCTCACATATTTAACAATAAAGTGAGAAAATGTTTTTAAAACATCTAGAACACATAAGACAAGATGTGTATTGTTTGAACAACAGCTTGTTGATATGTCTTACCTTTTCATACCAGTTGAGAGAATCAGAAGGGAAGCAAACATCACATGGCTCAAGGCACTTGTGAGACCTTCTGGGTTAAATAGGACACTTAATGTTTGAGAACCCTTTGCATAATGTGACCTATTTTTCAATTAAGAAGATCTCACTTGGGAAGAGAACAATGATGTTCAATACTGGCTCACTTCAAGAGGTGTCAAAGTGATTACCAGAGCATAATTAACAGATCAGTAATACGTTTTTTAGTATTAGTTTTGTAACGCCTCTTTATTTGAACGTTTGGTCAAGGTAGGTAAATTCACTTGGTTCCCTCCCCTCATGCATGGATTTAGATGTATTAAAGCTTTCCATCCATGACAACAGTACATTTTGGATGAACTGCTATCATGTTTTGTTCCCCACACTGTCATGTGCAAAACTGGATAAAGTGTGCAAGCAAACTGCGTGGCTCAGAGGGTCAGGAGAGTCACAGAGAACTGCAGTGTGCTTTTTCTCCTATCCTAGAGGCACAATGATGTAACTCTTCTGATAATTTTAAGAACTAGCCTTCATCAAATATTATTTAGAGTATAATATGAGGGTTATAAATAAATTGTTGCCTCTTTATGCAATGCAGAAGGGCATAAAAGACAGATGGAGAACTGAATGTGGCCTATTGTTTTATATAACTGTGGTATAAAAAAGAATCCCCACTCACAAGAAAAAGCCTCTGCTGCATGGCAGCTGGTGAATAGAGTATGTAGAGTGCATCCTACTAGAAAAAGAAAGAAATCAGCATCACAAGAATGTTACTTAACTCAGCTGCATAGTCTTCAGATCAACGACTTTAAAGTTGGGTTTTAAAGGTAAGAGTTTATAAATAATATCAAGAAGCCTTTTTTATTTTGCCATCGATTTCCAACTAGGCTGCGGCTATTAAGAGTTTCAAGTAACCTAAAATCCTTAGGCTTCAAGAGCTGCATTTTAACCTCTGCCATGTGGCATGTGAATGTGGCTTGTTTGTTTAGTTTTAAAACATAATTAATAGATATTGTCAGTGCTTCTCATTTCTGATCAGAGGGGGTTGGCAACTCTTTGTTGCTTTCCCTCCAGGTTAGGAGAAAGTGGACAGATGGTGCATCCTACCACCAAACTGCAGTGTGGAAAATATTCATTTCAGGACCCTGTCAAATCCTTTCAGCCAACTTCACGACTCCTGTAGCCATTCAATTAGTTACAGTTTTATTTATTTTGTTATTGATATACAGATTGTTTCTGGACTCCCTCTAAAACTCCACTGAGGTAAAAAATTACTACTGAAAAGAATTTAATTTTTTCTCCTATATTTAGTTAAGTGAGGAGAAAAGATGGGGCACTGGAAAAGTATGTCCATTATACATAAATTCCAGTCCAAGCCCTGCCCTGGACAAACTTCTTGAGCCCAGGAATGTATTTCACTCTCTCTGGGTCTCAGTTGCTTCATCTTTGTAATAAGGCATAAGAATGATCTGATCCCTTATTACTGGAAAATCCATGGTTCTGTAGGTCTTCCTATGTGTAATCAATCACAAGCTTTATAGTGCTTGAAGAAGACCCTTGCTCGGCTTTCACAAATTACAATGTGTGATTTTGAAGATTTGTGAGAGTCCTTGAATTCCTATGACAAGTAGTAATTTTTAATTTTGCTGAGGAACAAATTTTATTTGCACACACTGCAAGGCTATATGAAGGAAGGAGTCAGATTTATTATAACAAAGTCTAGCCCTCTGCCCACCATTTGTATCTCAGTGAAGTCTAATGTTATCTCTGTTATCAGTCTCAGTAGGTCTCAAAGGGATCACATAATTTTTTCTTTTTTTTTACATATTTTGTTTCATTTTATGGAGGAAATTGATAATGTAATATATTCTGTTACTTCGAAAAAGTATTATTTTATAAAAAATTTGAACTATACATAAATTAACATAGCTTTATAAGGGAAACCAGACACATAAGCACCTATGGAAAAGTCCCATATACCTTCATACTTTCCATTCTTCCCTGCATTTCTTAATTTCTCCCCCCTCAGTACTCACAGATTCCAAAAGCTTTGATGCTTTATGTAAATCAATATTGCACATGCTGTTTAAAATATATGCATGTTTAATCTCTAACAGAATTATATGTATTATAAACCTGCTTAATAAGTGATGTAAATTACAGTGAAAATGATTCTAATAATTTCAAAATCATTTGTTGATATTTAGAAATGTTCAATATACTCTTTTGTTTGATATGACTATCACTAAGTAAGGCTTCTGTCTAATCCATGATTTGACATAAAGAAGTACGTTAAGTTTTTCTAACAAATTCCTCCATTTAATTGATAGTCATTAGGTGTCTCAATAGCACAGAATTTCTCTTCAGATAAACGTTCATAGTGCTGAGTCCTCCCTCAGCTTCCATGAAATAGCAAACAGCCCATGTCTGATACCTTTATAGATTCAATTTTCTATTTTCAACTAAAACATAACAATAAATCTGAATCTCATATTTAATAGGATTAAAATAATCCTTTAGGTCAAACAAGAGGTGGCATACAGTGGTAGTCAAGAGTATGGGTATATTGCCAGGCTGACCAAGTTAAAATGCTGTCTCTGCTGTTGAAGTTCCAAATGAGCTCCCAGTGCCTCAGCTTCCTTGCCTATTGAATGAGGCAGACTCAGTTGTGATCAATGGTGCCTGGCCCCTGATTTATTGTTAGTTTTGAGGCTATTAATGCCTGTGACTAGCTGTCATGCAGTGAATTAAATAGAGGTGATATTTAACTGAGAAGGTTGAAAACAAGGATTTGCAACCCTGGCATTTCCTGGCCCCATATTACTCCCATGAGCTCCTTCCACCTTCTGCTGCTTCCTCCTCTGCAATAATCCCCACTCTGCAAGAAAAGTCAGCAGTTCCTCATCTTTGCCTGAGGCTACAGTAATTACCCCTATCTTTCAGCTCTCTCCATCTATGCGTGCTTTCCCCAAGTCCTACAGAGGCTACAGTCTACCCAAGCACTTAGCGATGATGGCTGGGGTAGGACCAGTAGCAGGTGGCCACAACCTCACGGGGGCAGAGAGACCCTAAGCATTTGCCCTCTATGATGCTAGCACTGCCTCTAGGAATGCTACCTTTCTTTTCCGTATTCAGACATGCTCTTAGCAGAAAGAAACAGGAGTGGATGGGGCAGTCCAAGAGCTACAGTGAGTGTAGTAAGACATCTGGCTGTCCAGCAGACTGAGTGGGGCCAGTGTGGCTCTAAGCTGTGTCTACACTGAGGTCCCTATAACATGTGACATAGGATGGACATGGGACAAGGAAAGACCCTTGGGCATTTCTAGGTGGGACGCCGTGTTGTTGTCTGAGGGCTGATCTGATAGTTCGGCTAGCAATGGCGCTGACCAGTCATAACAGCTGCCAACCTTAGAGAAGAAGCAGAGTCCTACAGCACCTCCCTTAAAATGGATATTAATCCTCTACTTGCTGGGAAAGTGTGAAATGATCCCAGGAGACAGCTGTGGCAGCTGGTTGGCAAAGACCCTGGTCAGGGAGAAGCTTGAGACAAGGGCTGTTTCAATAGTTAAAGCCATACCAATGCGTGTTGGCTAAATACAATCCTATTTAGACTAAATGTAATTTCCACTATTCCCTCATTCCTCAGGCATAAGCTAGTACATAGAAGATAGTCAATAGATATTTGCTGAATGAGTGACTAGATGTGTGAATGTACCTATCGAAAAAAGTCTTTTCCTGTCTTGCCTTTCCAAAAAGTTTGGACTAGTCACTATCACTGAATATTTGAATAAGTCTTATGCTTGAAGCATGTTGAACATGTGAAATAGAGGACCAGTGAAATGAACATACACTTTGAAGTCAGCTACACCATAATTCAAACCAGTTTTGTTCCTACTGTATTTAGTGATCACAGAGAAATCATTTGCTTCTCTGAGAATATGATACATTAAGACTCATTTTGTCATTGTTAAAGATAATGTCTACTTTACCAGACCATTAGGAAATTAAGGAAATGTATATAAAGTTATGTATCTAGTACCTGGAAAAAATAAACAGTAAGTAGTACCTATTACTGTTGTATATTAGTGTTGTAACTAACATACTGCATTACATTGTCAGCCTGCCCTGGTCTGGGAAGGGAAGCCATCCGACACACACAGGTAAAAGGTTTGCTGCATACTTAGAAACCAAGTCTCTTTGTCTAACAATAATTCAGAACCCAATAGTTGGCAACTAGTTTTATACTAAATTTAGATGTAACTAAGGAATTACCCACTAACTGTCAAAAAATTAAGGAAGAATAGAAACACAGAGAAAATATGCTTTCTGAAGTATACCCTGCTGATCTGTGAGGCGACCTGACCATTCTTATCACTATGGTGTATTTACAATTACTGTCATAATTATGTGTAGCACTTACCTGGAAGCCGGATAATTTTTTCAGTCTGTGGACCAGTGAACTGAGAGTCCAGGTTAAAAGCTCCAGGTAAAGGTTATTTTATTTCTATAATTATATCTACTGGGAAAACCAGATATTCTAATATTCTGCTTTGTAAAACATTTCTCTATCTCTAGATCTTGAATCATCTTTAATTTGATGTGGTCTTAACTATAACAGGCTACTTTTAGGACAAAATGATAGTAACAGATTTTTTTTATTAGGTTAGACTTGATTTGATTTGATTTGACTAAAGGCTTTATTGGTAAGTACCAGGACACGTTACCATATCTGGAAGATTAGTCTTTAGCCAGTAGGAGCTGGAACAGCAGAGGAAGACACAGGCTTTGCATGCAGACGGACAGGCCATCAGCAAGGGGTGAAGAAGCCTAAGGCAGACGTTTCGGTACATAATGTGGAGCAGACATTCAGGTCTCTGCCATTAGGTAGGGACTTAACCTAGGTAACCTTCTGAAATTAAAAATGCTTGTAACAGCCTTGTTCAGTTGTATCTCAGTGTCATTTGCTCCTTCTGAAGAAACAAATAAAATAAAATAAGCCATGCATGATATGTGTACGTAAAAGATTATAGGAAAAGCATGAGATGTTCAATCATTTCTTCCTAAGAATGAAAGTAGGTAGAGCCCTTAAAACCATTCCAAGTTTTAAATCCTGTATATGTCAATAACTTTTTTGGATGTGTGAGATTCTAGTTGAACAAGTATAGTTCCAAATACAGAGCAAAAATTATTGCTTATATCTCTTTATTATAAAACTAAAGATGTTTAAATCTAAAAAAATGAAGACAACTCATCAATAAAAGAGAATGCATTATTATAAATGCTCAGCGCCAGAGTATTAATGGGTCACATTACTATTACAAAAATCAATCTTAAGTATAAATAGCTCCAAATTAAATATCATGGGGTACAATTTTCATAAACTATGCTGCTATGTCATTAGGCTGACTGGAACATTTAAAATTAAAATCATCAATATAGAATTTGAATTGAATATTAATTCCTAAATGATGTACACAAGTGTTTGAAGATAAACACCAGAATAATACAATTTGGTCAAGCAAACTTATGTTTTAGTTTTTCTTTTAAAATGTTATTTACCAACTAGAAAAGAAACACATTTCCTCTCATTATTTTATAGGTTATGCTTGAAAACACAGAAGATCTGTGAAAGCAAAGAAGATAGTGAAATATGGGATATAACTAGAGGAAAACTGATACAAAGCTTGCATGAATAAAAAAGAGTGGTTTGAATGTGAAAAGTAAATAAAGAAGAATTGAAAAACAGGTTCACATTATTTAAAAGAATTTCCACATTTTTAAAAACATTGGCCATTACATAATGTGAAACACATTTGAAGTTTCTTCACTATTAGTAAATTCAAAGGCAATTATTCTTGCCATTTGAGAGGGCTCACATTTTATGAAAATAGTTATACTAAAAATAGCCTTTGTGAAATTTCAGAAATTCTTATTAATATGAATTGTATTGCCCAACATATAATAAAAACAAGTATACCATCTTGAACAGATAAATGGATGCTTGAATGGTAATTACTATCACAAATTTGCACAAAATCCAGTGAGGTTTTATGTAAAGGCCTTGCGATACCATTTATGATAAAAGTTTTAT
Source organism: Phataginus tricuspis (assembly GCA_029783875.1). Classification (NCBI taxonomy): domain Eukaryota; kingdom Metazoa; phylum Chordata; class Mammalia; order Pholidota; family Manidae; genus Phataginus; species Phataginus tricuspis. The sequence continues at coordinate 10,289,697 of JAQQAC010002594.1, read as the reverse complement.
GGGGTTTATGACAAATATTTCCATTTACACATTGTAATGAAGAAAGCAAAGCATAGAAAAGACTGTTCAAATGGCTAGCATGTCCTCTACCATCTTACAAATACACTCATTTATCAGTTGTTACAGAGAGAAATACTGTTAAACATTTTTAAAAAGGAATGTTCTTATTGCACTTTATAGCTATTCTCTAGTATTATATATAAGAAGAAAAATGAAAATTTGATGAAACTATGAACCAAATGAAGCATGTCTTTTTCCACACAGAACGCGCCAGCCTCAGCCTTGTCTCTGACCACTGAATACAGTACTAAGGGTCACAGAAATACAGAGGAGAGCATACCGGAAATTGGTGGTACCCGTTCTTACAGGAAAAAGAAAATGCTACAGTGTCACACTTATCCTTAGGTTAATTATATTAGAATGTGTCATATTCTGTAAAATGAAATATATGATTTTAAATCTTTTAAATTTACATCTTTTATCCAAAAATTATAGATCAATTTCCCTAATTCTCAGCTCTGTACATTGTGAAGATCATCAAAAATAAAATTAAATATATGCCTTAAGGGATAGCAGAAGGCCATGGGACAGAGTATGCATATAAATATAAAATAATATAATACAATAGAAATTATTCTATCATTAAAACTTTAATGAATTATACAATAAATGAAGTTTTGTAAGAGCATGAGAACTTTAAAAGCCAAGAAAATTATCAAAGATGAGATCAGCCATAACTAAGTAAATTATTCAACAGCTCATTTTACTGATGTTAACGAATGCTGTCCTTAAGCTGAGATGGACTAAAAGGATCACACTGCTACATGTTAGCGGGGGCTAAGAGAGGACTTTTTGTCCAAATGTAATACAATGATGTCATGTATATTTTAGGAGGATGAAACTTTCACACTAAGAGTTAAATTTAAGTATACAAACAAAAAGTATTAGAGAGCCATAGCAGCACAGGATGGGGAAAGACAGGGAAGTTAATCTGAGGATCTGGTTTTGTTACTTAACAACATAGTTAAGGGCAAGTTTTGATTTCAAATAAAATAATGTCTCAATGAACAGTATTTCATATCAGAAAACTAGTTACTGATATGAAAAAAAGTAAGTGAATCTCCATCTCTCTCACCTTCTACCAAAATCCAAATGAAAGACAAACAAAAAGAAGAGTAGTAACAAAGCATCGAGAGATTTTTTTACATTTTAGTGTGCCGTTAAAAAAAATAAATAAATATGGCTCTAAAACCAGACATTATAAAGGAAACAACTGGACACATTTCATCTAACAAAAATGCTAAATTTCTCTATGAGAAAACATTGAAAAACCTAGAAAATATCTACAATCTAACTAACAAATACTGATATTCTTGATAATTAAAAAGCTTGAGGTAATTAAGGAGAAGTAGAACTGTTGTCTGAGAATGCTGTTCAGTGTCCCTAAACTGATCTTAAAGAATAGAATTCCTGTGTAAGTTATGTGGGAGGTGCTGGAAGCAATGGCAGGGAAGCTGGTAAGTCAGACAGGAAAGGGAAGACAGATAATAAAGGGAACATTAGCATAGCAGCTACCACTGTGGACGACAATAGCTTAATTCCACAGGGCAGCTCAGGGAAATGTAGAACATAGGCCTCAGAGTTAGAAAGGCAAGGGATGAGAGAGGTGGGTTATTTACCATCAACTCCTGCCAGCCATTGGTGCAAAGCTGCCCTAAACAGTAGTAGTTCCCTGGCTCTTGCAGTTGTAATGCTGGAGGTCAGTGGCCTCTGTGGCTTTGGAGAACTCCCTGAAGGAAACAGATGCAGGTCCTAGCACCTGGGAGTTGGCTCACACTCACTGAAGTGGTTAGTCTCAAGAGAACTGGCAGAGTTTCTAGAGCCTCTGCTACAAGGAGCAAATGACAGTAACTACAAATGAATGAACTAGTAGTTTTCATTAAAAATACACAAACGTTTGATATTCATGAAAAAGATCAATTTCATTAGCATTCAAGTAATACACATTTTAAGTATTTGGATTTTACATATTAAAATTACATTTTTATATAAATCAAGTTATTATGCCATACATCATAAACTTATACAGTGCTATATGTCAATTATATCTCAATAAATCTAGAAAAAATGTAAAAAGTGGAAATGTCTTCTTGAGATTTTATTTTCTCTACTTCATCTAAAATATTAATGTAAGAAACTGACATAAATGAATCAAGACACTAACCAAAATGAAAAGTTGTGTTTTAATAGTTCTATCTGATTGCTGAAAAGGTGAAAGAGAAAAACTTTACTTTTGTGTTTCTCCTACAAAATACACATAAACATATCCTATTGGCTTTATTTAGGAAAACTAGTTTAGTCCTCCTGCCGTTAGTTCTGCAACTCTAGTCTACAAGTCTAGGTCACAGAAAGAATTCTCAAGCGAGTATCCTAAGATCACATACACAAATATTTTGGTCATTTTCAAATGTTTGTCTCATGTTTGGTCAATTCACTACATTGTAAACATCAAAGATGCTGCCTTTTAACCAGTATCAGCTTCTATATATGATTCAACATATTTTCACAATAAAAATAGCTTTGTAATTCATTATGAGTATTAAGCCTATACTATATAAAATTCATAGTAGAAAATATTGAAAGTCACTTGTGAATAGTGAATCAGCTTGTGAATTCTATCAGCTAGAGATAACCAGCTATATTTCTCTGTATACTTTTCCAGATTTAGATTTATACTAAACATATATATTTAGCCAAAATGGAGTCATACTGAATGTGTTGTTTGGTAAACTGCTTAGTTGACTTAATGATACATTGTGCCCTGTTTTCCTTGTCAAAGTACATATGCATATTATCATTTTTAATCTGTGTAATAAAGGTGTATATTATGTACAAAATCCCCTTTTTTGGTCATTATGTTTTTTTCACTATTGTAAACAATATCAAGATAAACTTTACTTAAACATATTTGTGATCAATTTTTCCTATTGTTGCCGATATGTTTATAGAAAATCTTTCATTCAACAAATATTATTGAAAATCTATTAGGTGCTAGTCACTCTTAACTGTATGTGGCAAGGAAAAAAGCAAACAAAAGCCCTTGGCCTCATGTGGCATGTAGTCTAGTGAAGGTAGCAAACAATGAAAATAAATTAAAAAGTAAAAAATAAGTAAAAATATGTAGTTAATAATGGCGATATGTACTATAAAGAAAAAGAAAGCATGGAAGGGTTATTGAAGTGTCAAAAGATAGAGATGCAATTATAAACAGGATGGTCAGAAAGTGGAACTGTTAGATCAATGTACATCAAACACTGAAACATACGGGCTTATTATTTCTCACAAACCTTTCATTAATTACATGCCCACCAATGTATTCGAGCCTATTTTTCTCACATCATAAAAAAAAAATCTTTTAAGAATTTTATTTTTAGATGGACATTAAGTGTTAGAATTGTGTACAGTTTCAGTTAATAAAATATTTTAAAGACTTAGTTGAATTTTAAGATTATTAAATAATTGTAACTATATATTAAATTTATCTTTTAAGGCAGGATTATAGAACATGTTGTATTTAAAAGTTTACTAGTTGTATGTATAACTATAATATTTGAAAATCAAGAGTGTAGGCTTCTCTTTGTAGTGTTGACCTAGGCCCCCCTCGTGGTGGCCCTGCAGACCCTGATGCCAGGTGGTAAACCCCTCCTACTTCATTTCATTCTGTGTTTGTCCAGGAGTCAACCTACATCTAATCCCCAACCAATAGGTCACTACAGTGGTTTACCTGCAGATTTTAGCTTCACCGCATTGTTTGATGTAAACTCAGAGTATTACTTCAGCCAATCCAACCAAGTCACTTATTTTTCTGATACTCCATGAAAACTGAGGTGTACCTAAAACTTGTCAACTAGATCACTTCAGAGGGGATCACTTCTGAGGGGACTGTCATTTAAAGGCACAACTTTAAAAGTGAAATAACTGAAATAATGGAAACCCCACCTATGAATATATCTATGAACACCTATTAATTTTCAGTTGTGTTTGTGGGGCACACCATGGAAAGTGCTGCAAATTATGGGCAAAACGCATCTTTTTTTGGGAAATGCAACTTGCACAAAAGGATGATGTTCTCTGGAAGAAAATACATAATATGTATAATAAACCGAAGATATATGCTATAATGTGCCTTGATTATGTGCTAATTCAAAGTATGATATATACGTGCAATATTTAAATTTGATATTTTGTTTTTAAGGAAAAATTAACTGTCTTCAAGTATATGAATCATTAATAACTTTACAACACTAGCTCCAATTATATTAATTAGTTTGAATTGAAAACAACCGGTTAAGTTGTACAGTAACTGTACCAGCTCACTTACTAAAAGAAAGTCAAGCTTTGTCATAGAATATAAAATAGTAAAGCCTGTCTCATCAGTGGTTGTACTTCCTGGCTAAGGAGAGACATGCCAGCAGAGATAGGGTACCAGGTTGACTAAGAGAATATGGACACCAACAGGACACTTTACTTGCAAGGAGTACTTGACATTAGACAGTAGAGAATTGCACTTTCTAAGAAATTAAATTTTCTTTAAAAAAAATCACTATACCAAATATTATTACATAAACATACATAAATAGGGAAATATGTACCAGATACAAACTTTGAAATAGCCATGACTATTGTAGCCAGTGGGAGTATTAAGGAAATATATGCAAACATCCATAAATAAATACATATGCTGCAGGAGTAACATTTGTAAAATGTAAATGCTAGAGTTTTCTGTCCCTATCCTCCTCTTCTTCCCCATATGCTCTTCCCCACTCAACTTGAGCAGGCATTCTGTGTTCCTTGGGAGAGGAATCACCCAGCAGAAAACAAATTGATAAGTATTGAAAAAGATTGTCAATTTTAATTTCTGCAGTAAGTACTAATAAACACGACCCACATGAAGAAAAGCTCTTTGAACTCCTCAATAGCTTTTAAGAGTATAAAGTGGTTCCATGACCAAAATGTTGGAGATCACAGCTAGAAATCAAGTTGGTTCCACATCTCTAGTGGGACTGAAGAGGTCCTGTTAGAGACCTACCTTCAAAAAATATAAATCATTAATCATTTATATATGTATAATAAACAACAAAATAACTTCTGTACGTGTGTGACATTGTCTTTTTCAGTTTGGAATTGAACATATACAGATTCTGGACAATTACTGCAAACTATTTAAAGACAGAATTTTTGCTTAACCCAAGGATCTTATTACTCCATTTAAAAAGGTAGACTTTAGATCTCTACAGAACCAGAAAGGGATCCACTTCATTAAAAAAAGTTGTCTTTTACAAGATAACTCTCACATGGCAGTGAGTTCTTATACTTTCTTTAGCTTCATATCAGTTCATGAAGCTTGCTGGAAAGCTTGGGAATGAATAACCTTTTTTGTTTTGAAGTAGCTATTTCAGATAAATGTTTATCTGCATGATAAGGAGAGAAAAAGAAAATTCCTTTGACCTACTACATATAGCACATATAGGTTTCAATGCCAGTTCAGTGATATAGTAATGACTATTTCTGCCTTCTGAACAGTTTGCCCAATGTAAGGGGAATGGCCCATTTTGTTACATAATAAATGGTAAGGGGGGAGGAGGGAGAATGTTGCCAAATCTTAGCTGACCTGGTGGACACACATTTAAAAGAACTGGAAAAGTAAGATATGGTACTCATGTGCATTTTCTGCTAACTTGAGACAGAACATATCTATCATATCCCAACAACAATTCATCATAATATGGTTTCTTTCGGCTTTTGACCAGTAATTTGGACATGATCCTCCTAAGGGAGCTCAGTATTTGTAGATGAGGCCTCATTATTATATTGATGGACCTGTTAAATTAGGTTTTGCCTTACAGCTATTGAGAATTGAGCTACTGACATTCCAGCCCTACCCCACCTTGACAAGGCTCAGGTGTACTTCATCACATACAACTACCAGAACTAGAATACTGCAATAATCCTATCAGAATTAAAGAGGAATGTGACACATGGCATTAGGGACTTCTTAAACATGTCCTGGCATGGATGAAAAAGGATGTCCTTTATTCATACTTCTTACATGAAATACATCTACTAACGAATGGCAACATTCCCAGATCTGGGGACATTGCTGTAATTGTTCAATCCACAGGCAAGACAAGTAATATCTAGTATCTAGTTAAAAGATTTATTGAGCACTCACTCTGAGTCAGGAATTGTGCCAAATGTTTTACATCCATTTCCTCATATGATCCCCAGAAAAAAACTTATAAGGAGGTTACTGTCATCATCCCAATTTTATAGGTGAGGAAATGCAGGATGAAAAAAGGTTAAATAAATTGCCTTAAATCACACAGTTAGTAAATGGAAGAAGGTAAGTTGTTATTTGTTTCAATTACAATTATTTCATAGATTAACCAATGTACATATTAATTCATTAGCTATATTCTAACAAGTGAGATTTGTTTGGATTTAGAGATTTACATTCCTAGTAAGAACCATAAAGCACACTTAGCCAAGCTACTCAAAGTAAAAGCATACACATTTGTGTGGAAAGATTATTTTCTGAAACTGATATTCACAAAATATTTCTGTAAATGCAAAAATGACTTAAATGCCAATCTATTGTTAAAATGATGAATGAAATCCACTTATAGCGAGCACAAATACATCAATGCCTCCATCATTAACGTATTTTCATCCTTGACAGTTTAGGGAAATAATTGTGATAATAGAGGAAGTTTAGTGTAGTGAAAGAAAATTAAAACAAACACAAACATAGGCTTTTGGCTAGATATACCTATCTTTGCTGCTTATGAGCTGTGTAAATTTGGGCAAGTTGTTTAACCTCTCTGACCTAGTTTCCTTATCAGTAAATGAGGATCGCGGTACCTGAATGGCATGGCTGTTGTGAGGATTAGTGGTTGTGTACTATGACACAGTAAGTCTTCCATAATCCATACCCATCATTTCATTTTCTAGAGTGAACTATAACAAAATAATGCATTTACTATTTTGGGCTGAGAATGTTATGCAAGGAAAAAAAAAAGCCATGATTTCAGTTTGGGAACACTGAATTAGAAGACATCATTTGCTATCAAATGTTCCTTAAAATGGAAATGAAAGGGGTGAAGTCTAGGTTCTCTGTACTTAAATCTTAACACCCAAAAGAGGAATGCTATTTACAATATGTAATTTTGGTGGAAAAAAAAGCTATATTAATGGGGCAAAAGACCATGGAAAACAATGAACCACTCAATTTTAGACTTACGCTCCAGACTCACTATTCCCAACCCTCTTTTTCTACCTGTTATCTACCAAAGAGTTTTGGAAGCAGTGAACCTTAGTAGTGGACTAGGAAACCTTGAGTTTAAGATTAGATAGGAGTTTCCACCCTGTGTAAGCTCTGTAATCCTAGAAATATCAATGGATTCTTCTGTAAAATTAGTGTTTAGAAAATGTGCACTCATTCTACAGTCTCTTCAAGATATGAAATCCAATAACTGCATACTTTGAATTTTAGTAACTGTCACAAAACAGGCTTCAGTAGGAGGTACATGAAATGTGGCTTCTGAAACACTTGAAGGAGATTCCAAAATATGCCCCATAAACAAGTATATCATTTGGCATATAGAAATAAAATCTACTTGTTCATAACAATTTTTAGCTAATTTAAAAATACAAATACAATAAACTACACTAGATTCAAAATAAAATATAAGACAAAATTATGTACTGTTAGACCACCTATGCTAGTATAAGGTGTGATAAACCAATGAAACTGGAATTTTAATTAATGTTATAGTTTATGGAATCAGCTTCATTAGTTTACATTGATGTATCTGATATTTTTTGTTATATGAAAACTAAGTGTCATTAATTTCTTTTTTAAATTCTACAAATATTTTCTGAGTACTTAAATACACTGGGCAGTATGCTAGCTACAACAGTGATATCAGTGATTAAATATTTCACATGTAATGGGGATAAGGAAAAATTGAGAGTCTAATTAGATTTTGGATTTAAGAAGGCTTTTTTGAGGAAAGGGCTTTATATTTAAGTTGAGAACTGTGACTGAGAAGTTGCAAAAAAAAAGTAGAAGGTATTTGAAAAGGCTACACACTATGTGAGTTCAACTATTTGACATTCTAGAAAAAGCGAAAGTCTAGAAACAGTATAAAAGATCAGTGGTTGACAGGAGTTAAGAGTAAGGGAGGGATGAACAGGTAGAGCACAGAAGGTTTTTAGGGCAATGAAACTACTCTGTATGACGCTATAATGGTAGGCACACATGATTATAAATTTGTACAAATTCATAGAATGTGCAACACCAGGAGTGAATCCTAATATAAGTTATGGACTCTAGGTGATAATGATGTGTAAGGTAAGTTCATTAATGAATAAAAAAATGAACCACTCTGGTGGGGGATATTGATAATAGGGGAGGGTATGCATGTGTGGGGACAAGAGATCTATAAATAATATATGAATTTTCTGCTAAATTTTGCTATGAACCTAAAACTGCTTAAAAAAATAAAGTCTATTTAAAAGTAGAAGAAAGAAAATTCAAGACATGCAGGGCTTGAATTGGGAAAATTTTAAGGATTTGGAATAGAAGGTATGGTTTCCTTGTCATGCTAAGACATTCTTATCCATCTAAGGCAGACATTTCTCAAGAGCTGATAATATGATCTGTGAATGAAACCTAAACTGAATTTCTAAATAAAAATAAAATCTAATGCATTAACTGCTCACATAAAAGCATTATACTAAAATGCTCTCCATATAACCATACAATTTTATTCCATAGTAGCTTCCACTTGATATTGTTTTAAATTACATATGTAATTTAGTTATATATATATACATATATTGTAAGTACTATCTCTAAATTTTGCTATAACTTTATCTCAAAAATTAGACCCCATGCAGCTTAATCTCTGTTCCAGTTTCTAATACTATGTAACAAATTAACCCAAAATTTAGTGACTTAAAATAGTACTTATTAAATCCCTGGGTTCTATGGATTCAAAACACAGGGAAGGAATGATTTATCTCTACTATATCTCAACTAAGAAAATTTGAAACTGGGATTCACTTGTCAGCAGCCTGGGGGCTGGAATCATACAAAATCTCATTGACTGTGTATCTGGTGCCAGGTGGGAATAACTCAAAGACGAGGACTGCCTGACTGAAGCACCTGTAAGTGGCCCTCCGTGGCTTGGCTTCCTGCCAGGATGTTGACCCCAAGATAGTCAGGCTTCTTTCATGGAATCTTTGGGCTCCAAACACAAATGGGCCAGAGAACTAAGTGGAAACTACCACCTTTGAGGATTTGGTCTCTAAGGCAATACACTGTTGTTTCCACAATATTCTACTGGCCTTAAACAATCTGTAAATCCACACAAATTGACAAGAGTACATAGATGCCACCTGTCAATTGAAGTGTGAAAGAACAAGCGGTAATTTTTCTTAATTTCCACAATGTCTAAAGCACTAATATAATCACGAAAAAAGTAGCTGCTACTCCCAGATGTGCTGGTTGTCTACTTTTTCTCAAGAAATATTCTGAAGTATTTAAGCATTTTAACCGCATTTCTCTGCCATCTTTATATATTCTCTATCTCTGCTGGCCATAGTGCCTCTTCCAATTTCCACTACATTCTTACCTAGGGCCCTAAATTGATTACCTTGATCATTATCCCATCATCCTAATAATTACTTCTCTCTTCAGCACCCCATTAATACTTATTAATACAATAGTTTAATTTTTAGTTATAATAGATAACACTTAGGTAATACTTTAATAATTCTATTGAAGCCCCAGCTGATCTTCTAACTGCCCCCACTCTTATTCTAGAGGACCTGATAAGACTTGCACACTGAGCTCTCTCAGCTCTCCTTTCTGTATGTTCTCTATCATTCTCAGAGCACCAGCTACCACCTCTATGTAACAATACTATCTCTATAAAATGCTTCATAGCAGTTAATGCTCTTCATTTACATATTTTTTTTAATTTTAGACTGAGAAAAGAGAATAAATATTTTCCCCATCTAAACACTGGTCATTTCACAGTACCCTGAATTTATCCAGGAAAGCACTGCAACAATTCAAAATACCTCTAATATTTGGGAAAATATAAAATATTATCTCCAGTTACATAAAATTCAAAACCTACTATTCTGGAAGAATATTATGATTTCTCTTCTATTTTTTATCAATTGCTTTAACAGGACAAATTAAGTTTGTAAGCTAAGAAGTCCACACCACTGTTTCTCAAACTATCAGTGGTTGAAGAGCCATGTTTTAAAGTTTCCAGTCCATACTGCAGGCCAAAGTTCATGGAATGTAACAATAAAGTGATTAATAGAAAAATAATCATGCCATTGATTTTCAAAACACTGGAACATTGGTATTAAAGTTTCTCAATAATTGCTCTCAGTTTCTGTTCCCATGTTGTCACGGACTGATAATAAAGGGTCTTTACACCAGGCTTTGAAGAGCAGTACTTACACAGTCCTTACACAGTTGGAAGGATTTCTCTAACTTCTGAGCATTCTTATTAGCAAATAAGTCTTAATACTTGGTTTCCAGAATTCCATAGCCTAGTTTTATTAGAAAGTAACCATTTTTAAAATGGGGGAAACACTTAGCCAGGAATAAAGAAATAGCTATCCTACAGAAATATTTATAAAGTACAACTTAAGAAGGCATATATCAGAGGAGAAAGTAAACTAAATAATGAAGAATATAAGAAAAAATAAACTAAATAATAAAGGATATAAGAAAAAATAAATTTTAAATTATCACAATAGTGAATATGAGTGAAAATCAATTTGTAGAACAATCAATAACAAGAACAAACTGATAAAATAATAATATTGAATATAATGGATTTTCTTCATTTTCATTTTACAAAATATATGTTCTGGAGAATATAACTTACTGTCTTATTTTACTGGCATTTAACAATTTGGAGCTCATGGGTTTATTTTAGATCCTGATGAGAGCTAAATACAAATTCAGATATATACTACTTCACAATTAATTTCATGGACTTAAAGATTCACAGATCACTGATTAGGAATTCTTGATGAAATTACATAAATATTTTCTTTATATAAGTTCAAAAATAATTTAACTTTCAAGTTGTGAATTGTTACTTTGTTTTTAGTGGAATGTTACTTATATTTTAAAATATTAGAAAAACTAATGTACAGATCTTCAGGAAAGTGAACCTATTACTGTTTGGCAACTTTCCATATGATCACTTTTTCATATGCATTCATATAAATGCATATGAAAATGTTCCATCCTTATAAATCACACAAAATGGGATCATATATGTATCTATCTCATAGTACTATTGGGAGGATAAACTGAGGTAAGGTAGGTAGGTGAAGTACTTGGCCTAATCCCTAAGAATGTTTAATACTCAGTATATGGTACTACTTATCATCATTATTATTGTTACGTGAATTAGTGCTGGAAACAGAAACCCATGCTTTAAAATCTAAGTACACCAGAGAAAAAAAATAAAATTAACAAAAGTAAACAAATTTTAAGGACAAATAATTACAGATATCAATAAACAAATTTAAAGTATTATAGGTTAAATCAATTCAATTAATGAATGCCTCCTAAAATTGTTATTATAAAAGGAGATAATAAACCATGGTGTCACAAGTTAAAATACTGCATTTTTATAAGAGAAAAAGTAAACTTTTTCTTGAATAGAAGGGCTTTCTTCTTCAACCATGACAATCTTTTAAATTAAATTGAATTAAAAACTCCAGAAAATATATATTGAAAAGCTTGAGTCTTTAACTCTAACCTTGAAAATAATTACCATTATCAATACCAAAGACAGTGCTGTATTATTGAACCTTTTCTGGAGCTATTCATTTCATCTGAGTGGTGTTAGTCTTCTAACTCAGAGACCTGCTGATTTCTAGAATGTTTCATTTCATGCTATTCCAAACAGCAGCCAAAAGAGACAAAACTGAGTAAGAAAACCTTTGAAATATGATGAATGTGTCTCTTAAAATTTGCCACTAATTCCATAGTTAATAATCAACGTCACCATATTATTATTTAAATTCTTGATAATGTAATGCCTCTTGATGCAAAATATCCAGATGTTGATATTAAAATAGTATACGATGAGTTAAATAAACTAATTTACACGTGTGAGTATACTTGATGTGACAACACACAAACTTAGTATATTCGGATGGGAAGATGGGAAATTATACTCATTTTTATTGTTATTAGACATATATGTAATATATTAAGCACTACTCCATAGCAGTCATTTTTCCAATGGCTTTCATCCTTTATCTCATTTAATGCTCATAAAAACCATAAAATGTAGCTACAGTTATTACTCCCACTTCATAAATACAAAACCTGCATGTAGAAAGCTTAAGTATTGTTTAAAGTCACTCATCTATGCAGTGGAAGAACTAGAATTCAAGCTTAAAGTCTGATTCCAAAGCTCATGCTTTTAACTGCTAAGCACATCGCCTTCCACAAGGAGAATGAAATTAATGACAACCTAACATATGCCAAGAACTTCATATATTTTCTCATTTTTACAGATGAAGAAATTCATAGGGGGTAAGCTACTTATAAGTATTAAAGTTACAGAGCTCTTTCCCAACTTTCCAGTATTTCTCAAACTATGGCCTGTGGACTACCCATACCAAAGTCACCAAGATTCTTCCAGAAATTCAGAATTTAATATATCTTAGGCAAGACACTTTTAACAAGTCCACCTGTGAATTACTCAGAGTTCTTAAGTGTGTGTGTGTGTGTGTGTGTGTGTGTGTGTGTGTGTGCTCTTGTAGTGAGAAGCTTTCTGGTTTTTCACTTCAGTTTGTCCTATTAGAGAACTAGATGGTCACAGACTGGCAAAAAAAAAAAAAAAAAAAGAGTGGGGGTAATTTAGTTTCCAGAACATACAGTGTTAACATGCTATCCTTTTATTGATTCATATTCAGGACACCATTACCACCACCATGGCCACCTCCATCATTATCACCACCACCACCACCTCCATCACTCTCACCACCACCACCACTTCCACCACTATCACAACCACCAGCACCACGACCACCACCACTCTCACCACCACCAACACCACCAACACCACCAACACCACCACCACCTCGTCGATCACTCTCACAACCATCACCACCACCTCCACCACTCTCACATCCACCATTACCACCTCCATCACTATCACCACCACCACCACCTCCATCACTATCACCACCACCATCACCTCCATCACTATCACCACCACCACCACCACCACCACCATGGCCACCACCACCCCATCTTTCACCTCAAACTGTGTTTCTGGGGAAGTCAGTTTCCAGAGACCAAGTGGAATGGTAGTAGCTATGGTAAGGACAAGGAGTTAAAAAATTCAAAATATATACCCCAAGACTAATGAATCAGAATCTTGCACACTGGAAACCAAAAGTATATACTAACACACTATCCAGGTAATTCTTACACAAAGTAAAAATTAAAGGGCCACAGTAATTTACAATACTGCTTTGATTTGTATGGGAGCATTTTAACTATTAAAATACTTCAATAAACATTATTGTCTACAAAAATATAAATAGAAGGGTAAACCAGATAATTTAAGTGCAGATGCAGTTGCTTACCCTTTTGTATTTTGTGGCATTTGGAACAGCATGACACAGTGTAATTTTCAAGCAACTATATAGTAAGACTTCAGTGTAAAAAAAAATTAGATTTATAAGGAATAAATGATTCCCAAAGTACAGATCTACTTCCATAACTGAAGACAAAGAAGGCAATGCAATATAGCTCAGTTTTTAAAGTTTGTATTTGTGCCTGCAGATAAGGCATGTTAAGGAGAGAGACTTCTTAGGTAAAATGGCATCACACTTTGACATGGTGCAGAAGAAACTTAGATTAATAGTTTTTTCCTCCACATCTTCCCATTCTTTACATATATTTGCATCATATAACTACATGCCAAACCAAGCATAACATGGAAATTTTGACACTATCATACTTCATACAAGGACATTTCAAATTAAGAAAATTTGGAAAATGATGGCAGGTGTCTACATTTCACCATTCTCTCATTACTCTCCCCAGGTCTCCAGATTAGCCATTTGAAACTAATTAATTAAATACTTAATGAATTGTGCACATATGCTCAAAGATATAATGGAAAGAATGTTCACAGCAGCATTTTTTATGCAAAGGGAAAGAAAAGTAAAAACAATTTGTCCTTCTTTAACGAATGGAAAACAGTAGTTTATTCATACAACAGAATGTTATCAGCAATTAAAAGTAATAAAACTTACATAGCTTGACATAGATACATCTAAAACAAAACTGAGTCAAAAGAGCCAGGTACAATGAGTGAATTTACTAATGTAAAAATTAAATACATAAAAGAGTAATATATAATGGACATTTTGGGACTGGATTTAAGAATACAGAAGAGGGTATCAAGAGGAAAAAGTGGGTAAGTCATTCAGGAGAGCAAGTCAAAACCAAAGTAAAGGAAGAGAGACAGAGATATATGCCATATCCTGCAAACAGGCAGCAGTCCTCCATAAGAAATTGTCATTTCCTCCATAAGGAAATGAGGCAGGAAGGATAGACAGTGGCCCGACTGGAAATACTGTGATGGCTGTGCTAAGGAATTTTGACTTTACTATGTTGGAAATGGAGAGCCAGAAAAGTGACTTAATAATAATTAGATCAGATCTATGCCTCAGGAAGATCACTGTGACTATCAGATGAATAGGTTGGTAACAGATTAGGAGCCTGTTGTAATATTTCAAGTAAAAGATAGTAAGTGAATCTCTCTGAGATTAGAAAGAATAGCATGAATTTAAGATCAGTTGTGGAGATCAAATTTACAGGCTTACAATTTCACAGAATTGAAGAATGAAAACGGAAGAAAGACAATTAACAATGACATCAAGATTGCTACTTTGAAAAAGGGGCTTTGGTGGGGGAACAGAGTTTGCATTATCAACAGATCTTTCTGCACCAGATCTCAGCAGAAGACCACAAACATGTACCAAATCCTCACAAGTAGGGGTTATAAAAATTACAATAAGTGGTATAACTTTGAGAATGAAGTTATGGTACCTGAGAAGAAAACAGGATGGGACAGAATGTGGCAAACATATGTAAACTGGCACTTAGGCAGCAAGCAAAGGAGGAAGAGACATCCTGGTGGATAGAAAGCATGATCAGAGGGGTGGAAGAAAACCAAGAAGTCTTGTTTTAGAAACAAAGGGGTGAAAATGAAATGTGTCTTTGGCAAATAAAGAAGACACAAGCCAAATGTATTTTAAGGATCTTCGGAGCTATTTTTATAGCTTTCCAAGTGGATTCTTAGCACTGAAAATATTTCACAAACTCTGACCTCCAAAGTGAACAAAAAAATATACTCTTGTGTATGCTGGCTCATGAACTCTTAAAGGTCACCAAGATGTCATAGATTATGGTCTCATGTGCAATGTATTAAAAGTTAGGTATAGGTCTGAAGGAGGTGACTAATAACCCTTCTATTGAAGGTATAATCTTAAAGACTCAGGCATGGGAGTATAGTTTAGAGAATAATAAGGAAACCAGAAATTTACTGGTATAATGTAGTTTTGAATTGTATCATCACTGATGCTTTATTTAATTTTCATTATAACTTTTCCTCTGGAAGCTTAAGTCATTATAATGCTAATGACATTATACATATTAAGAGTTATAGTAAAGCAACTATATGTGTGTGGTAGTCAAATTCAATCTATTAAAAATTGGATTTATTCCCAATGTGGAGGGCTTCTCATCATAGATAGTTGCTATGAAAAGTACATTTTTATTATTATAGTCCTAAAAACTTGGAAAAAGTTATCTTTTATAATATTAAAAAACACACTCTATCCAAGAAAAACAAATTTCATTAAACTCTTGGTAACATTTTTTTTGATGAGTAGTAAAGTCCTAACCTAAGAAAGTTCTGAACAATTTATTTTAGAAGTTTTTTAATATGCATTTATTATAATAGTACATATGTTTGACCTCTGTGGCTTCTTAGTGATTTTCTCAATAAATTCCCAGATGGACAACATTGATTAATTATAAAATTGGCCTAAATACATAAATAAAAAAATATCAAGTGTATTTCCCAGCAGTTCCCTCAAGCTTCAACAATCTTCAAACAATTAACAAAAAAAGGAATCAAAGCAGTTAGTCATTATTTGCATATTCAGTGATTTGACTCAAGTATTTAAGTAACTCAAACGATCTATATAATGTAGTATTTCTTGAAACGGATCTTTGGAATTCATTCTTAATCTATATGGTGCAACTACAGAAAGCATGTAAGTAAAACAATGAGCTTTAGACTACAAAGCATTCTTCTGCAACAGATTGAGAGCTCACATTATGCTATTTTCTCTTACTCTGATAAATTTATTCTTGACCTTGCCTATTATTACATAAGAAACCACTGCTGAGAGTTGCAGTTAACACAGCTATGAAATTTTAATATCATCTTCACTTGTTACAAGTGGTGTGATTTTCTGTCATTACCAAGATAGATCAGATTGAGATATGAAGGCAGATGCACTGACACATTAGATAACCATATACTGTTTAAAGGACACAGAGGTAGTTTCAAAGGAGGAGAAAGAAGCTTCCCAACAGGTCCCATGTCATGTCATCAATTACAGACCTGTCACACTAATGACTAAGGAAATGCAGGGAGCAGTGACAATGGGGACATTCATCTTGCTCCCCTCTGGAAAAGGTGCACCTGTATCCCACTGCACTCTGTCTTCTGCTGCCTCCTGCCTCTCTGACCTTTGTTCTCCATGACAGTGAATGTGATCCTGAGAATGCAGCTTATCGATCATCCTTGCTTCCTGAAAGGCACCTTGACTGTGGTTTATGACTTTAATAAGACCAAATAATAGATACCACACCCCCGAAGCTCTTAAATTTCTCTGAAAATGGGCTCAGTTGAGACAAAAAAAAAAGATTAAGAAATTGCACTGGAAAGGCAAATATTTTACCTCACTTAATTTGCTTCTCTAGCTCACGTCATATATGTCTACCAAGAATTAGACAGGAAATATAATGAAAAAGTAATGAGACTGAATTTCTTGTGATGGATTACACGAACGGCAGCATATGGTAAATACATACTCTACGTGCCTACAAACTCAGGTGTACAGGCCTGGTATTTATCAATAACACTTTTTATTTTGAACTGTATGTTACCTGTACTTCCCAACATTAAAGCAAAGACATTTTTAAACAAAAGCAAAAAAAAAAAACCTCAAAATGTGAAAGAAACTCCATCCAGCGCTTCTGCTGCAGTTACACCTTCTGCTGCTGTGGCTGCTATAAATGCCCAGTGGCCACTGTCAGGCGCTTTCAGTTGTTTTAATTGCCACAAAAAAACCTAAGCCATAGTTGTCACCTCCATTTTACAGAGTAAGAAACTGAGTCTCAAGAAATTAGATTACTCACATAACTAGTAGTTCTAAAGTATTCTCTTTACATCAGTATTAGGAATACTAGGCAATATAAAAATTAATATCACCTGTTTCTAATAAGTAAGTGTCGGGGTTTCTAGCCTCTCCCCTGCCGGTCCTGCTCACCATCAGGACTACTAGCTCTTTCAGTGACCCTCCGAGCCAGCGGAGGGAAAGGAAAGGAGGGAGAGGTACGCCCCGACAAGGCGAAGCAAGGGAGGCAAGAGCCGACTGTCCGCCTGTTCCGCAGCCTCCGCCGTCCCCGGAGGCTATCAGACGCAACATGGAGCTCAGTCGGAGCAGGAACTCGTTTATTGCAGCTCAGAACACGAAATATATAGGGTGTGGTCTCTTCTGATTGGTTGCACCTTATGCTAACAAGGCGACCTTCAAATTTCCAATCACGCACAGAGTTGTGCGCATGCGCAGTTGTATCTGACGTAAGCAGTGGCCCTGAGAACGCTGGCGGGGAGCTGTGGCGCAGCAGAAATTCAAAGGGTTCTCAGGGGCCATCTTTGTGGCGCAGCTGAGATCCAAAAGGTAGTTCCCCACAAGTAAGAATTTTATAATATAGTAAGAGGAATAAGCAATATTAATTGTACCTACAAATTGCTATTACATAAATTAACAATTTAAAGAAAGTTGTAAGAGGAGTATAAAGCCATATAGCATCAAAGGAAGGAATTCTAGGGGTGGATCTCAGGAGAACACATGGGAGATTATCTGAAGGGGGTCAGCATGCGTTCGAACTGACTGAAGCAAGACCAGAGCTATCCCCTAGCCAGAGGAAGGCATAAGGCAGTGGTATAAGATGCTGAAGGACCCTCAAATTCATGTTAAAATCCACTGGTGGGGTGTAGGAAGCACCTTTGTTACTGAGTTCAATGTGCTGGTGTTTAAACCCAGAAAATCACTTCTTTTTTGAACTTCCCCAATTACCTCTATATTTCAGAAGTTTATGAACCCAAACCTGAGCAAAAACCTCACAGTGTACAAGCACAGCCTAGTATCTGAGAAAAAATCACTTATGATGCTTTCCAGAAATTAGTGGATTAAAGTCACTAGGTTTATGGTAAGTAAGCCTGTAGGGAAAAGCCAGATGCATTCTATCTAACAAGCAAACTCAAACCACTTCCATAGGAAAGTTATAGGACAAAAATCATCAATTCCACAGTTGATATTACAAGTGTGATGGGTAAAATCAGCTTCCAATGAACAACAGAATTTATAATTTTAGATGAAAAGACAAGTATTTCACAAACATTTTAACACATGGTCTTAATGAATATTTACAGTTTCATACTTACAAATCAATAGCCCTTGGGACTTTAAAAATGAATGATTCACTATTAATGGAACGATTTTTGGCCTCCACAACCAATAGATTTAAAGAAAAAATCAAATTTATGATAACTAGATAAAAAATAAATGCATACTTAAATGTTTTGGTAACTTATAAATATTCCTAATCTTTTCTTTATTTAAACAAATATAATGACTTGCTCAGGGCTTATCTTAAAGCACCCAGAGTCTCCCATTATTTCAAGAGTCTTCATTAAACTGTCAACTGAGGCTCATAGCCTCTGGCGTCACTTATATTTTCTACCAATATTAAATTAAAGAATATGAGGTTTTATATTGTTTTTCCTTACTAAGTATGAAAAGAATTAAAGGACAGAAACATACATGATTTTTTTTATCACATCCTATCACTTTACTGTAGTGTATAAAACATTCCTGGCATTTTGTCATATATATATATACACACACACACACCTATTTTAAGTGCATATTTTTGTAATTGGTTTACATCATCTGAATGAGATTTCTCATTTTGTGTTTAAAATTTAAATTTGCTTCAAAAGATGATTTAGTTCATCATAAATTAAAAATGTCAAGTAGTTTACCACAAATTTTCTCAAAACATCCATAGGAATCTAACAATAGCCCAAAGGGTTTAGCACAATTTATGCATATTATAACAAATCCTGATTAAATCCTTCAAGTCTAGGCTGAAATACAAATTTCTCTTGGAAGTTTCTATTAATTGATTTAACCACACACTCGTGTCTCCCTTCTCTGATCTTGTCTAATGCTTATCATTCATACCATTTTCTTTTTTTTAAATGTTAACTCGTCTTTGCTAGGATAGGTCCTGTCCCTTTTACAAGACTGAAGTGCCTTAATGTTTCACATCCCCAGTTGTACACAGTGGTAGGTCATTCATATAACAGAAAGTCATGAAATTTTTCTTTTTTTTAAAGAATTGGTAATGAAAAAAGAGAAAAAGGAAGAGGGGAAAGGATGGGGAAGAAGTAGAAATTTAGGAAATGTATAGGGATTAGGAATATTCAAAATGTGACTGGTAATATTCAGAACACAGAAAATTAGAACTCTAGTTGGTTATTATGGAAAGCTAATATTAATAGAGCAGTAAATTGGTCATAATAGCCCAAACTACTAATAACAGTTGTATTTTACTTGGATATGTTTATTCCACCTATAATTTTCTGGAGCCCAAAATGTTTTTCATACTTTATACGGAGGAGCAAAATGAAAGAATGGTGCTGAATCCTCTGCAGTCAATATCCTAAGCATGTCCAGAGTTCTAGAATGAGTGAACAATCAATTTTCCCTAACATCAAATGATTAATTCTGTCCTTTCATAGTCTGCCTTCAGCTGTACAGCACTTCAGTGCTTCTGATGACCTATTGCCAGTATGAACAGATTAACCAAAGCAGCTTTTCATTCATTCTCATATTTGAAACATACTCTTCCAATACTTTCAATCTAAATCCTGAAACTGACATGCTACAGAAAACCAAATTCTCAATATATTAATGATGATAATACATTTAGGGAGAAATAGGATGCAACAGAAAGCATTAGGTTAGATTAGAACAAAGCCTTTAGTTTTACCCTTAGTGCTGCCACAAACTAAACATTATGACCTAAGCAATTGATAGCACTGAAATACACATTCTCCAAGGTTTCTATGAACTCTGAGTTTCCATGATTTTATGAATTAATTATATTTGCAAGCCCAGGAACAACCTGGTGATTCAAGGCCTGCTGCATTAATGAAAACTCTGGGGCTCCAGTGGCCTGGTAGTCAAAGGAAAGTGAAAAAAAAAACCCTCTGTACTCCCTGTCATTGAGAGACACACACATTGGCCCGCCTCTTTGGACTTTAAAGCAATGTATTCTACATAAGGTTGCACCTGCCGACACTCTTGTGAAGTGTAATCTGCTTGAGTACACCAAGAATAAAAGAAACTCTTCAGTCGAAGCCACAGCAGCATTTGTTGTGTTGCGTATGTTTTATAAAACTGTTTCCCTCTAAGTAACTTCTGGGGTAGCTTTGCACTATAGAGACGGAAAACTTAAAGACAACATCCATCAGACTTCTTTACAGTTGGGGTTCTGGATGTAGATTAGGTTCTAGCAATTAAATGCACACATGTAGGATGGTAGGAATATTGAAGTGGAGGCTGTTACTGTTTGCTTAGCTCTGCTAACAAACACAGTTGATATAAGGATTTTTCTGCTGCAATATTCCAAGCTCCACGCAGTAGCTTTATGCATGTCAATTGGCAGTTATGGAGGTAGTGCAGTTTATCCACTGGCACTCCAGTCACTAGCTTTTGGGATATGAAGAGAAATGTGTGTACCCTCTCAGCTTCTCTGCTGGACTGTTAAGAACACTATTTATGGAAGCCCTGCTTGGAGTTTCCATCACCCAATTTTCCAACAATGTTACAAGCACCTTGTTTTCTTTATCAAACTGTTTTTTGCCAAAACAAATTGATATCATTTTCTGCATCTGAACCTGTATGTATATAATACACAAATATTTATAATGTTAATACTAATAAATATGGAAAGCAGAGGAAGGAAGAAAGGGAAGCAGAGGAACAAAGGAAGGAAAGAGGCAGGAGGAGAGGAGGAAGGAAAGGGGAAGAGAGAGAACGCACTAGATTAGGAGGCAAGAAAACCCTAGTCCTGGTTTCAGCACGGCCACCAGCTCATCGGGGTGACCTTGTCAAGTCACTTCAGCTTTTCAGACCTTAGCACCTCAACTATAAAATGCCAGCATTAGAGGCTGTATTATCAAAGGTTTCCACAAATTCTAAAACCCTAGGCCTTGATAAATTCATTAAAGTTAAATTTTTAGCTGTATTGCTACAAGCTTCCTGAATCCTATGGCAGACAAAACCTGCATATTCAAATTCTTTCATGATTTCTCTCATATCTTAGTAGTTTCATTGGAAAGCAGGAAGAGGCTACTTTGAGTAAGGAGAAAATTACTCATATGAACAACTTTCTAAATTAGATAGCTATTTCAATTTATATCCTTAACAAATTTAGATTAGTAGTTTTTCCAGATTTTTTTTTCAAAGCTAAAAGTATGAAGTAAATTTTTTTTTTTACTTGAAAGTCAATCACTGAAGCATTTTAGTCAATATAAATTTTGTCCTAGAGCCATACTAACGGACAGTCAGGCACTATCTGATCATAAACCATGAAATGTTCTTTGCAACTGAATATTGTTACCTACTTAGTAAAAATGCTTTAAAGGAACTATAAATGATTTGATGTATTGAACAGTTGAGTAGTTTGACATGACATTTACCATTTTTTAATAACTCTACCATTTTCTTAGCAGATGATGCAGAACCAATTATAGCGATTGTAACAATTTAATCATGAAAAAACAAATGATAACTAGGTTGTAAAGACCTGACCAGTTTTCTATAATTTGCAAAGCCAGATTTAATAGTTGCCTTTAACACTTTTGAGTACATACCTGTATTCTTCAAAAGATAGTGTGGCAGAGACTGCAAATTTGTTTCACTATCCCAATTTTTAGCTGGGCCCCTTACAGCTGCATGTAGTCATGTAGCTATAAATACTAGCTATTAACAAGGAAAGAGAATTGTTATCCAACTAAAAAGGTAACTTTTTATGGCAATATGGGGGATACTTCCTTTAAAATGAGCGGGGCCCTTCCTTTCCCTCCCTCTGGTGCACGGAACTGAGAAGGGATGTACGGAATAGCCCTCTTTACCCAGAGGGTAAAGGCCACACGGCCAGGGTGGCTAAGAGGTAAGTTGGAAGCCCATGTTCCTGATGACTTCATGGAACCCCTATGTATATGAGTCCTAGACTGCCTACCTCTCTTACACGAGAGGAATACACCTCTACATTATTTGGAGTTTTATTTACACTTGAGCCTACTCCTAAGCAACATGGGCATTTTGAAGATTAGAAGTTGTTTTAGTTCTCATTAAACTGTACATATAAAATTTCCTAAAGGATCAATATATACACTGTTAGATGTCATCCGTTGAGAAAAAAATTACGTAACTATTTCTTCACTTTCTTTCCTTTGGTAGACATTATGATTTATGTGTGAATACACTGGGAGAAAAAAAAAGTAATTGGAAATGCTAGATATTGTCGGGACGATATACCTCAACAAAAATATCCAGAGTTCATTTTAATCATTGATATTTAACACATAATTTAGAACTCAATTTAGAATTAAATCCCTTTTTTTTTCCATTTTCTAATTGGAGCCACTATGAAATCATGCCAGTAATGAAGATATAGAATTAACAATTGTACACTAAAGATTTCTTTGCTAACACAGAGAAGAGAAACTAAAGAAAGATCTGCTTAAGAAGAATAACATTTGTGAGAACAACATTTTGAAATGATTTATTTGCAAGTACAACAGAATTCAAATTAAATATTTAATAGTAGATTAGATTACAGATAAAAAATGTCTTGTTTTTTAAATGGAACCTAGTAATGATTAAAAAAAACAAACTATAAATAGTATAACCAGCACTTACTATGTGCCAGGCATTATACATACTTTTTTCATAACCCTCAGAATATCCTGTTAAATAGGTCCTATTGTCATCCCCATTTTTGAAGATGAGGAATCAAGGGCCCAGTTCTCAGATTCTCTGGATATGATCGAGGTGGAGAGTGAGCAGAAGAGCCAGTGGAGCTCCTGTATGTGTCTATCAGAAAAGGTGAACTCCTAATGACCAGACTGCTCCCTACAAATATATCTCAGTAATAACAAGACAGAATATATATAGTTTTCCCTTTATGCCTTCCCCACCTCCAAGATCATCTTGCATGGAGCTAACAGACAGTACCTGTAATGATAACCACAATAGGAATGTGGCCTTAATGAATTTACCTTATAAAGTTTCAACTACTTTAAGACTTCATAAAAACCTTTGATCTGTGATTTTGCTCAAGCCTATATTTGCATTACCTATTGTTAGGATGTTGGCATCTATATTTCAATTCAAGGTGGTTATTTCCTATTTGTCTCTACATAGGCAGTAATATAGTTAACTACTACAATTATGTTTTCTGGGGAAATACAGATCCAAAGAGAAATTCATGATTGCTGAGGAAAGTAAAAGGGAAAAGAGAAGGTCTGAGAAATGACTGTCCTTAACTAGAAAAAATAAGTTTTAGATAATTTTTAGATTGTGGAATTGAGGATTAGCTCTGACCTCTTATGTGAATAGGTTGATTTTTGTTCTATATAGAAAGAAGAAAAGGGAACTTACTAAAATGTTTCAGCAAGTATTCTAGCCAGTGGAAAAAATAACATTTATAAGAAAACTTATATGCTACTGTGGGGATCAGAGAAGCTTAATTTTATAATCACTTCAGCTTCTCAGAATACAGTTAATTTTGTTTTTTTGAGTTAAGTGTGCCTGATGTCACTAAGTTCTCTGGATATTTATAAATTTGCATTCTAAGTTTAGGATTTAAGTTTCTTTTTAACCGTGTAATTTTTCTTTCTTTCTTTATTGGAATATAGCTGATAAACAATATTATATTTGTTTCAGATATACAACATAGTGACTCCATAATTATGTACATTACTAAATGCTCACTGTGGCATGTATACTTATCTCTGTTACCATAACAAGATACTACAATATTATTGGTAATAATCTCTATGTTGTACTTCCATTCCTATAACTAATTTATTTTATAATTTGATGTTTTTACCTCTTCATCCCCCTCACCTATTGCACGCATCTCCTCAGGCCCCTCCCCTATGGTAACCAATAATCTGTTGTCAGTATTTATAGGCTGATTTCGTTTTTGTTTGTTTGTTTAGGATTTAAGTTTAAAATATGTATTTGTAGGGAAAATGATGACATAATCCCTTTTCCCTATTTCTAGTGATTGGAACCGACTACATAAATAATTCAGTACTTTACAAAAGGCATAACTTAAAAAAAAATCAAATCAGAAGCCAGACCTTTACTAATTGTCATCTTCATTTTAGAAAATCAAGCTGTGTTGAAACAGCCTGATACAGAATTATTCAAAAGAGATTTCTAGATATGGCAGAGTTGCTATAATATTATATTTATTTAATATTTAATGTACTTATTCTGTTTGCATTCTTGTTTCATTTCTTTTGGGATGCAACAATACTATTGCTAAGGGATCTGCAGCACCGTCACCAACTTAGCATCTGCAAATAGCACTGGATGTACTGACAGTCAACTTTCTAATTTGAATCAAGTGACCACGAAGTCAAGAACCATTTGAGTCAAATGTTACTGTTCTAAATGACCACTCATAATATTACATTTGGTCATATGGTACTACAGAAAATGTTCAGACTCAAATCTCCAATGTCTATATAATACAGATATTTGTCTACTCTATGCATTTTGTCCTATAGGTTAGTGTTAAATACAGAAAGTTCATTTTACCACATTTAAAAAATTATATAGGTCATACTAATCTCTCTACCAGGCATCCAAAAGACATCCTAGTTCAAAGAATATGCCATTTATAAAAGAATGTGTTCAAAAGAGTCAGGATTAAAACCTCAAATATTGAGTGATTAATATCTATCATCACAATGAATTGACAGATGGAAAATATCTTGAACATCCTTTATTCATGAATAAATATGAAATTATATTTAGTTTTTCAGAAACTCAACATCACTAATCATCAGGGAAATGTAAATCGAAACAATAATGAGATATATCACCTCATACTAGTCAGAATGGCTATGATCAAAAAGACAAAAGACGAACTTGAAGAGGATGTGGAGAAAAGGAAACTCTTGTACAATCTTAGTGGGAATGAAAATTAGAACAGTCACTGATGAAAACAGTATGGAGGCTCCTCAAAAAATTAAAAATAGAAATACCATACAACCCAGTAATTATACCTCTGGGAATCTACCTGAAGAAAACAAATTCAAAAGATATATGCACCCCTATGTTTACTGCAGCACTATTTTCAATAGTCAAAATATGGAATTAACCTAAGTGTCCACTGATAGATGGATGAATAAAGAAGATGAGGTACAATGGCATTTTTCAGTGAACTAGAGAAAATAATCCTAAAATTTATATGGAACCACAAAGACCCCAAATAGCCAAAGCAAATACAACAAAGCTGAGGGTGTCATGTTCTTTGAGTTCAAGGTATGCTGCAAAGTTACAGTAATCAAAATGGCATGGTACTGGCACAAGAACAGATACAGAGATCAATGGAACTGAGTAGAGATCCCAGAAATAAACTCACACATATATGGTCAATTAACATATGACAAAGGAGGCAAGACTATACAATAGGGAAAAGGCAGTCTTATAACTGGTATTGGGAAAACTGGACAGATACATGCAAGAGAATGAAATGGGATTACTAACTCCATACACAAAAGTAAACTCAAAATGGATTAAAGACCTAAACATTAGACACAAAACCATAAAGATCTTAGAAGAAAACATAGGCAAAAATGTCTTGAACATAAGCATAAGTAATTTTTTCATGGACACATCTCCTCAGGCAATTGAAACAAAATAAAAAATGAACAAGTGGGACTACATCAAACTAAAAAGCTTCTGCACAGCAAAGAACACCATAAGCAGAACAAAAAGGCAACCTACAGCATGGGAGAATATATTCATAAATTATTTATGTGATAAGGGGATAACATCCAAAATATATAAAGAATTCATATGCCTCAACACCAAAAATATAATAACCTGGATGAACAGGTGGAGCACAGGGCTTTTTAAAAGGCTGTTAAACTATTCTGTATGATACCGTACGGTAGAAACAGCACATTACGCATTTGTAAAAACCCACAGAACTATACAACACAAAGAGTAAACGCTGACAAATTATGGACTGTAGTTAATAAAAATGTATTCATATTGGTTCATCAGTTAAAACAAATGTACCTTATATGCAAGATGTTAATAATAGCAGGAATTGTGTGCACAGGTGGGGAACGTTATATGGGAACTTCCTGTACTTGCAGCAAATTTTTCGGTAAACCTGGATCTGCTCTAAAAACTAAAATCTATATTTTTAAAAATGGCAAGGAGAACAGTCTGGCTGATAGAATGTAATAACATACTCAATGAAGAATCGTATTAGGTCAAACCATTTGAAATTGCCAATATTTAACCATTGGTGACCTACAAAATTTGTAATTTTATACGGTTCAACCTGAATCGTAGATGAGGTCAGAGAGTGAGGATTGTTTGGGGGAAAGAATGGAAGAAGCAGCATGTTTTTTATTTCGGGTCACAGCATTCAGTCTTTGCAAGCACTCTTTACAGAATAAAAGTCTGCTTAGTACTCTCATGTTATGAATATAGTGTTTTGTCTGAAAATCATTAATGTGGGTTATTTAAAGTTTTCTTCTCCTTGCAAGATCTACAAATGTTCTCCCCCCCTGCTTTTTTTTTTTTTTTTTTTGCTTTAACATTATCAAAGGCATTGAACTTAAATGCTGTTGATCTTTGCTGCCCATTCCTTTATTGCCCCACACATCAGGACACAAGAAGTTGATTAGAAGCCCTTGGGCATAGCTAGGCTTGGCAACCTATTCTTGTGTCCAGGAATATGGGGCTCTAACTTTTCACTAACAAACTATGACATCAGTTCCCTTTGTTTTTGCTGACTCTTTAGGAGTGATCTTTTCCTCAGAGAAGAATCTTCTATTCTCCTCCCTGGAAGTTAAAATCCTGGATGCCAACCTGCTAGAAGTAAGCGGGGAGAAGGCCTGGAGTCTCAAGATGCAGTGAATACTTACTGGCTTACTGACCGCTGCCCCTAGTCCTTTTTTTGGACATAACTACTGCCATTTTAATTTCGAAGTTAAACTCATTGGTTGACAAAAAATATTTTTATTTCCTTGATGGATTTTAAATCACTTTTTAGTTAGCTGAGGATCTTTTTTCCCCTTCGATGAAATATATCAGAGTGGTAAATGCACTGCACTTAGTTTTAAGTTTTACTTTTTCCTCTAAATTATTTTATATGACTAATTGTCCAAACAGAAATTTTCATTTCCTCTCAAATTACAGAAAACATTTTAACATGCTTTCTAATTTAAGTCTAGAATAAAGAGGACAAATGAAGGTATATGGATGAAATCTTAAGATTCCCAGCCTTTTCCTTCCTGCTGCCTGTGGAGAGCGACAGAAGGAATTGGAGATGAGTTGGCTTTAAAAAAATTAGTAGTGAGTGACAAAGTCAGAATTCAAAAGAATCTTTTGAATGATGGGTGTTAACTAAACCCTATTGTGGTAATCATTTCATAATATATGTACATTGGACTATCATGCTATACACCTTAAACTTATACAGTGATATATGTCAATTATTTCTCAGTAAAACTGGAAAAAGGGGATCATTTGAATATATTATCACTTGTATATCATATGCAAAGAAAAGAATTTGTATATGTTCTGAGAATATTTTTTACTAAACCACTACCTTTATAATTACACACTTGTAGTCTTTATCTCCCAATTCAACTATGAACACCTAGAGACTAATGTACTCATGTATCCTACATAGGACCTACCTTAATTCTTTGCATGCTGTAAATGTTCAAGGAAAGAATAAAATTAGCAAGTTTATTAAAGAATTGAATTAGGAAACATTCCAGTACCTTTCAATTTTATGATCTAAAAGAAATCATATTGATCCTAAAATCATACTGACCTAAAAACAATCTTCATATAATATGTACATAACCACTAAGTTGTTCAAGTCAGCAGTCTGCTACTTCTGAGTTTAACCTCTAACCTTTATTCAAATATTAGGATATAATTTGAGCAAATATTCATTTAAAACCCAAATGGAGAAAATCTTTAATAAATTTCCAAAAGTTTAGCCAAACTATGATAATTAAGAATTTTGAAAATCTGTTTGCCTCTCTGTTACTTATACCAAGTCCTTGAGTAGATTATATAAAGCACTGTTGGAATTATAGTCATCAAATATCTTCTATATAATTAAGTTGAATTAGGGCAAGTGCATATTAAGAAAATAAACATATAAATAGAAAACTGTTAGATTTCTAATAAAATAAAACAATTCAGAGAAATTTGAAAATAACAATGATGTCAAGGTTTTTAATAAGACAACAAAGTCTTATGTATGTCTAATAGGTGTCAGATTAGTTTAAAATACAGACCACACATGTCTCTGATCTTTAAGCAATCAACTGAAATTGCTGAATGTGCAGAAATATTTAGTAACATATTTATAGATTAGTGAAGAAAATAGGACAATATTACAGGACAAACTGGCACCACATTTACTAATTCAACAAATAATCATTAACTATTTAAATCTAATCTAAAATCTTTCTCTTGCTCCGGACAGAGATGAGAAAGATATATAAACATATATATATGTGACATATGTATATATATGGCTTTTAGGGTTTGATGAAGAATAAATCATCAGTCTTATCAACTTATCTATTCTCTGCAACAGAAATAAAACATAATTTTAAAGTCCTGACTGCTTGATCATCCAACACAGAGACTATACTCACAAAAGGAAATAAACAGCTTTTACACACAACTGAATATGCTGTCAATGTTGCTTTTACTTTTGTAGTCAACCTTTTGGCTAGGAAATAATATAAGACTGAGAGCAAAGCATCTGAGCATTTAAAATAAATGACATGGAACTCTTTGTATTCATAAAAAGCTATATCCCCATCTTCCTTTATATCAATAAACTGATAAATATTTTGATCAAAAATGAAGTGTATGTGTCACACATAGAAAAAGGTGTTATTAAAACCGTTGCTTAAATATGAAAAAGGACATTTAGGAGATTTACTTCTCTCTTTCAAGTGTAAATGTTTATTTATTATTGCAAGGGGAAAATGTTGCCAAAATTATGGTGGTTGTGATATTGCTTTTTTATTTACAAAAACAATTGCTAACTTTCAAAAGAAAGTAAGTAGACAGTTTATATGAATGTTAAAGAGTGCATTTGCTAAAAAAAAAGTTTAGGAAGAATTTTCTCTTTTTCAGAACAAAAAATGATAATGAAATAATAATACATTCAATAATAGTGTGATTTAATTATAGAAATGTTTGGAACACTATAAACAAAACAGGCTTTAAGAACTGTGTTTAGTTTTCAACCCTCTAATTCTAATTTAGTCACAAGTCACTCAAGAGGAAGTCTTACTTGGGAATTCTTGTTTTCAGGAAAATAAGTTAAAAAGAGAATTCAGATGGTCAACTTCAACACCTTCAATTTTGCAAGGAAAGAAAACTACAAAACAACATATCTTCTCTCCCCATAACTTTATTTATTTTGCACAAAATAATTTTGGATAAGTAATACCCAGAAGGGATTTTCGATTGGTAACATTATCTCTAAAATTCACACTAATATTTTGGATTTGAAGAGGCTTAAAACTAATTTTACATTTCAATAATATTTAAATCAATAAAGTACTTAACGAAGAAACAGCATTTTTTCTAGGCCAGCACTTTTTAAATACAGCCTCCAATAATTAGGAATACAAAAGTACCACTTCACTTTTACAAGGTGAATAATATCATCACCTTTTTCCCCAGTAAATTAAGAGTAATTGATTTTTTTTTTTACATTTTACTGACAATAGCTACTCAGAATGACATATATTTCAGATTCATGATCATTAAGTTTGAGCTACCATATGAGTCAATTATGAAGAAATGAATGTTTTCTAGGACACAAAATGAATTATCTTAAAAGATTTTAAGACCAGTAATACGAAGATAGCCAGAAGGTGGCCCTTTCTAGTCCTCAAGGCTAAAATATAAATCTGTTTTGGCAAGTCATGACTACTCAGAGACCACCAAGAGTAGTCAATAGGTTGTCCTATTTATATAAAAATCAATGACCATTCCTGATGTTCAATGACTATCAAATTGACATGAGTGGTCTTCTTCAAAGTCCAACATTCTTAACCAATGTTGAGGAAACCAATCATTTAACCTCTCTCACCATTAGATATCTGGTGAGCAGAAAGCTCACTCTGAAAGAAGAGGAGTTTAGGGTGATCTAGCTTGTTTAAGCAATTCTGGCTGAACATAGGTTGGTTTCTTTATACATGAGGCTATTAATTTGTATGATCCATTAATACTTCTTTCTTCCCACCTTTAGAGCTAAGAAAGAAGGGTGCTAAGGAAGAAAAAGAAAGATCAAGGCAAATAACAGAACTTGAGACTCTGAAAAATTGTGAGTGAAAGGATATATATATATTTTTTAGCTATACCACATTTTTCAAGAGTAGAACTATTGAACATGAACATAAACAGGTCAATATCAATTGCATCAGGAGGGACTAGGTCAACTTCAATGACAGAATCAGTGAAGATGAAACATTACTGAACTAAGTGCCAATATCCAGTCAGACTGTAATTAGAGCAGTAAAGGCTAAGGTTAGGAGCGCAATGAACCTCGGAACCAGTAGTATCAGGAAAAGAGAAGGCCAGAGGGTGTAGGTTTTGAAATTTTTCAGTAAATGATTTTTGTGACTATCACAGAGAACACAGGACTCGTGTCTGACTTTCTTAGAAAAGAAAGTAGTTCATATCTCTAATGATTTTACTATTGGGAATTCAAAGCAAAGCCTAATTTACTTACTACCTTTATTATTACTACTGCCCCTCTAACAATGATTGCAATCCAGAAACCTCAACTTACAAAAAAGATGCTATGGCCTGGTAAACCAAAGTCTATATTTATACCTTAGGAAAATATGAAAATGAAAATGTGAGCTATTTTGATAACCAGAGAAAAAAAATTATTTACTGTTTATACAATGTGCTTTCCTTGGTTACAAACATGGTTATTTATCAAGAGGTTAAAGTTGAAATACTACTATGAACAAAGAATGAAACTTTGCAATCAGAACAAGAGTAGAAAAACACATAATTTTCATTAGAGTTAAGATTTTTTTTCCTGCCTTGATAAGATCAAACTTAAATTATGTCTTAGGCAAAAGTATTTTTTGGTAATAAAAATAGTGATGACTTTGATAGGTTTTTAGGATACTTAAACACAAAAAAAAGAATATATTTCAATGTAAACCACTAAACTATTCAAGTTAGAAACAGGTTAAGTAGATATGAACCCAGTTCCTTTCCACTCTATTTTTTATATTTTTACATTCAAATTATTACCCAATGCCATTGCAAAAATCATATATTTCACCCACCCTTTTGACCATAGTACTCTTATATTCTTATATTTCACATATGAGATTCATATATTTTATTCATATTAAACACTTTCTGAAGATTTCTTACTCCCAATACAATAATTCTGTGTAGGATATCACGTAACTTTCCCAATTTTAAAAATATTGTATATAGGTAATTACATAAATAATACCTGTGTTAAATCTAGTATACATACATAGTAAAGCAATTTCTTAGTACCTAAAGAGGTTTTCAGTTATGGCAATGGCCAGAGCATGGTTCTTTTCTTGATAGAATTGTCCCATGTGGGATAAAAATTGTGGTTCTCTGCTTTTTCTGTGAATTATTAGCAACTTAAGGTATTCTTCTAATAAAAAGCAGTAGTTCCTAAACTTTTTACTTTTGGCAGCAGTTGAAGGAGTAACATTTCCCTTTGAGAGTATCATGAAAACCATCCACAGAAAAATATGCAAATGTATGAACACATAATATTTTGCTTCTTTCAAAGGTTTTATGGGTTCCATGAAAATGACCCATAATATATCATCACCCAGAAAATCTTTCCAGGTTGAAACCAGTCCTTAAAGTCCAAAGATCTATCTCTATTCCAATATAATAACTAATAATATGATTAACCTGGCTGGAATCCTCTCAGGACACCATAGAGCAGATCATACCTCTGATAGGCATCTCAAGGTCTACTATCATAGGCTTAAAATGATTTTCAGGGACAGACCTTAACAAATTTCCCCAAGATGAAAAAGTTGGGAATTTCTGAGGAATATCAAAAGCTCTGTAGTCAGAAATTAAGGGGGAGAATTAAACTATGATTGTAGTCCATGGAGAGTCAAAGACCCTTTTTTTGAATGGCAAATGACACACAGCTTTTAAACATTCACATTGGGGTTTTAAATAATGTGCCATGACCTTTACAATTGAAGTGCAGAACTGATTTCTAAAAGCAAAAGTTTAAATCACATTTTCAAAGGATAAGAAATACTATCCCACAAATTTTAAAACTCGGGCATAAAACTGGGTTTTAAAGCAGAAGTTTAAGTCACATTTTAAGATAAGTATAATTTATAGCTACAACCCAACATTTGCTCCAAAGATGATATGAGTATTTGGAAATGAACGTAGGAATGATATAATTTAATTCAACCCTTACCATTCTTTATTAGCAATTTATCCAGAAAAAAACTAAAGAAAAAATAATATTTTTAAATATTAAAAAATAAAAAACTGGGCTTTCCTTAATTTATATTAACATGTAACAATATGCATCTCTTCAGAAATCTTGAATGTCTACTTACAGTTAATAGGAGAAAACAAAAACTCTGCATATTGCTTAATATATTTTGTGACCTAATACTGTCCATATGTCTAAGTCATATCATCCATTTTATATTTTAGCAAACTTGTCTTTTGGAGTTTGCATGTATTATTTCTTTTTGTCTGAAACATGCTCCCTTGTCTTGTCAAGATAGAAAACTATTAATTTCATATTTCATATATGAGAAGATTCATATATTTTATTCATATTAAATGCTTTCTGAAGATTTGTTACTTCTAATACAATAACTATTTCATAACTAAAATATTTATATACTTTTCTCCTTACCAGATTTCTACATATTTGAAAACAGAGATTTTTCATTTTTAGATTCTCAAAGTCTAGACCAAAGTGGATTCATATTTATAACTACAAATAAATGAATATAGCCATGAAATAAAAGTAATAGTAACAATAACATACAATTTATGGATCCAACTCTTTGTCAGGTTCTGTAATAAATCCTTTTTTCTCTACATTTTTTTGACCCACATTTGTAGTAGATATCTATTTATATCTGAGCTATTAAAAGATTGAAGTGAGATATATACTGTTTTCCCTTAATGTAATTAGCCTACTTTTTCTCTATATTTCGTCTTTAAATTTTTCTTAACTTCAAGTGGTGGAACTTTTTCTCTAATGTAACTTTATGCAAATGTATAATATATGAATTACAGAAAATTAAGCCATTCCAGGTGAAGCAAATAATGGAGGTCTAAACACTTATATACTTAGCATCTTTTTATCTCTTGTAAGTGGTCGTTTAGATCCAGTACAGGCATTCTAATAGCCTAGAATTTTTTTTCAATACCTCTGATCTCATACCACCTTATTCCATTTTACTTACTGTCAAGATTATTTGTAAGCAAGTTTCTATATTAAAAAATAATATGGATAGCAGTTCCTTAAGCAGTCTTCTCAACTTTCTTCTATAATTTCTACAAAGTTACCCCAAAACATGAGAAACTTCTGATAATAATAAAACCTCATTTGTCAGAATGTGAAACAAAAATATACTATTATCAAGCTGACTAGACTCATCTGAGACTGACAATTGATATCTAATATATATTTTATCAAATATAATGAACAAAATCAAAGAAAGGAAAGCCTTTGAAATATTTTATCTCTCAAGTTCTATATCCTCTAGTTGAACTTTCTGATATGAATTTCAAATGATAAATCACCCTTCCAATGTGCTTATACTTCTTTTGAGAAATACAGAGAACTGTTCTTTCATTACATTAGTAAATCAAAGAAAACTGAAATATAAAAGGCCTGGGACCTCATAAAAACAAAAGACAGTGTTTAATCAACCACACAGTAGTTGCTGAAGATTCTTGTCCTAGCTCTGTGCAGAGCTAACTGGCTAAGACATCAGATCCCAGTTTATATCTAGAGAGGGAAAGAGAGCATCCAGTGAGTCTTCTCTGAGGGCTGCCAAAGGAACTAGGATGTGTTTCACTTTTCTCTGAGCACTGATGGGATCCAGCATACTCTAGATGTTCACAGGCTGCTAAGAACAAAGAAAGTAGGTTGGACTAACATAGTTTTGAGAGCTCTCCAGAATCTGGTTGCAATTGTTAGTGAGGGTCTTTTCCTCTAAAAGGATAGTAGTGAAAACTAGGCAAGGTGGTTGTTTTGTTTAAGGCACAAACACCAACACAGAGAGTCAAGGAAAATGAAGGTACAGAGAAATACATTCCAAGCAAAGGAACAAGATAAATCTCCAGGAAGTAACCCTAATGAAATGTAAATATATAATTTGCCCATTAGCCTATTGAAATTAACCAAAAATATGCTCACCAAGGTAAGAAGAATAAAGCATGAACAAAGTAAAATTTTAACAAACAGAAAATATTAATAAGTGCCAAACAAAAATCATGGAGCTGAAAATATAATGGAGCTGAAAAATGCACTGGAGGGTTCCAACATCAGACTAGATCAAGCTGAAGACGGGAATACTAACTCAAATACAGGTCACTGGTGATTACTCAGTGAGAGGAGTAAAAAGAATAAGAATAAGAAAGCTTAAGGACCTAATGAAACATCTTCAGGTGGGTCAACACAGGCATAATGGGATTCCAAACGAGAAGGCATAGAGAAAGGACCAGGAATATTATTCATAGAAATAATAGCTAAAAATGTCCCAAATATGGGGAAGGAAATGGAAATCAAGATTCAGAAAGACCAAAATATCCCAAAAAAGAGGAATCCAAAGATATCCACAATAAGATACATTACAGCCAAACTGTCAAAATTCAAAAATAAAAGAAAATTTGAAAGCCCTGAGAGTCAAGTAAAGTGTCATATACAAGTGAACCCTCATGAAACTGTCCACGGGTTTTTCACTGGAAGCCTTGCACGTCAGAAGGAAACAGTATGACATACTCAAAGTGCTGGGAGAAAAAATGACCACTATTTTAGGGGAAAAAATGGTGATATAGAAGCCCAGCTCGTCTTCTTCCCACAAAGATTAATGACTGGGCATCTATCCATGAACAAAAGAAGCTATGGGAGCTCAAGGGTCCATTTAAGAAGTTTTAACAACATGATGGAACAAAAAACTAAGAATAAGTGCACAAGTAGAGAAAGAAGACAACTGAATTTTGCCTGAATCATCACTTCTCACAAGTGGCACTGTTCATCAACAAGAAGCAACTTCTCAGCAAGAAAGAGTTCTGCTCACCAGTAAGGAAGAGTTGGGTGGGTGAGGCACTGTGGGAAGGTCTTGCTTTGGTTTCATGCCACCAAGACCAACAAAGCTGAGATATACAGAGCCAGCTAGAAACAAGGAAGAAAAGCAGAGCCTATTATTAGCAAATATGCAGCACAAGCAACTGTGGTTCAGAGACCTGCTCTGCAGACAAACGAAACAGATTACACAACTGAAGAAGCCAAAGGCCAGTTCAGCTGTCACAGAACGCCCCATCCCCAGATCTCACCAGTTTTCCCACAATAGGTATTTGCATTAACTGAACAGCCACCTGAGTTCCTTGACGCTACATCCCCACTCCCCACCTGCCCTTGCCAGAGTTCAGGAAACAAATGGGTAACCAGCCAAAATACATATCTGTACCTGCACAAATGTAAGACACAAGCCACCTAAGTCCCTCCCTGGGCCTGCCAGACTCTGGGAGTCATGCCTATAGCCAGCTCGGAATTCTTCAGCTGCACAAGTGCAAGATGCCATCCTAAGTCTCCCAGCTGACCCTCACCACCATACTTGCACTTGGGGCTAGTACCTTCAGCTGTGCACTTGCATGCTACTGATCTGATGCTGGCATCACTTGTCACTACAACACCACCCCTAGGGGGAAAGAGTGCAGCCACAGGACAGCCTGCCAACAGCCAGGGCCTCCACAACTGTCAGTGAGCCCACAGTTGGCTCTGGACCTTGCTACAAATCCTGGTCGGCATCACCTATGTGTATGTCTGCGAGGGGTCCCTGTCGTAAACCTCTAGTAACTGGTTCCAAAGAAATAGAGATCCAGGAATTGCCCAACAAATAATTCAAAATAATTGTTCTACAGATGCTCAGAGAACTATAAAAGCCCACATGCAAACAATTTAACAATGTCAAGAAAATAATACAAGAACAAAATAAGCTTAACAAACTCATAGAAAACATTAAAAAAAAAAGAACAAGCAGAAACTTTTCAACTGAAGAACACAATGACTGAGCTGAAGAACTTCAATATCAAACTTGAATGAGTAGAAGACATAATCAGTGAGCTAGAAGCATATCAACTGAATTTACGAATCAGAGGAGCAAAAGCAAAAAAGAACGAAAAAGAATGAAGAAAGAGTCAGGGACATACAAGATACCATCAAGGAAAATAATACATATTTCACAAGTCCCAGAAGGAGAATAGAGGGTAAAAGGAGAAAACTTATTAAAGAAAAAATGGGTGAGAATTTCCCAAATCTGGGGAGAGATCTGGACATCCAAGTTCATAAAGGTAATAGCTCACCTCAAGATTTCAATCCAAAATGACCTTCAGAAGACACATAATAAAAGTAGCTAAAACCAAAGACAATAAATTTTAAAAACAGCAATAGAAAAAAAAATCTATGAGACAAAGGAACCCCCATATAGTTATATGCAGATTTCTCAGCAGAGACCTTGCAGACAAGAATCCTGAAAAAAATTTTAAATTATGACATTTTTACAAAGTAGAAAAACATACATTCAATAAGAATAAGCATGTCATGAACAATCCCCCCAAAAAACTATTCACTGTGGTTTGCACTGAATATGTTTTAAGTTATTTGCTACAAGACATTATAAAATAAATCATTTTCAATAGTTAGTACAGTGTGAATGCAGGACCTATTTCATTTCAAACAGAGAATTAAGACCCATTGTGAATATAATTTCTAAAACCCTGCAGGTTTATTTAAGCCTCCTTCTTATAATCAGAAGGCCCACAGCTTAAGAGTCCTTTATTTATTAAAAACCTAAACTACCACATCTACATTTATTAAAAACAAGATAAAAGATCAATACTTGATTTTACTGGACCACTGGGCTTTCTTCTGACACCTTTAACAAATTCATGATTCCAATAAATACCTGGAGATTTCATTTTGTGTATGTAAACAATTAAATTTTTGAAGTTGCAGCAATGTAAAAAATTATACATAAGAATTATGCACAGGACATTTATAGATAATATGTTGATAAATAATTCTTAAATAATTCTTTAAAAACTATGAGAATGTCTTAAAAAATAACTTTTTTAGCCAAAAAAATTTGATTAGCAAGTAATAGGAATAAAACATATGGAAAGGACTTTAATGTAAATATTTCCAGTACTTTCTGGAAATTATCCTATTCTTGTGTTATTGATAAAAGAGAAATATCATTGACAAACCTCATATGTTGCTGGACCAGGAGTAATCTCTTTGGAATCTTTAAAACGCTGTGATGCTTTAACAAATAAGGGTATGGAGCAAGACTTCCTTAAAACAGGATTGTATGTTGTAGGCCCTAAAAGGAAACAAATGTAAAAATAATAAAGTATGTTAAAATTATTGATTTTGGTCATATGGTTTTTATTCTTAGATTCATTCTCTTAATATATAAATTTAGCATCATATAATCTTGGACCCATTCTTTTTGAATGCTTAAAATCATTTTGTTCAGGGCTTTGAAATATGATAAGCAGAAAATATGACATCTGCTTATTCAATAATTAAGTGTAATACAGAAATAATTTCCAAGGAAAGTAAACAGTACCTACTCAAGATAAATATACATCATGAAAAACATATCCAATTCTTTTATTTCCTAAATACTCATTAATATGTTCAGTGAAGTAGTGTTTGAACTGCATTTGAAAATATGAATTAGAGTTAAAGAAGCAGAAAGGTGATTACAGCATTCTAGACACTAAGCATTATAGAAGAACAGGCACAAAGATGGAATTTACATGAAACAACTGAATATAGTAAACAGGTTGGCTGAATGGAATAGGACCTAACCCTAAATAGTAAGCTTGTACTAGAGCCAGTGGGCTTTAAACTGTAAAATGTTTTCAAAATTCCACAGAAGTGCCCAGGGTACAATATGTAGAGCTCAAATCGAAAAGACTTGAATTATTTTTATTCAAAACACCCCTAGGTTGACCGTTTTACTTAGGGGCCATGTAAAATTTCATTTAACGTAGGTTGTCTAGTAATTTTTTTTTTAAAGCTTTTGAAAACCAATTCTATAGGCAGTGGGCAACTCTTGAAGGTTTGGGATTAAAGGAGATTCATGAAGAAAAAGAGAGTTTAAGAAATAAACTCCAGCAGTATTTTATAGGAAGGAATAACTTAAAGATGGTCTGTTTCAGGGACATTAATAAGGAATTTACTTACATTGATAAAAGAAAGGAAGAACAACTCAGAACATTTTTCTAAGAGATGCAACTAATATTTAGTATGTGATAAGAAGACAAAGTGAAAAATGACTATGAAAAAGGTAAAACTGTAACAGAAATAAGGAAATGGGATGTACCAAGAAAGGAACATCATGTGTTTGGTTTTCAACCAGTTATGTTTGAAAAGACAGCAGGAAATCCAACAGAAAAGTCCAGAAGATAATTGGGGATACATAACTAAAGCTCATTAGGAAAAAAAAAGTGATATTTTTTGTAGAAGTAACAGTTTCTCTAAGTGAAAGAACATATAGAAAGGAAACTAAATAACTGAGGACTGAGACTCTCAGAGGAAGAAATAGTCTAGTGAATAGAATCTGGCTAGTACAACAATCTAGAGAAAATAGGGAGAGATTGTTTTTTACTCCATTCACATGTTAACCAAATCTTATTGAATGTCTATCACGTGCCAAGCCTTGAACTTAAAGAGAGTGCTAGATGTCTACCACACCAAATGTTTCAAGAGAAGACTTTACAGGAAGGCCACTGTAGAGCATGTAGAAGAGTGCTGATAAACAAAACTAAATTTGAGAGCACTAAAGTAACACTGGGTGGAGAGAAGAGATAAAGCCTTTGAGCATAGAATATTGACAATGAACATAAACTGTGAAATATTAAAATAGATATGAAGATATTAATAGAACACAAAATTAATCCCTCTATCTCCCTAGTAAATATGCAATTCAAAACCACCTACTGATGCTGGGGTTCTCGTTCACGGAGCCGAAGAATGAACTTCGCGAACAGTCAAGGTAGGAGAGCAAGGTACAGGCTTTTATTTAGAGATAGAGTGAAAGGACAGAGCTCCTGGCATGACAAGAGAGTCCGGGGTGGTGCGTTGTCTAGGGGGTTTTTATAGGCAGTTGAGAGACAAAGGGCTAGGGATGTACACTTGTTAGTGTTCCCAAATCCTTTTGAAGAAATAACTAAGTTTCTTCTTAGTCTTCCTGGTTATTTACAAGAACTTTACTGATCTGATTTCCTCCCAGGATAGAAGCTTCCTGGTCTGGGAGCGTATCACTCAAGGCTGCCTGCTTTGCTCCCAAGGTGGGCTGAGTCACTGTTTTACTTTTTAACTAATTGGGTTTCAAGATGGAATCCTTCCTGCCTTTTATTAGGTTGTTTTGGGCTTGCAGTAGTGTGGGGCTTGTTTGCTACATTGCCCAAGTTGCAACAAATCATTTGTTTAGGGCTGGAGGAAGGAAGGCAGCACTTGGGTAAAGTTAGAAAAATAAACTGGGCTCCCCAGCAGGCCAAAGCAAATCTCCAATGGTTATCTTGTTTTGTTTTTTCCAGAGGCCCTCACCCTACTCTGTCTAAGCCCATGGTCCCTGTCTCACTACTTTGAAGAACAGATTTCTACTGATGTTCTAAAATATTTTAGAATTGAAAGATTCAGATGAAACATTTTTAATGCTTTAACTTCATTAACATAGGACATTTCAAAATTAAAATAAAAGGTGAGATTTGGCTCCAGTCCAATCATTCTAATATCAGTTTAATTAATAGGTTAGATCTCCAAAGTTATATGGGAAGCTGCCATGAAATGAATGTTTATGTTCCCCCAAAATTCATTATTTGAAACCCTAATCCCCAGTGCAATGATATTTAGATATGGGACCTTTGGAAGGTAATTAAGTCACAAGAGTGGAAATCTCATGATGAAACTAGTAGCCTTATAAAAAGAGACATGGGGGGGTTATTTTCTCTTTCTCTCTGTCTCCCTTACATGTGCAGACATCTATCGGTCTGCAAACCAAGAGGGCCCTCTCTCGGAATGGAGTTGATGGACACCTTGTGCACCTTTATCTTGGACTTCCTAAACTCTAGAACTATGAGAAATAAGGGTCTATTGTTTAAGCTACCCAGTCTATGGTATTTTTGTTATAGCAGTCAAAATTGACTAAGACAGAAGCTAATGTGTTTTGATCTACCAAATGCCTTCTTACTATAAAATGACAGCATGCATGACTTTAGAATAATATAAATCATATTTATAGTGCAGAGAAATAATATATATACATACATAATATCTTTACAAATAGATATGTACAAACTAAGCTATGCATGGGAAAATGTATCATTACTATGGTATCCAGAAAATAACATAAACTATTATCAGAAGCTGGGGGCACAATTCCACAGTCGATTAATTGAAAATAATAACTTAAACCATAAAGTTTTTTAAAGGTTAATGCAACAAGACTATTATCCAAACACAATTGTAATGATGAGGTTCATTTTTAATTATGAGGAAATATAGTCTATCCCATGCCTTACCATCATGCTACAGCAACTGACTAATATTTGCATTTATGGTTATAACTCTTTAAAAGAAAATAAAACATTCAAATGTAGCTGTAGTGGATTTCCTTTTATTGGAATTCCTTTGAGGAGCATTAAGTGATGCAAAAGTTCCCTTAATATGCATCTTGCTGCATTTTAAAACAGCCTGCTTTAGCTACAGAGCATTAAAAAAAGGTTTCTTGCACTTAACCTTAAAATATATTTCCAATTATGTATGTTACTGCTTATATGATATAGGTCAAAGATTTACTCTGCTTCACCAGCTCTCCTTCACAGCTGGATTATACAGAAACCATCTTCTATTTTTTACCAAAATGCCACATTTTAATCACAGGTCATGGAAGAAAAAAACTTCTCATTCCAAATCAAACACCTATGAAAACTCTGCCTGAATCATGACTACTGTATAATGGAAAATTCAAGAGTAGGTGATTCTTATAATTACATATTTTCCAGCCCTATGCCAACTCACTCTCTATAAAATGTCAACCAATGCTACAGGGCAAAAAAAGAAGAGAACAGGAACAATGAATTATTTAAAATAAAAATCATCTTAGTACCTTAGAATGGACTCAGAAATAACTACCACTATAAATAAAGCTTCAAAATCTCAGATTTAAAAATGACTATCTTCATAATGACCCAAAACTTATAAATGAAGCCAATTTTGCTTATGAATACTGCCATTTTTTCATGTGAAGGTGAAGGAAAACTACTAAAAATGAAATACCCTATATGTGAGCATTATCTTTAGGATTTAAAAAACATCTAGGAAATTGTTCATTGAAATGGACTGCATGGCTTTAAAATATCATTTAGAGAGTTTAGACTTTTGTGGAGCACATTTTCCCACATTGATTTTATTCTTCAGCTCTATGAATGAAATAATAGCAAAGACAAAAGATAAGTGCACAAGGAAGTGTTATTATCATCAATATCAAAGCCACGTTTAGGTGTAACATCCTCCTCTGCTTCTAAGACTCAGTTTGATTAAGTGGCACTTCAGATTACGACCGCAGAACTGCACAGTATATTAAATTGAGCTTATAGGTAATGATAAAAAAAGACAAGAGTACCAGTAATGCATAAACTTTTAACCAAAATTTC
Organism: Phataginus tricuspis; assembly: GCA_029783875.1. Taxonomy (NCBI): domain Eukaryota; kingdom Metazoa; phylum Chordata; class Mammalia; order Pholidota; family Manidae; genus Phataginus; species Phataginus tricuspis. The sequence continues at coordinate 10,246,917 of JAQQAC010002594.1, read as the reverse complement.
CATGTATGTTTTACCATCCTGTTAACTTCTCTGTCTAAGAACAAAATGGATATTACATGTGTAAGAAAGAATATCTTAAATATTAATAACGATATCTTAAATTTACTATATAGAGTTTCCAGGAATTACTGCCAATACAGTTCCTAAGAAATGGACTATTATAATGCACTCCAACCTAAGTAGACTGAGAACTGTATCAACTGGAGTCTACCTAAATCACCCAACTGTTAAAATAAGTGTTCCTAGCATTGATTAATCAGTAGGTCTGCCACCTTTAATGGCATATAAAAACAAATTCACATGGATTTGGCTAGACTGAAATATTTCTTCAGATAGCAACATCTGTTTATCTGTGTGCCTCTAAATACATACTTATCAAAATGTGCATCCACAAGCCCTATCAAATGAAATCTTTAAACTGCTCCTATAAAAAAGATACTTTCACTCTCTGATAATGCAAGTAGATTGTGCAAATTTGAATGACTTCCATCAGTCTTGTAAATGTAGGCATAACACCTTTTCTGTATGAATTACAGGAACCCACTGGCAGGAAGGATGATTACCCTCTACTACCACTTTGAGTAATATATAAATATGTAACACATGAATGATTTTCGGTGATGAATGAACAAAGCTATCCAATAATCAGTAAATCTGAAATTGCTTTCAAAGTAAATAAAATACCTCACAACTGGCCTGACAGAGTAGCAAATTTTCCTTTCATAACTGAGTTTTCGTTTTATATTCTATTGTTCATATTTAAAGGTTTGGAGCCTGAGTTCCAAGAAAATTATCTAAGCAAAAAAGTAGAGTAAGTGTCAACATATATTCCAAGTCCTCTTAGATCACCATCATTATTTTAACACCCAATTAGGGCTAAATTAGTAAAATATTCCCTCTTAAGACTCTTAAGACTGGTACTTATCTCTGTGAAAATTATGTGTAAAAATCAGGATACTACTCTGGGTCTTTGTAAAACATGTCATATCGTAGATCAAATTATGTAGAGTTCTTTAAATATAAATACCAACTTTGTTTTTAAAATAATTAAAACATTGTATTAATATTAAACAATTCTTTAAGCCAAATTATAGTAAATAAGCTATGATTTAAAGCAAATATTTTTTAAACAGCTTATTTTTACCATTTTAATTGTGACTATTTGCCATTTTCCTTAACTTACTGAAAACTGTTAGCTCCTAAGTGTGTCTGAATTTGAATCTTTCTTTGAATAGGTCTGCTATGATAAAGGTAGACTCACAGAGTTCATCATTTTCTGAAAGAACAGCCTACAGGATTTCTATAATGATAAGTCAATTAAACAAAGGTTAATACTTTCATTTTCAAGTTAAATGAATAAATTCTGCATCTTAAAACAAACATGATTTTTGAATTAGATGAAGGATAGAATGGTTTTCATGTTTTGATGCATAAATGTTTTATTTATGTCATCAAGGAATAAATAAAAACTATTAGGGTAATCATTAAATATCTCAGAAATCTTGCTCTCTGTCAGTAAACTTAAACCCATACATAGATTTAAACCCAAATAAGATTCTTTTTCTTTACCTTCACAGTGTTTTCTGTTCACTCTGTTCCTGTGATCATATAAGGTTAACATTCCCTAACCATGTTCCCATATCTTCATGGAATAATAGCAGGCTACTGTGCGAATTCAGCAGGACTCTTCACTTGTAAGCCTTCTCATCACCTCCCACTAGTTAATTTTAATGAAGACTAAGAAAAGTAGGATTCATTTATATTAATAATGTTTACTTCAAAATAGTACAGGGTTTCCTCATCTGGCTTTAATACCCATAATCCACAGGGCCTGTTCACAGCCTCTCTATAGCTTTGGACATGCTTCTCCTCCAGCCTCTGGCTGACCTTGTCCTACGGTTGAAATACCAAGGCTAAAAAACAGAGGATCATATTCAGCATCGTATATTTTAAACTAATCTTTCTCAAAGTGAGTTCGTTTGTGGACCACAGGCATCAGAATCATCCAGGTGTGTGTTAGATGGTAGATTCCTTGGATTCATGCCAAAATAATAAATAATTTTCTCCAAAAGTAGAACCAAGAAAACACAATTTTAACAAAACCCATTGTTTTAAACTTCTCAACTACAGTAATTTAGGATATGGCTATTCTCAAATATATTTCAACATTCAATTATTTTTCCCTCAAATAATCTCAAGAATTAGTGATCCAGAAAACAAAACTTCTGGAATTATGGATGAGACTTTCATTCCTCGAGAATATATCTGAGTGTCTCATGTCTTTGCGCCCACCTGTTGTAGAGCCTCAAACAATGCTTCCGAGCCGAACTGAGCCAGGGAGACCCTACTGATGAGTCAGCTAGAATCTGCTCCTGTGACTTTAAGTATTTTAACCATTCTCTTTTCATTTACCTTTTTCAGTATTGTCCATGGAAAACTGGATATCCTGAAGTCATATTTCTATTTGAAAATGATATTTAAATGATATTGCACATAAATGTTTGCAAATATGTTTAGAACAATTGTCTGAGAGGAAAGAGATTAGTAGGAAACTGGCACTATTAAGATAGGAAAGAGATGTTTCAGACTGTATCCTTTAACACATTATGAATTCTCTCATGAGCATGTCATATTATTTCACTTTTGGGCTAAAGCTGCCAAATACACTTTTCATGGAAGATGCAGTTCTTTTTAAGTATATTCTCATCTTTATTTTAGTCTATTATTTTCCAGAATAACTCTTAAGCCTAAATCAAATTCAAGTTTCCTGTATACTAGCCATGTAACCTTCATAAATTCTCTAAGCCTTGTTAAGGTTTGGTTTCCTCCTTTTAAAAGGGGGGATAAAATGGCCCCAAAAAGTTCCACGAAGTCACAATGAGTAAGGACTAAATTATTCAACCACTTTTAATCCCTGGATCACCCTGAGAGGAAAGAAGGAAAAAGAAATTATTTAAATTGTATAAAAAACTGAATTAATAGCTGAGCTGTAACTGGTTTTATGGTTTTAACAACTGTTTTCACTACTTCACACTGTCCTCTTTGGGTCTAGGAGGTAGAAAAAATTGAGATCTATACAATAAACATAGGGATTTTGTCCCTGAATTATTAATTCATTAGCATACCAAAAGTGAATGTAATATTGGGTTATACCTATACTTAAAAATTTATCATAAGTAATACACTTTTAAGGAAAACAAAAATGTCACAATTTTAAAACGTGTTGTCTTCAAATCCCCATATTGTCACACTGCCAGTTGCCAGAGCTGCCACACACTGCTACTTTCTAAACCTGTTATAAACAACAATTTTTTTTTAAATCTAGGTTTAAATGCTACTTTACTGGAAACCAAATAGCCCTAAGTCCCATCTTTTGTTGAAGGCTGCCTCTCTGTGGCAAAATGCAATGTGTCACCTTCTCTGAGGGACAATTTTCTCTCTTTTTTTTAAATGGTAGAAAAAATCCACATAATATTCAAAAATATATAGATTTAAATACAGTGTTTTTGCCACTTCTTACAGGATATTTATGGCTTCATGTTTGGAAAGGTCTTTGGACCTCAAAGAACTGCCTCACTCACCTAGGCAGGCATGTATAATTAGAGGTGAAAACAGTATTTTTGCAAGTAACAGAAATCAACTCAAACTGAATTGCTCAAATAGAATGTTCCTTTGCTGTCTTTTTTGAAAGCTGAAGTCATTATTCACTTTACAATGAGTGACCTCTGCTGGTCAGAGAGGCACACTTATTAATAGATACCGTACCTACCAGAAAGCAGCTGCTTTCTTAATTTCCTGAAGGAAGTACATATAAATAACTAACTGTACCTTAAGATGATGCCCCTATTAAGCTTAAAGAATAATGATTCAGGAACATAGCCTATTGCAAACACTGAAAGTCTAAAGCAAATATCAAATGAATATCTTTACATTTGTTTTGACTTAATTGGTCTTTCTCCACTAATGACCACTGTTAGTTGCAATGAAAGTAGGCTCAGAGGCCTTATTATAAGACATATTTAGGAAGGACATATGTTCTATGATAATGTTTTTTTAATTTGGTATATTTAACCATGTGATAACTAAAAGGAATAAAACATCTCTCCATCCAAGCATGTGACTTGTTATAGCTCAAAAATAAAGGATTAATTAAGCAATATGGTCCCAGAAGTGACATTTGCCTTTTCTAAAACTGAACATGCTATCTTATCAGAAACAGTAAAAAACAATTAGGAGAAGAAACCCAGAGGGTCATAGTAAACATTCAAAAACCAGTATCAAGGTGCTTCGTTGTTTTTGTTTGAAACACAGGTATACCAAAAGCATCACTGAGAAACCTGCACAGATTCTTTTTTTTTATGGTTTTAATAGAGGCCAAAACCCTTGACATGAAGTATACCAATAAAAACACCAAACATAGTTGACTGCAAAATTTTGATCAAGAAAATTATTATAATTACTAATTACTAATTATTGCATTATCCCCTTCCCCCTCTTTTTTTTTCTGTTTAACGATGTCCAGGGGGGAAAAAAGAAACATATTTGGTCTCTGCTTCAACAAATATTGAAATCTATTTATATGCAAATGAGCTATCTATTATTAGTATGAGAAGAGACTTGTGCATAAAGGGAGAAATAAATTATCACTAGAAACCATTAATGAAATCTATTTCAAAACATAACATTTTACAAGAGCCCTCACTTATGTAGTATTTGTTTAAGCCTCCAGGGGAAATTGGTGAGTTCTACACTTAGATGAAACCTGATACTACATTATTTCCCATGACAATTTGTTTTGTAAAATGCATTCATCCTTTCGTTAGAAATGACTTGATAATGGTAACTCCTCTGAGTCTTTCTAAAGAACTTTATCCCTGAAGTCAGAGTCCTATGTGTTTGTCACATAACTGCCAGACTTTTTAGGGGAGTTTATTTTTGCTCTATTATAATAATTGCTATTCCCTGAGGTTTATAAACATTAACATTCATTTTTATATTCTTATGGCAGTAACATAAAAATAAATGAATTTTTAAAAGGAGGAAAATGAATCTTTCTGGAATAAGTGAAATTTCCATGGAGAAGAATAAACCAAGCAATAATATATAGAGTTTATAAAATAATTTCATATGTTTTGCCTGTTTTCTCTTTGGAGAAAACAAAACTTTGTTTTGTTCTTCTTAAGTTCATAAAGTCTTTGTTTCATCCAGATTTGAGTCTCTGTCAATTTTAAACGCTGAAGACATCTTCCTTCTCACATCTACTTAACGTTGCCTAGGGGGCCCAATGTTTAACTGAAATCCTTAGTTTTGATATAATCAAGTTCATTCCATTTTTTTAACCTTCTGGTTCTTACACTTGAAGTTTTTATTAAGAAATCTTTCTCCACTTTTTAGGTTGCAGTGATATTCTCCAATATTTTCTTCTATGCAATTTGTACTTTTGCCTTTTTATTTTCGTCTCTAGTCCATCACTGTATGTAGTATTTTGTAAGGATCTAACCTTATTTTTCTTTAGTGTATCCACTTTCCTAGTATGTCCAACTAAGATTTTTAAATTATCCATTGATTTGTGGTGATATCTTCATAATAATTTGTCTTCAAATATGTATGGATGTATCTCTGAGTGGGGGTTTTTTTTTTGTTTCATTATCCATTTATTTTATTTCTGTGCCCAAACTACAATGTTTTTATTAATATAGTTCTGAAATATGTCTTAACAAATGGTATGGGAATTTCGCCTCTTCCATTTTTTAGTTAGTTATTCATGTACTTTATTTTTAACATAAATTTTAATGTGTTTATCAATGTCTTCAAAATGCCCAACTGGAATCTTAAGTGAGATTACATTTACAGATTAAAATGAGGAAAATTGCTGTCTTTATTGTATCACATCATCCCATTCAAGAGCCTAGAATTAGCTCTTCATTTATTCAGACCATTATCTCTATCATTAGAATTTAAAAATTATTTGTACTGAAATCTTTTCTTTTCATAGTTAATTCCTAGAAACTTTATTCCTTTTGTGAGTACTTATTTTTCTTACTTTTTCATACATGATCACTGCTGGCATAGAGAAATGTCAGAGTATCATGTCATTCTGATATCTAGCAGTGTGGTGAACTCTCTTATTAATTCCAGTACTTTCTGGATCTTTAAAAACTGTTTTGTTATATGATTCTATAATCTGAAACTAAAGAGAGTTTTATGTCTTTTATCTCTTTCCAATTTATTTTGTGTTATTAGGTATTCTATCCTTAGGTATTGGTATGAACCACCTACTTTGTTACAAAAATGTGGTAATATTGGGTATCCTTGCCTTACTTCCTTTACTAATAATGTTTAGTGTAGGTTTTAGATTTATATCTTTATCAGGTTAAGGAGCTTACTTGCAGTGACAGTTTTCTGAGTTTTTGTTTTTTTAAGCTCAAAAAAGTAAATTTAATTAAGATACTATTTCTGCAGCACTTATTAAGGTACTTTTTTAAACGCTGTGGTGTAGAAAAATGAAAACACCTTAGCATGCACCACTACCAAACTCTTCTTGTGTCTGTCAATGATGCTTTATCTTTGCTCTTAGGTGACTAAGCAATATAAAATGTAATGTTCTGCCCATCACCCCCTACTATACTTCACCCTGGCATTTAAGAGAAAAGAGCACATGGAAATGAGGATGAGGCATTACAAGGTGATGTAGTCAGCTGTTCTACTTATTTATCCAAAAACAAAGCCCACTATGCAACATTTCCCTGTGTCTGCCAAACAAAAGAATTGCAAATCAGAACTGTTGTTAAAAGAGAGAAGAGAATAGTACCACTTATATTAGTGTACCCAAAGAGCACCCAAATAGAGAGCCTTCTTTTTAACATATGAACAGACCACAAACTTCACATGCTGTATGACAAACACTAGCAGCATAAAAGACAAAGACCAAAATAAATAGAAAAACTGATGCTAGAGGAAAAAGAGACTGTTTAGGAAAAATAGAACTTTAAAAAATTAAATGACTAATGTGTCAAAATGTGTTTACAATAATTGCATCTATAAAACAAAGAACAGAGAACAAGAATGTTTCTAAGAACCCATAACTGTCAATACAGAAAATTCCATGAGACAAGAAAAATAGCTAAAGAAAAAAAAAGAACTTGCAGAATATACAGCAAAAGGACAAAGAGACAGAGAATATGATAAAGAGCAAAGATTTTTAAAAATTTTTCTAGGAAGAGAAAATAGAAAATGCTGAGAGGAAATTATGAAATAAATTCTAGACAACTAGGAAAGAACAGAATTCTTCAAATGTGAAAGGACCCTGAAAAGCATAAAGGTCCCGAGTACAACAATTAACAAAGATACTTAGTCATAGATATGTCACTGAAATTGTAGGCTACTGAGGAGAAGAAAATCATCAGTATTTCCACAGAAAAAAGACAAATTCCCTACAAAGGAAGAAAATTCAAAATGCCATCTGACTCCATTTGCGTCAGCAAGACTGGACATGACAATGGGGCAAAATTAGAAAGTGTAAGAGCAAAATTAGGACATTATGAAGTATAAAGTCCAACCACTGCTTCAATAAAATGAAAGTCCAGGACTATATGAAACAAGTCAGTCCTATAAGAAAACCAATGCAAACAAAAGGAGGAGATTAACAATGCTTTAAGAAAGAGGACTCCAGGTTTTTTAAAAAAAGTGTCACTGTCACTTGGATAAAATAATAACCAAACAAGAAAAAAGAGGAATAATTTGTATGATTCCACTTATATGAGGTACCTACAGTAGTCCAATTCATAGAGACAATATAGAATAATGGTGGCCGGGAGTTGGGGGGAAAATGACTGATTACTTGGGAGGTTTTAACATTTGCATGATGAAAAAGTTCTGTGGATGGATGGTGGTAATGATAGCACAACAATGTAAATGTACTTAGTACCACTGAAGTGTATGTTTAAAAATAGTTAAGATGGTAAATTTTTAACGTGTACGACTACAAATTTTAAAAGATAATTTAAAGTTCCAGATAATTATATAAAAAAGTTATAATCTAAATATGAAGGTAATCAAAATGTGACAAAAGTTAAGCAACTATTGGAATGTAGAAGAAAAAAAAATCCATGTGATTTTTAAGACAAGAATATTCTAGTTTGAGAAGCCTAACGATTATGGCATTGGAACCACAGAAAGATTAAATGTTGCATTCCACTTGCTTCACCACTGAGTAATTTAATAAGTTTGTCTCAGGTAATAAGAAAGAAAGAGGCAAAAGACTATTGCTTTCATCTAAGTTCTTCTATACAATTTTGTTTGTTATCATGTGCATGTATTACATGCACACACAAACACACCTTTGTGGCTTATGTTTCTAAAACTATATGTTCTGCAGAGATAGAAACAAAATTTGAAGAGAGAATTATATGGTTCAGATGGAAGTATCTGAGTGTTTAAATATATTTGAAACAGTTATCCTAAGTGATAGACAAAAATTAAGTACATAATTATCTATATCTTGATGTCTACAGTAAAACATCACTGAAAAGGTAAAATTGTGTAAAAAAATATATTAGGCATTTATGTGTATACATCTGAGTGTGAACATATATTTATATATTAACAATGTATCTATCTCATGGTTCCATATCAGCTTTATATTTACCCTTTTAAATATTTATGTACTTTAATAAATCATTAATAAAGCATTTAGAAATTTTAAGTGACTAGTATTTTTATTTTATAAGAGTGTGATTTTCTATAATTTTCCAGCATGGGTTTTGTGTTTCAGTGAAAAGGTGTTAGGTTTACGAAGTGAAGAGACTAAAAGTCAAGCAAAGATAATATTTTATCTTTTATCAGACTTGCAAAAAACTGAAACTCTTGCTCCTCTGTGCATTGAAGCAATATTCCCCCGGGTTTTTTCTTCAGAATTAAAGTTTTCACAGAATGTTAGTTGATATCACACATATAAAGTGTTCTCTGGTCAAATAAATTTGGAGGAAGTTGGATTAGAGAAGGTTAAAATGGGTTTCTTTAATGCAGGTCATGGCATAGCCTGTCATATTCTAATTCACATATGACAAAGGACCAATACAATTTGTGCATTTCCCACCGTATGTGTTTGATCATGAACTCCCCCTTTTTTTTTCCACAATCTATCCATAGAGTGAATGTCTGTGGAACATACTTAGGGAAATTCTAATTTCTAGTACAGCCACCTTAGCTCCCCAATTTCTAGTGTCATTTTCAATGTATTCATTCTGAAATTGTGATTTAAATCTTAGCTATCATGATGGTTAAAAAGCACAAATGAAAGCAGAGACAAAATTATAATACAGATATTTTTCTATTATTATTAAAAAACTCAAGTAAATTATAGTTAAATAGTTCACATTAGAAAGCCATTTATATCATCTTTGGTTTTAGATATTATGGAACTGTTCTCCTCAGTCTGCATAATCAGTTTCTTTTTGCAATACATATTATCTAGCAGACAATAGCTTCATCAGTTTCAGCATGTAGGATCTTTGAATAACCACAAAGTATGAACCAAAGAATTCCATCAATAGTGAATGGTATTCTCTATTAATTGGCAACAGCTGCAAGAACTTACTCGTTTATATTCTTTTCAACCTCTCTATCCTCTAGTCAAAAAAAAAAAAAAGGAAAGAAATCTTAGAAGCAAGTTGGCCATAGTCTGTCTGAAATTAGTACAACAGAGTTATTATATGATATAGTAAAAGCCACTATGAGTAATCAGAAAAAGTCAAGAAGTTAATTTATTTACAAATATGGTTTAAAAAAAGATTTTCCTTTCCATTGATGGCATTTTTTACTTCTATTTGTATTTTTTAAATGTCATAGGATGCAAAAAAAAAAAGTTCATCCAAGTAGGAGGTGAAAATTGTTTGATTTTAGGTTGAAGAAATCTCTATGTGCAAGTATTTTCCAAGTTGTTATTATCTTGACAATTTGTTTACTTCATTTCTTATTTAGCCAGAATAATTTAATCATGATCCTCACAGAGCAAAATTCAGGATCTAATATCAGTGAAAGGCTTACTTGGCCCAGGAAACAAGAGTCACTTTAAAATCTGAGCATACTTATTGAAGCAGCTGCCCAGAGCTGAGAAAAAAAAGTTGCGTGAAGGAAAAGCTCAGCTGGAGTTATACAACCTCTTTGACCAAAAGGAACAAACCTTTCAGCAGGACCCTATGGAAAGTCCACAGCAGTGTTAGGCTACAAACAGTATCACTCAAAATACAAGCAAGCAAAAAACACACGTTATCCCTAAAAATATCCTCTGGAGAACTTATCAAAGAAATCTCTGTGAGTGTGTGTGTGTGTGCATGTGTGTGTACTAAAGAAAAACAGAGATACACAGAGAATTCTTGAGGACAGCTGAGGAAAGAGAAAACAGTGTATAATTGTAGATTTTAAAATCATCACTTCATTTATAGGACTTGTGCCATTAAAGAATTTCTGGAAAGAAAGCACTTGTTATCAAGATTCAGAGGACAGTTAAATGGACACTGGTAGACTATGGAGAAGAATATGTGATTTGGGCTATCTTTCAAATTTGAAGAATGAAAAATGATCCTATTTTTTTCAAGTGTTTTGTGTCACCATTGTTACTTTTGTTTTTGGTGAAGCTACCTGGATGGGTGATTTAGTGGGAACTCTGGAACTAGATTAATTTTGTCAATGATTATCAAAACAGAAATTTGTGAGAAACTGGTGTTAGGTATGTTCTGTGTGCTAACACTGTGACTCTGCACACTCAGATTTTTGGGGGAGTCCTTTCTCCTCCTATACAATCATGAGCTTGAAATACTGAACAAAGTGGGTGAGATAGACTGGAACTAGCCTGCATATGGAAGATTCAAAACCAGCCTGCCTCCAACATCATAAACGCCTCCTAAGTACAGCAGAGAAGTAAGTTAGGTAAAAGGCCTCAGGAAAAACATTAAAGAAACCAGACAAGACTGATAAAATTTATCACAACCATACAGAAACACAGCCTTCAAAATTCAATTCTTTTCAAAGTGGCTTTGTTTCAGGCATAGATTTAAAGAGAAATAGTAAGGGAAGTTACCCTACTTTTTTTTAAGTATTGTTTTGTTTTGCTTCTTTTTAAGGTATGCATTACACAGTATTTGTAACTCTGGGGCAGGGAAAAATATGTTCCCAGCCTGGGGCAAATTACCTTTGAAGGCAAAATCAGTCAAAGGGAGAAATAAAGTGGAAGAAACCTGTTTATTGCTTACAAGCAGTCATCCACTTCTGCTTGCCTGTGTCTCTCATGACCCAGGTGTAAAAAGGGACCCCAACCTCTCCAGTCCATATTTGCTCTTGCTCCCAGTGTAATCACCTATTGACATGGAGATGGACTACTTCTCTCTACCCCTTGGAAGCACCTATCGATATGGAGATGCACTAAGGCCAGGCGAGGGATTTTTGGAAATATTGCAATTTTACCCACAAATATCAAGAACTAAAAACTATACTTTGGTTGTTTTGATGCCTATATTGTAAGACAGAATAAGATTGGTATCATTAGTATGATGGGTTCCAAAAGAGTGAGAAATTTCATCTGTTGGCAGAATCATAAAAGGCTTCACAAAAGAGGACATTTTTGAGATAGGACTAGAAAATGAGTAAGATTGTTAAATAGGTACAAGCTAATCATAGGCGAAGGAAACAAACAGCCTAAGTAAAATCTTTACATAGCAAAGCCTGAGGCATCATTTAGGAACTGAATAGTGTGATTTCATCAGATGATACAGTAGGAGAACAGAATGAGGCAGGGGGTGATAAAGAATAGAGAAGATGTAACTGGAATGGAAAGTTTGGGGCCATAATGCCTAAGTTGAAACCTTTAGTAAAGTTAGTCAATAAGCCATGAAATGTTGGTGAGGCTGGGAACGGTAGAACCCGAGCTGTTTTAGAAGACCCCTGAACCACTCATCTTTCTATGCATATGAGAATAATGAAAATGGCTTTTAACATGAGAGTATTCTTTACTTCTTTTTCTGTAATAATATTTCCTATAGAGAAAACTTAACAATTATTCCATACTACTCAGAATATGTAATCTATATTATTCTAAGTAGTGTAGAATAAGCTGTGATAAGAATAACCCCTAGGTAATTATTGTGAAGCTTTATCTTGAATCAAATGGCTCTGTAATTGTTGGGGGCTGGGACAGCAGTGTAAATAGGAATAATGGTACACCCTTATTCATACATATTGAACCTCTACAAATATTTTTTTAATTTTATCAAACATTTGCCAAAATAGTTCATTTTCATTTTAATAATAGTTTTGATTGAGCTGATAATTACTATGTTCAGAAAATTAAATCAAATTACAAGATTCAAGTGGAAAACTCCAATAAATGCCTTTTTCTTCTTTCCATCTGTTTTTCACATAAAACAGCAATACAATGCTTTTAAAAATGTTACTCTAATTACCAACGAGATTTCTATTCTTCCTAGTTATGCTGAGTTGGTCTTTCCAGAAATAGTTCCTTATAAAATTGCCTATTCAATCTAAAAGAAGCTACCAACCAATGGTTTAAGAAGAGATTGAAGAAATGTGTCTGCAATATGGTATAATTTATTAACATATATTATCACTTCAAAACTAGGGCTTATGCCAGAACTGCTTTCAAATTTGAGTCATACTTACCTTCTCTTTCAGAGCCCACTGCACAAAAATAAGAATAAAATTATACAGAAAAGTGTCTTTAATTGATCCAATAAATCAAATTCACATCAGTAAAAGCAATTATGGCATATTTAATTTTATTCCTTTTTTAAATAAGTCTATAAAATTATGTGTTAATCTCTGTACAAAAGATATTTTTAAAAAAAGTATTTTTCTTCTTCATTTTCCTCCTTAGTCTATCGATTTCATAAAATTACCTCATATATTCACAAGGCTATTAAACTATGCTACAATTATAAAATACCATAGCTTGATATATATCTCATTAAACATTTTTACCATGAAAAATATTTAGTAGTATTAATACGGTCATAAGTAAAATGTCAGAAAAGCTGTTATCTTCATATCTATGGGAAAACACAATGTGTTCTGTTAGAATTTAGCAAAACCTAGGATGAATAAAACTGTCTTGTGTTGATTTATATGGGACTATATTGTTCAATGAACCTAGATTAAAATCAGTGAAGAAGACTTGGGGGAAGTTCATACCATATGTGCATGTGATTTTATCTTTATAAAATATTTCTCTGAGTCAATTAAACAGCAGTTAAGAGTAACAAAATAAAGGTTCTCAAAATTATGTTGCAATTCAATACTTGTCTGAAAAACAGAGAGTTAATCTTAACATCTGGATTTCTAATTTTCTACATAAAGTGTAGTGTGAGAAGATGACAGTCATTTGAGCTAATTTATCTTTTGGGCTTAAGCACCTCATCCTTTTCTCTAAAAATTCATGAATGTTCCAATTGCCCATTTCTATGTAATACAATAACCTTTACATCAGGTTTAGTTTTTTTATACAGATGGTCATTTGAAGTGTGGTTGAATAAAAAGTTATGAAATAGACATAGTCATGAGAATTAAATGGAAACTATATTCTGTTAAATTGTACATACATAAAACCTTATCAGTTTGTATGTTTAGCTTACTAGATTAAAGGACACCATAAAAAAAGTTTAAAAACAAAGCTGTATACAACAACTTGGCTGAAATGATATTCATACTTTAATCCATGGATTTTAAAGTTAAAAATACTGAAAAATTATTTCAGTTCCAGACTTTACCCAGTGGGATTCCCCCTGCAATAAACTTGGAATGGGATTATCCAACTTAATACTTGAACTTCTGCAGAAAGTTACCGGCAAAAACACAAAGGCCAGATGAAAAATACTGAGAATTAGCTTTATTTCAATCTTACAGCACACACAAAGGACCAAAGTCCCGGGTCATAGTCGTCAGGATTTAACAGATAGTGGATAATACTGTGAGATAAAACGTAGCCAAAATCGAGTCAGCTAAATCATAAAGCTATCAATGACTAGTAGTGAAATAAAAAGAAGAGTTTTAAAGGGCTTACACAAATTATACTGACAACCCTGTTGCTATCTTTTTAAACTTTGGTTTACCTAGTACGACAAAGAGCACAGCAGATTCAACTCTTTAAGATATACCTCTAAGATAACTCACAAATTATCACAGTAACAGGAAACTCATAAGCTCCTAAAACACCTGCTTTCATCTTCTGTTACTGTGACTATTGGAATTTTTACTGTTATGTCTAAAGATCTATTATCCTCTAACTATATTAGATTAACTGGTCTTGAGACACACACATAACTGTATTTGTCTACATGCTTTGAGCACTTACATATGCCAGCCACTAAACTAAGCACTTGTGTCAGGAATGATTTCGTCTACAAATAACAGAAAACTCACCTTGTAGCTTACACAAATGGGTAATTATTTCTCTCGCATAACATGTGATGGCTTCCAGCGGTGGGTAGGTATGTATATGAGTCCATCAGCTGTTTTATCATGTTGGCAAGATAGCTGCCACAGTTTAGTTCTCACATATGTCTCTAATTTCATCCCTCTCTTCTCTTCCCCTAACTCATTTCAGTCCCACTGATCTCTTTATTTGGTTTGTTTCCATGCCAGGGTCTTTGCACTGGCTGCTCCCCCCGCTGGAACGCTCTTTCCCAGGTTATCCACATAGTTGACATCCTCACTTCCTCCAGATTTCTTCTTGAAAGTGACTTTCAGCAGAGCCTTTCCTAATCACCTAATTAAATTGATACTTTTAAAAAGAAGAACCATAGGCCCAAAATGGAGTTACTTCTGCTAAGCCCCAAAGTGGGGCTTAATACCTAACTTAATTGTATTTTCAACTTCCCCAGAAAGTCAGTCAGGAATCTTCCCATCAGCACCAAATATGAGGTAATCTGTCCCATGAGCCCTCTTTGTCACCCAAAAAGAAGATGAGGTCATCTGCATAAGAGCCCGCTGTACTTCCCCCTAAGGGAAGGTGACCTTGCCTGGAACCATCCCTTCTTTTCTTTTGCTAATAACTCCTTGTCCCACTCTCCTTCCTATAAAAACCTTCCACTTCATATGACTGTTAGGAGCATCTCTCTACTTGAGAGATGGTATGTTGCCCTATTCATGAATTGCTTAAGTCAGTTAGATCTTCAAATTTATTTGGTTGAATTTTGTTTCTTAACACTACCCAACCCCCTCCCACATTCTCAATGCCATTATTCTGTTCTTATTTTCTATAGTGTTTACCATTTTCTCAGAGGCTATCTTATGTATTTATGTTTGGTGTCTGTCTCCCCAGCAAGCTCCAGGAGATCAGGGCTTTTTTATCTATTTTATTTGCTAATACATTTTTTGTACCTACAGCAATGCTAGTCTCATAGGAAGCACTCAAAAAAATATATGTTAAATACATGGATGAACCTATTGTTAAGTTGGGAAAAATGGGGGAAAGAAAACATGAACAATCTCTGTTTTTCTATAAAAAAAGAAAACCTTTTACAGAAACACCCCAAAGGACTTCTCCTTAGGTTTCATTGCCCAAATAGGATTATATAATCAACCCTTGCGGGAAGAAAGGATGGAAGAGAGAGTATTTAGCTTTTCTATCCCCTACAGTGGACAGAAAAAGGGATAAGAATGATGGAAGTGAGAACTAGGTATGATGTTAGCCAAAAACAGGATCTCCCAAGCACTGTAATATTCCATCTCACATAAATTTCAAAACCTCATAGTAGGTACTTTTATTATATCCATTTATTGAATGAATAAATCAAAAGTAAGGGTTAAGTGTAGGGGCCAAGGACAGGCTGCCCCAAAAGATGCCACTTTGGCATGTGGACTATTTTGAGCTGAAGGCAATCAAGACCTTGCAGGCTCAAGAGAAACTTTTATCCCCTAATTACGTAGAAAAATCTAAATTGGGGTTCTTCCTCAAAATAAGAGTTGTTACCAGAAATAAATTTTATCTGAGCGACCCATCCATAAGGCAGGGCAAACATCTGTTGTTATCCTGTGAATTGCTTTCCTCCCCTTTGAAGCCCCAGGCCCCTGTGCTGTTTCTTAGCTCAGGATGGCTTACATGCCTCATTTTACCTTTCTGTCTTAGAATCTCTCATGTTTCTAGGGTTCCTGTATGTACAAAATTAAAATTTATTTTCTCTTATTAATATGTCCCATGTCAATTTAATTCTTAGACAAGAAAGAAGAACCTTGAAGAGTAGAGGAAAATTTTTCCTCCCCAACATAAGCAACTTGCCCAAGGTCCCACAAGTACTAAGAATGACAATGCTGGAGTTTTAACTCATGTTGTCAAATTCCTAACTACACACTCTTAATCACAAGACATATAAAATAATTTCTGTTCAAGTTTCTGAGCATGCCTTCCTTTATAGCCTTTCAACTTGAACTTTTTACAAATTTGAAGATCTCTCCTTGCCAGGTCTGTGGCTATGCTGGCATTTTAAATTGCTTTCCCTTTTCTTCTTTATTGAGATCACTTTCAATTTCACAATTGTACATTCTTTGAAGAATGTCTTTCCTCATGAGATATTCTCTTAGGGTTTCATGAAGCCTATATTTTCTTACTTTACATGCTGTCTAATTTCATTTTAAAACAAAGAATGAATGCATTTTTACATGGACGTTTACAGAAATGGAAATATAAATTTGAAAGTGGGGCAGGTAGTCCTGGCTGCTTTTTCAATAGCCATTATTCATTCTCACCCTTGCTTACAGATTCTTTCTTTTATTCAGATGTTGGCATATCTGTTTGCTTCCTGGGTCCCTCATGCCTCAAAGGGATGAACTTGATTTGATGAGTTCTATTTAATGTTTCCGAATGGATAATTAGATGCAGTCATATTTCAAAATCATGGCTAATAAGGCCTTAGGAAAGTCTTCTGGGAAGGTTTGGAGAAGTTTTATCCTTTTTTAAAAAGTTACACAAACTTTTACTTGTGTGTGGGCAATGAACGTTGCTGCATTTGTTCATTGTCATATCAGGACATAATGTTTGGAGCTGCTTGTAGCCTCTTGCTATCATGAAGTGAAAGGCCTCTGAGGTTTACAGGTCAGAAAGAAGGGAAGAATCTACATCCTTGATTCTTATTGCTGAATTACCTGAAACTGGAAGCACAAACCTAGAGTATTGCTATTATGAGGGAAGATAAACACTTAACAAATAAGAAGTGTTAAAATATTTCTTATAGTTTTATTGTGAATGTTATGCATTGCCCATTGTTCATACAATTTAATGAAAGGCAACGTTATTAAAATGTACTATGGATGCCAGATATTAGAATTGTAAATTAGAAAGAATAGAAAGGTTAGTGCATTGGAAGGAAATTGAATTGCTCAGTGACTCATAATACTAACCCAAAGTTTTCCTCACAAGACTAATTTCACTTCTGATTTGTGAAAAATTCTGATTATACAAGTCAAAGAACAAAAAGGAGGTGAGGGTGGGAAGGAATATATTATTTTCGTGATCATCAAGGGTCAATAAGATTTTTCTAGAAAAGGCTAGATAGTAAATATCTGTTGCAGCTATTCAACTCAGCCATTATAGCACAAATGCAGACATAGACAATTTTTAAATAAATAAGCGTGACTGTGTTCTAGTAAAACTTTTATTTATGGATACTAAAATATGAGTTTCATATAATTTGGCACATACTAAAATTTGAGTTTCATATAATTTGGCACATAGGCCATATAAAAATAGCTGGATTTGGTTTGTAGGCCTTAGTTTGCCAAACCCTGGGGTAAGAAAAAGAATTTTAATAGTCCAATTTATTTCTATCTAGTTCTACCATGAAATCTAATTCCATATACCCTAGGGCTTACAGAAAGCCTCCTTGGAGTGTTTCCTCTGTTTCCAGAGAAGGCTCTTATATAAAGAACCAGCTACCAATCAGCTGCCAGAGGATTCATTACTAGGACTTCAAATCAATATGTGCATCAAACAACATCTATAAACAGAAAAAATGAAATGATTCATACAATCACATGAAAAAAAAATCAAGGATCTTCCATACTTCCTACTTCCATGAATTTTTTCTTATTTGACTCAAACCTAAAATTTTGGTATTTGGTAGCTTTGGGACATGATAAAGGTGAAGATCTAAGTACCTTTACATATTTATTTATTATATTAGTTATAGAGTACAAGTTCCCACTATTATTTCTTACTCAGTACCACTATGTGAGTGAATTCTATTCACCCATAATTCATTTCTTCTCTTTTGCTAACTAATCATAGCAAGAAAAATATCTATGCCAAAGGAATAATAGCAGTATCTTAAGAACTTAACAACTTATTAAGAAATGGTTTGGTATGAATTAATGAAAATTATGAGAAACAGAATAATTTTAATGTATTTTATTATTTTATTGATGTATATAGGTAGACCTAAGTAAAAAAAAAAACAAAAACTTAGCTTGATTTACTTTAGATAGGGTGATCATACATTTCAGTTAGCTCAGGGCAGTGCCAAATTAGTACTCTTGTCCTGTATGTGATGATTTACAGTGACTAATTTCATTCTGAAAAGTATGTTCATATGAAAAATAAACTATATGCTTGCCATAACTTTAGGAAACATATGAGACTATTTTGTAGTCTATATCTGAAAATTCTGTTTTCTAAAGGTCTCAGAAGAGTTGTAATTCTGATGTTCATCTTTCTGCAGAAATATTATATATCTGTGCAATTTTTTAATTGTGGATTATGGATTTATGTCATCAAGGTTTACTTATGAGAATCTTTTGAGAACTGGATAGAGGATAGTTCCCTCCAGATAGGCTTTGCTTTTACCAAAACCCTGTATGTTATTTTCTCAGGTTGAAGTCTTCCAAAATCATGAAGGTAGTATAATGGTAGTTCAACTTGAGTGAGTACATATTTATGATTATGAATTCTCAAGGAAGATTATTTTTAAATTTGGGCCAAAAGAAAATATTTTCTAATAGATTTTCTTTGCTGCTGTATTGGATATTTTTTCCAGCCCATCCTTTAACTGATTGTGTAGCCCTTAGAAAATTTTGGCTTTGGGTAGAGGGATCAGTTTCTACTCACTAGTTCCAAGACTAAATCCCCTCCTTTATGTGGTTATCAAAATGCTAACCCCTCACCTTCCGTAAGGCAGCCAAAATATTGATAACTACTTATTACTGAAGAGACAATAATTTGAAAGTTCTTCATATCTTGAAAGCTCAGTTCTGCATTCCAAAGGAGGTTTGCCATGTCTTCTCTTATCCAGCATTCCCTCAGAGTGTAAGGATTTTCAAAATATCTAATCTTCCTTATGTCCAGAAACCAAATGGAATGGACAGTAGGGAAGAAAAGAGTGAGACTAGTAAAGGATAAGTTGAACAAGTAGGAAGAAAACCTAAAGAGTGAACACAACTGATGTTAAGTGGGGGACAGATTTTCAAGAAAGAACTGATAAACGGATATAGAAACAACATGAAAAACAAAACATGAGGAAAGAACATTAGCTTTATAGAAAAGACTGCTAGGAACTTTAAGAAAATAATTTCAGAGGAACATTTCAGGTAGTGACACCTGAAAAATATAAATCTTACTTATTTGAAGAAATTCATTTTAAATAAAGACACAGAGTAGTCTCCTAAGGTAGGGGAGGGACACTTCATTAATGGGATTATTGTACAAATTAAGTAAAGTAATTCATATAAATCCTAAGCATGGTGCTCTGTAGACATTTAGTAATCACAGTAACATTTTCTAGAATTTATTCTTCTGTGAGAAAATTACACAAATACTGTAAGATGCTGTAAGGCAAGAACTATAGAATTCTTAGATATAAACAAGCATGTAGGAAACAGTTAACTCAGAAGCCTAGGTTGCTCATACCTGTACATTTCTAAGAAAGACCTGTCTTATGCAGCTGACCCCAGATAAGAACTCTGGACACTAAGCTATGGTGAGTTTGTGGACATTAAGCTAGGTTGACAACATTTCTTAGATGCTGTCACACATGCCTGCTGGGAAATTAGGTGCACCTATGTGATTACACTGGGGTAAGACACCCAGAACCTTGTACCTGGTTTCTTCTGGACTCTATCTCATATATGTTCCCCTTTGCTGATTTTATTTTTTATCATTTTATTGTAACAAATAGTAATTATGAATGTAACAGTTACCTGATTCCTGGGAGCTCTTCCAGTGAGTCACCAACCCTGGGAATTATCTTGGGGATGTACTTTTCATAGTGAAATGAGGCACTATTAATAGTTACACACAGCACAAGATGGAGGGTAAGGTCCAATTGAGCACATTTCTATTAAGAAATTTTTATCATAAGTGAAATCAGAAAAAAAAAGAATTCAGTAGAGAATTAGATATCTTAAGGGGAGAGATAAAATTTTGGAATGTAAAGAGCACGCTTTGAATCAAACAGATAAATATAACTGAATTACCAAACGGCAGTCAAGGCCTCATTGCATTTATGAGCATCAATTTGGCATGGGTCAGATATGTCCAAAGAATGGAAATATATTCCAGAGATCCTCTACAATAAAGAAACTGAGGAAAAGGAAAGCATATCATGAGGAATACTTCAAATTCTCACCCAATTACTAAATCCTGCCAACTGCCCTCAGATTTTCTCTCAGGTTTCTTTCTGTGCAGAGATATTTCCATCTTCCCATTTGAGATCCCTAACATCTTACCAATAAAACTACAATACTCTAGAAGTCCAAGTTCTAATCTAGAATCAAAAACTCTTTTATTTTTTGTTTTTAATTAAAAAATAGTACATGCCTATTATATTTCCAAAGTATAAAAATATTTAAAAATAAATAACTTCTTATACAAACAAATTATGAATTTACTACATTTATATCCTTTTCTTTTAAAGTGAATAATATTCATTATTAACACAGTTTTATTTTTTTTAATGGGATAGTATTCTAGAGAAAGTTTTATACTCTTTTTCTTCAATTAACATTTTACTAAAAGCAATTTATCAGCAGATCCTACATGTGCTTTATAAGTATATTTTTAAATGACTTTATTATATTCCATCACAACAAAACATTTAATCCCTTCATTTTACAGATTTTACACACTAGAAGTCTGAAGCTGAGAGAGTTAAATGACTTCTCCAAAGTCACAGAGCTAGTCACATTAGATGAGGATGAAAAAAATAATTTTTCCACATTTCTTGCTTAATATATTTTTACTTCACTTTAATTTACTCAACATAGTGCTGCCCATTTAATCTTCCCCAAATAGTGATTATTTCATATCACCTCTCTGCTTTATAGCACTGGCTTCAGACTCCATAGAGGGAAATATCCAAACCTAGCATTCAAGACCATTTAAAAATCTAGCTTTACACCACCTTCCACACCCTTACCCCATACCACGTTACATTAATCATCTATTCAAATTTAGCTTCTATCATTACCTTGGAATGTAGTGTTCTAATTACAGAACCCAAAATGTATGTACCTTGTTTCCCTTACCAAGATTTAATCTCTTCTCTCATATGTCCAAATACTGAAATCCTTCAGGGTTCTATGCAAATCCTTTATCCTTCATAAATATTTTTCCAACCACTCTAATTCACTCTAATGTCTTAGCTCCCTGAATTCTTAAAGCCTCTTTTTATATGAATAGTAGAGTGTCTTTCTATTAGATGTAAATTATCTCAATTATTCACTGGTATGTCAATCACTCCTGCAATGCTAAAGAAAAATACTCAACCATACCGACTAGAATCACTTTAAATTCATGAGTGCAATCTTCAGATAGGCTCCTTTTATTAAAAAAAAATTATGGTAAAATATACATAGCATAGTATTGATAATCTTAAACAGTTTAAGGAGTACAACTTTATATCACTGAATACATTCACAGTGTTGTGTAACCATCACCACTGTCTATGCCCAAAACTTTTTAATCATCTCCAACAACAATCTGTACCCCTTTCCTCTTCCCTACAGTACCTGGTAATCTCTATTCTACTTTATGACTATGAATTTGTCTAGTATAAGTACCTCATATAAGGGGAATTGTACAATATTTGTCCTTCTGTATCTGGCTTATTTCACAAAGCATAATGTTTTTCACAGAACAGTCTCATAAAGCATAAGGTTCTTTTATATTGTAGCATATATCAAAATGTCATTCCCTTTTATGGCTGAGTAATATTCCATTGTATGTACATAACACATTTTGTTTATTCATCTGTTGATGGACATTTGGGTTGTTTCTACCTTTTTGGCCATGAACAATGGTGTACAAATATCTGCATCTCTGTACTTAATTCTTCTGGATATATACCTAGGAGTGGAACTGCTGGGACATGTTAGTTCTGTATTTAACTGTTGGTAAAACCGCCAAGTTGTTTTCCACAGCACTTGCACTGTTTTATATTCCCACCATCAATACACAAAGTTCGAAATTTTCCATGTCCTTGTCAACATTTGCTACTTTCTGTTTTTTGGATTAGAGCCATCCTAGTAGGTATGAAGTGGTATTTCATTGTGCTTTTGATTTTCATTGCCCTAATGACAGATGACGTTAAGCATCTTTTTGCATGTTTATTGGCCATTTGAATATCTATGCTGGAGAAATGTCTGTTCAAGGAAAATTGCCCATTTTTTTTTAACTGGCTAGTTTGCTTATTGTTAAGTTTTATGAAATTTTATATATATTATATATTATTATGTATATATTTATGTATGTATATATATATCCCTTATCAGATACATCATTTGTAAATATGTTCTTCTATTTAATAGGCTGTCTTTTTGCTTTCTTGATAGTATCCTTTGATGTATAAGTTCTTATTTTTAATGAAGTCCATTTATCTATTTTTTCTTTTGTTAACTGTGCTTCTGGTGTCAATATCCAAGAAATTATCACTAAGTCTGATGCCATGAAGACTTTTTGCCATATTTTCTTTTAAGAATTTTATAGTTTTAGTTCTTCCTTAATCCACTGTAAAACAATTTTTTATATGGTGTAAGGTAAGGGTCCAACTTCATTCTTTACATGTGGGTATCCAGTTTTCCAAGCACTATTTGTTGAAAAGATTATCATTCCCCCACTGAATGATCTTGGCATTCACTGAAAATCAATTGATCATATATGTGAAGATTTGTTTTGGGGCCATCAATTTCACTGGTCTAAATGTCTGCCATATATGCCAATGCTATACTATTTTAATTATTGTAGCTTTGTTGTAAGTTTTGAAGTCAAGAAATGTTATTCTTCCAATTTTATTCTTTTTCAAGGTTTTTTTGGTTATTTGGGGACCCTTGAAATTCCTTATGGACTTGAGGATTGGTTTTTCCATTTCTGCAAAAAAGAATTTTGATATAGATTCTCTTGAATCTGTAGATCACTTTGAGTAGTATTAACATTTAAAAATGTTAAGCCTTTCTATTCATGAACACAGGTGAAGCTTTAAAAAGTCTCAGTTATTTTCTGAGCCTTCATCTTTCCCTGGGCATGCCAGCGGCCTTCTAAATCCCCTGTATGAGCAGCTGTTTTTGAATGTCCAAAAAATAACCAGGTGCTGTCCTTTTAAATCTGCTGGATTCTGCTTTAGGCAGAAGGGATTACAACAATGGAGACTTGCCTTTGTGCACCAAAATGATCATAAATAAGATGCATTCAGAACACAAAGCCCCAATATTTGAAATACAAGGTCCTTATTGTGTATGCTGGCTCCAGCAACCCAAGCCAGAAACTCAGCTGACTTCCACGGCGGGGGATTGGATAGTTAATAGTGCACTGAAATCTGAAATGGACAGATACTAACAGCAATTTACCAGTCACACTTTCCCCTGGGTGCTGCAGTGTTCCAATAGTCTCCAAAGTTCCAAATTAGGCACTTTAGTGTGTGCCAGTACAATTGTTTTCCAGGAAGAGTGATTCCTGGTGCTTCCTATTCCACCATCTTCTCTAACTTCACTCCTCATCAGATGGGTTCTTAATTCCCAATTTAAATATCTAGCAAAGACTTCTCATCTAATCCCCAGACTCAGATATATAGTTTCCACCTCTATGGACTCTTAACCTCAGTTATACTATTTCTATTTGGTCTACGCACTCTCCCATCCCTAAATGACTACTTCACAACTTCCTTCCTCTCAATCACCCAACAAATCTTCACTCTCAGCCAATTCCAGTACTTTCTATCTCACTGAGAAAATTAAAGGAACTGGCGGAGACTTCCATAGACCCTCCCCCCCATTACCATCTGCCCAACTACCAGCATCTGCACGTACACCTACCCTCCTGCCTGATATCACAGATCTGTACTCAGGCCATGAATGCCAGGAGGTGAGAGTCACTGAGGCAATCTTAAAAATCTACTTCATTCATGACATTGGAGTATCCTGTGTCTACTTTTGCTGACCATATTTTTGGAAACACCATTCTAGGTGACTGAGGTTAGTGAGGTCAAATTAAGAAAAAAATTAATTAAAAGCTTCTGCTTCTCTTCAAACTTCAAAAAAAACTTTTTTGTGGAAAGTTTTTGTGAAAAGGTGTACACTTTTTTACTTTTGTTATTTTTGTTTATCTCATTAATATGAGTCTTTACCTATAGCTTTTCAAGTATAAAATACTTTTAAAATTTGGCAGAGAATGGTACACCACATGTATAAGAGATTCAAGTATGCCCTCTAGCAATATACTTATAACTACAATCAGAGTCTGATGTGTAAAAAACTGAAAATATTCTACCTGGATTACTGGTTCATGGAAAACAATGTAATAATTCAAAGGGGGAAATTGTGCTCATATTGCATGTACTGGTATTCTTTCTATGGTAAGGCTTTATCAACATCTGCTCTGCAACTGAGTTATCATTATTTACTCTGACATAAGCCTATTTTCCACAGACGCCCATTTTCTTTTCCCTAGTATTATATACTGTCCATTTCCTTAAGGAACAAAAATAAAGATATACTTTACATTGCCTTCATATCTCTTCATTTCTCTATATTTATAAAATATTTGGTTGTCAAGAACAGACCGGCACTGTATCTATTGACTAATACTTTCTTAAACAAAGAAATCATCTAAACATTTATATTAATTTATATTTACTGGGCTCCTTGAATATGCTGCAGACTGGTCAAAAGTTCTTTCTAAGTTTATATTCTTAGAAAATGATTCTCCATGAAAGATGGATAAAATCCATTCTTTTTTATGAGTTCCTATTTTATTCCATGCCATGTTCTCAGTTTTAAATGTTTAAAATTTCTTGGATAAAAATCTTAGCAAACAGAGCCTGGTGAGAGATGGTCTAAAAATGTTAAATAAACATTCACAACACCTGGAATAGGAGTCACATGAACAATGAAAAACTTTGACCATGACATGGGTTAGCCCTTCAAATCTGCGTCTCCTACTGGACCAACCAACATTGCCTGAGTATATTTCTGATTGTTTCTAATCAGATTTTTTTTCTCTCTTCCTCCTTTTTTTCCTCTTTCTGTTTTTCTAAAAAAAAATTTCTCTCTCTCTTTCTCTTCTACCTCTCTCCTCACAAGAACTAATGCAAAACTTCCCACTTCTTGAAGGCATGAATGAATCACTCAATGAGATGTTCTGCCTAGGCGCATAGTGATGTTTTAGTACTTAGAAATCATTATTAGATACACATAATTATTAGAAATGAGAAAGAAGTATTCCCTCCTACATTCTTTATGACTGTCCCAATTTCCTGTACTTTTAGAAAATGATTTCATATCTTATTTTAAGGTGAAATTTAGTGTCTATTAGGAGGATTCCCTCAATACCTTGTACCCTCCTCTCATTCCAAAAAAACATAGGAGCACTTCCACTCTTCCTATTTTCCTCCTTTTAATTACAGTAGAAAAAAAAATGATAGGAGACAATAAAAAAATGTTTAACGTATTTTCTAAATTTACAATATATGGTTAAAGTTCTTTATTGAAGTATCATTGATATACAATTTTATATTGGTTTCAAGTATACAACACAGTGATTCAACAGTTACCCATATTATTAACTCCTCAACCCTACTAGTGTGGTTACTATCTGACAACATAAGAAAACCTTACAGAATCACTGGCTATATTCTCCATGGACTAACATCCCCAAGACCAACTTATGATTGAGAATTTTTTTTTGGATATTTTCTCTTGAAAAATTTTTTTGGTATTATTAATGTACAATTACATGAACAACATAATAGTTATGAGACTCCCCCTATTATCAAGTCCCCACCACATACCCCATTACAGTCACTGTACATCAGCGTAGTAAGATGCTATAGAGTCACTACTGGTCTTCTCTGTGCCATACGGCCTTCCCTGTATCCCCTCTCACTACATTATGTGTGTTAATCATAATACCCCTTTTCCCCCTTATCCCTCCCTTCCCACCCATCTTCCCCAGTCCCTTTCCCTTTGGTAACTGTTAGTTCATCCTTGGGTTCCACGAATCTGCTGCTATTTTGTTCCTTCAGTTTTTGCTTTGTTCTTCTACTCCACAGATGAGTGAAATCATTTGATACTTGTGTTTCTCTGCCTGGATTATTTCACTGAGCATAATACACTCTATCTCCACCCATGTTGTTACAAATCTTAGGATTTGTTTTCATCTTATGGCTGAATAATATTCCATTGTGTATATGTACCACTTCTTCTTTACCCATTCATCTACTGATGAACACTTAGGGTGCTTCCATTTATTGGCTATTTTAAATAATGCTGTGATAAACATAGGGCTGCATATGTTTTTTCAAAACAGGGCTGCTTCATTCTTAGGGTAAATTCCTAGGAGTGGAATTCCTGGGTTAAATGGTATTTCTATTTTGAATTTTTTGAGGAACCTCCATACTGCTTTCCACAATGGTTGAACTAATTAACATTACCACCAGCAATGTAGGAGGTTCCCCTTTCTCCACATCCTCACCAACATTTGTTGTTTGTCCTTTGGATGTTGGCCATCCTAACTGGCGTGAGGTGATATCACATTATGGTTTTAATTTGCATTTCTCTGATGATTAGCGATGTGGAGCATCTTTTCATGTGCCTGTTGGCCATATGAATTTCTTCTTTGGAGAAGTGTCTGTTCAGATCCTCTGCCCATTTTTTAATTGGCTTATTTGCTTTTTGTTTACTGAGGTGCGTGAGCTCTTTATATAATTTGGATGTCAACCCCTTATCAGATATGTCATTTATGAATATATTCTCCCATACTGTAGGATGTCTTTTTGATCTGTTGATGGTGTCCTTTGCTGTACAGAAGATTTTTAGTTTGATATAGTCCCACTTGTTTATTTTTGCTTTTGTACCCCTTGCCCTGGGAGATATGTTCATGAAGAAGTTGCTCATGTTTATGTCCAAGAGATTTTTGCCTATGTTTTTTTTCTAAGAGTTTTATGGTCTCATTACTTAAATTCAGGTCTTTGATCCATTTTGAGTTTACTTTTGTGTATGGGGTTAGACTATAATACACTTTCATTCTCTTACATGTAGCTGCCCAGTTTTGCCAACACCAGCTGTTGAAGAGACTGTCATTTCCCCATTGTATATCCATGGCTCCTTTATCATATATTAATTGACCATATATGCTTGAGTTTATATCTGGGCTCTCTAGTCTGTTTCATTGCTCTATGGGTCTGTTTTTGTGACAGTACCAAATTCTCTTGATTACTGTGGCTTTGTAGTAGAGCTTGAAGTCAAGGAGCATAATTCAACCTGCTTTATTATTCCTTCTCAGGATTGCTTTGGCTATTCGGGGTCTTTGGTGGTTCCATATGAATTTTAGAACTATTTGATCTAGTTTATTGAAGAATGCTGTTGGTAGTTTGATAGGGATTGCATTGAATCTGTAGAGTGCTTTAGGCAGGAGGGCCATTTTGACAATATTAATTCTTCTTATCCGTGAGCATAGGAAGTGATTCCATTTATTGGTATCTTCTTTAATTTCTCTCATGTGTGTCTTGTAGTTTTCAGAGTATAGGTCTTTCACTTCCTTGCTTAGGTTTATTCCTAGGTATTTTATTCTTTTTGATGCAAATGTGAATGGAATTATTTTCCTGATTCTCTTTCTGCTAGTTCATCATTAGTGTATAGGAATGCAACAGATTTCTGTGTATTAATTTTGTATCCTGCAACTTTACTGAATTCAGATATTAGATCTAGTGGTTTTGGAGTGGATTCTTTAGGGTTTTGTATGTACAATATCATGTCATCTGCGAACAGGGACAGTTTGATTTCTTCCTTACCAATATGGATGCCTTTTATTTCTTTGTGTGGTCTGATTGGCGTGCCTAGGACCTCCAGAACTATGTTGAATAAAAGTGGGGAGAGTGCGCACCCTTGTCCTGTTTCCAGTCTTAAAGGAAAAGCTTTCACCTTCTTGCTGTTAAATGTAATGTTGGCTGTGGGTTTGTCATATATGGCCTTTAATATGTTGATGTACTTCCTCTCTATACCCATTTTGTTGAGAGTTTTTATCATGAATGGATGTTAAATTTTGTCTAATGCTTTTTCAGAATCTATGGAGATGATCATGTGGTTTTTGTCCTTCTTTTTGTTGATGTAGTGGATGATGTTGATGGATTTTCAAATGTATCATCCTTGCATCCCTGGGATGAATCCCACTTGATCATGATAGATGATTTTTTGGATGTATTTTTGAATTCGATTTGCTAATATTTTGTTGAGTATTTTTGCATCTATGTTCACCAGGGATGTTGGTCTGTAATTTTTTTTGTGTGTGTGTGGTGTCTTTGCCTGGTTTTGGTGTTAGAGTGATGTTGGCCTCATAGAATAAGTTTGTGAATATTCCCTCATCTTCTACTTTTTGGAAAACTTTAAGGAGGATAGGTATTAGGTCCTCACTAAATGTTTGGTAAAATTCAGCAGTGAAACCATCTGGTCCAGAAGTTGTGTTCCTAGGTAGTTTTTTAATTACCAATTCAATTTCTTTGCTGGTAATTGGTCTATTCAGATTTTCTGTTTCTTCCTGGGACAGCCTTGGAACGTTGTGTATTTTTAGATAGTTGTCCATTTCTTCTAGGTTATCCAGTTTGTTACCATATAAGCTTTCATAGTATTTTCTCATAATTCTTTGTATTTTGTGGTGTCTGCAGTGATTTTTCCTTTCTGATTTCTGATTCTGTTTACTGGGTAGACTGTCTTTCTTTCTTGGTAAGTGTGGCTAGGGGTTTATCTATTTTGTTTATTTTCTCAGAGAACCAGCTCCTGCTTTCATTGATTCTTTCTATTGTTTTATTCTTCTCAATTTGATTTATTTCTCTTTTCATCTTTATTATGTCCCTCCTTCTACTGACTTTGGGCCTCATTTGTTCTTCCTTTTCTAGTCTCATTAATTGTGACTTTAGACTGTTCATTTGGGATTGTTCTTCTTTCCTGAGGTAGGTCTGTTTTGCAATATACTTCCCTCTTAGCACAGACTTTGCTGTATCCCACAGATTTTGTAGTGTTGAATTATTGTTGTCATTTTACTCCATATATTGCTTAATCTCTGTTTTTATTTGGTCATTGTTCAATTGATCATTTAGGAGCATGTTATTAAGCCTCCACATGTTTCTGGGCTTTTTCATTTTCTTTGAGTAATTTATTTCTAGTTTCATACCTTTGTGATCTGAGAAGCCGGGTTGTACAATTTCAATCATTTGAATTTACTGAGGTTCTTTTTGTGGCCTAGTATATGATCTATTATTGAAAATGTTCCATGTGCACTTGAGAAGAATGTGTATCCTGTTGCTTTTGGATGGAGTGTTCAGTAGATGTCCGTTAGGTCCATCTATTCTAATATGTTGTTCAGTGCCTCTGTCTCTTTATTTATTTTCTGTCTGGTTGATCTGTCCTTTGGAGTGAGTGATGTGTTGAAGTCTCCCAAAATGAATGCATTGCATTCTATTTCCCCCTTTAATTCTGTTAGTATTTGTTTCACATATGTAGGTGATCCTGTGTTGGTTACATAGATATTATAATAGTTATATCCTCTTGTTGGACTGACCCCTTTATCATTCTGTAATGTCCTTCTTTGTCTTTTGTGACTTTCTTTGTTTTGAAGCCTATTTTGTCTGATACAAGTACTGCAACTCCTGCTTTTTTCTCCCTATTAGTTGCACAAAATATGTTTTTCCATCCCTTTACTTTCAGTCTGTGTATGTCTTTGGGTTTGAAGTGAGTCTTTTGTAGGCAGCATATAGATGGGTCTTGTTTTTTTATCCATTCAGTGACTCTACGTCTTTTGATTGGTGCATTCAGACCATTTACATTTAGGGTGATTATCGATAGGTATGTACTTATTGCTATTGCAGGCTTTAGATTCATGATTTCCGAAGGTTCAAGGGTAATTCCCTTACTATCTAACAGTCTAATTTAACTTACTTCATATGCTATTACAAAAACAACTTAAAGATTCTTTTTTCTCCTCTTTTTCTTCCTCCTCCATTCTTTGTATGGTACGAATCATATTCTGCACTCTTTGTCTATCCCTTGGGTGACATCTATTTAGCCTTAGGAATACTTCCGTCTATAGGATTCCCTCCAAAATGCAACATAGAGGTGGTTTGTGGGAGGTAAATTCTCTCAGCTTTTGCTTATCTGAAAATTGTATAATCCCTCCTTCATATTTAAATGATAATCTTGCTGGATGGAGTGTACTTGGTTCAAGGCCCTTCTGTATCATTGCATTAAATATATCATGCCACTCCTTCTGGCCTGTAAGGTTTGTGCTGAGAAGTCTGATGCTAGCCTAATGGTTTTTCCTTTTTATGTGATCTTTATTTTTCTCTCTGGCTCCTTTTAAAAGTCTGTCTTTATCCTTGATCTTTGCCATTTTAATTATTATATGTCTTGATGTTGTCTTCCTTGGGTCCCTTGTGTTGGGAGATCTGTGCATCTCCATGGTTTGAGAGCCTATCTCCTTTCTGAGATTGGGGAAGATTTCAGCAATTACCTCCTCAATGACACTTTCTACCCCTTTTTCTCTGTCTTCTTCTTCTGGTACACCTAATATGCGAATATTGTTCTGTTTGGATTGGTCACACAGCTCTCTTAATATTCTTTTATTCTTAGAGATTCTTTTTTCTCTCTGTGCCACAGCTTCTTCTTATTCCTCTTCTCTAACTTCTGTTCCATTTTCCGTCTCTTACTACATCTAATCTGCTTTTTAATCCCTTCACTATATGTTCCATTTCTGATATGGAATTTCTTAATGATTGAATCTCCGTCTTAAATTTGTTCCTGAGTTTTTGAATATTTTTCTATACCTCCATAAGCATGTTTATGATTTTTATTTTGAACTCTCTTTCAGGAAGATTGGTGAGTTCAGTTTCATTTGGCCCTTTTTCTGGGGTTTGTGAGATTTTGGTCTGAACCATGTTCTTTTGATGTTTCATATTTCTGTGTGGTGCCCTCTAGTGCCTAGAAGGTCCAGTCAGTGGAGCTGCTCAGCCCCTAGAGTGAGGTTGGCGGTCGTAGGGGAGTGGAGCTGGTGCCTGGGGGAGGAAAGATCTGTTTCCTGATTCCCTTCTGCCATGCCTGTCTCCTGTATGAGAGCCAGTGGGCTCAGCACACAGGTGTAAGCCTCTGTACTTTGCGTCTCTAGCTGTTGTAGGCGGGGCCTCCCTCTGACTGGCCTGATGCCTGCGCAGTGACTGTCCATTTGTGAGCCAGTGCCGGCAGGCCAGGAGGAAGTCTTGGCAGGCTGTGTATCCCAGTGGCAGGGCCTAAGAGCTGAGTAGCTAGCCAGGGGGATGGAGCACCTGAAGCTCCTCCAAGTTTCCAATCTGCTGAGCAGATCACACCCAGACAACCTTGTACCCCTATCCCTTCTCCCATGCAGCAAGCTCGGTGCAAACCCCACCCCTTCAGCAGCCCTCTCGCTGGTAGGAAGCCTCTCAGACTGCCTGCTGTTCCCTTGTCCCAGAGCGGCTAGGTGTGTATCTCGTCTTCCACAAATGGCCGGAATCTGTCTTTCAAGCACTCCACCTGTCCCAGCTCCCCATCCTCCAGAGCACCACACATGTAGGTTTCTGCTTACAAAGCAGATCTCCAGGGCTGGGTGTTCAGCAGTCCCAGGCTTCCCCCTGCTCCCTGCTCCATTTCTCTTCCTCTGGTGGGTGAGCTGTGGTGGGGGAAGGGCCTGGGTCCCTCCGGATCAAGGCTTTGGTATGTCACCTGTTTCGTGAGGTCTGCTCTGTTCTTGAGGTCTGTATGTAGTCTGGTGCAGCCTTTTTTTCCTGTCGTTGTTTTAAGGTTAGTTGTATTAACTATATTTTTGCACTATCTGTGGTTTGGGGAGGAGTTCTCTGTCTCACCTCTCATGCTGCCATCTTGAATCTTCTCACAATGATTGAGAATTTTTGTGTCCTCTTATCCCCCTCTTTGATTTGCTCATCACATGGTGTCCTCTTCTAATATCCTATCCTTTTAGGAAGATACACACCTCTTTGCTACATCAAGGGACCAGTAAATAATCCAGGCGATAAGCTACCACTGTTAATTTTAACCCAAAGCAATCATTTGTAATAGGCACTATAAGAATTCACATTTTAAGGCCATTTCAATGCCCTTGACTTTCCTCTAAGCAGTGAAAACACCAGCTGAAAGGTGTAAGAAACATGAATTCACAGATATTTTCTCTATTTGTACTGACTACAGCCATATCACATGTACTATTCATGAAGTTGAAACCTTGGCTCAGTTTTACTTATAATTCAAATCCATCTCTTCATTATCTCATCCTTTCCTCTTTTCTTCATAACAGAAACCCTTGGAAAACTCCTCCTGCTCTTCCCTCACAATGAAGTTAATTATATTAGCAACAGGTCTTCTCCTAATTAAGCTTACTCTAACCACAAATAAATTTTCTCATTTTATTACACTAACACCAGAATGAGGTTGGCAATTAGGTGAATGCTCTGCTCCATGAGATTAACTCTCACATTAATCTCACACTGTGGGATTAACCCAGGTTTGTGGTTATGTGGCAGGGCAGGGACATGGGACAAGCATCCTGATTCATTTTTCCTATGATGAAAAATGCTGACATATAAATAGTGAGTATAGAAAGAATAGGAGGAACTCCATTTTAAGGCTAATATTCCATTTTAAAACCAGGGAGTTACAAGGTAAGATTCTTAACATATTTTATGGTGCTTAGCCCAGAACCACCCTATCCTGAGGTGGAGCAAACAGTCCTAAATGATATACTTTCACTCCTAAAGAGTAACTATTACCTTGAAGAAGAACAAGACTAATACATTCCTTGTGTAAGTTCATCCTAAAGGACTGCCCAAGGATGGCGACATAATCTCTACCACCAGAAACACACATCAAAAGACCCCACATCAGCCTACAGTCCCCTGACCCCTTGCCCTATTCTTCAAAAAATCCCAAATCCTAAACTTTTAAGCACACTTCTCTTCTGAGGTTGCTCTACTCCCCTTTCTTTAAGTATGTACTTTACTTTGAAATAAAACCTTCTACCTGCTCATCTTACTATGTTTTATCTCCAAATTCTTTCAAGCCTTTAATAAGAGACCCCTCTCCATCACCAGTGGTGTCTTTGTTACTTTGCTATTTCATTCAGTTTCCTAGTCTTAAGCACATGTCTTTTCTCTCTCCCTGTTTTACTTCAGACAGGTAGAGAAGTGGCTGCTAAGATCTCTGATTTGACTAATACTAACACAAGTTCCCATTGCCTGGGTAACCTGGATGGGACTGCTGCTTGGAGATCATGTTCTTAAGCAGCCTGCCCAAAAAGTCTCCTTTCTTTGTTTTGGAAAGTTCTCAGAACATAATCTCATTCCATACAGTGCTCTGCAGGTCCCCCAAATTCTGGGGTAGTAAGGGCTTAGTTCCCATGCCAGGAAGATTTAAGCAAACACTGGAAGTCAGGTGACCTCGGCTTTAGGAATTAGCAAGGGATTTGCCCTACACAGAGAAGGAGTCCAGTTAACTTTCCTCTTCTCCCTCTGTTCTCTCTTGCTCTCCACTGCCTGCATGGTTGCACAAATAAAAGAACCACTTTTCCTGGCACTACACAACTCTGACAATTGCTACAATCACTTTAATAAATTCCTTCCTTATCTGCACTTGTCCAAACTGTTAGTGAATTCTTTCCTGATCGGAGTCAAGAACCCTCCCCTGTCTACATTGAGGTTTCACCCAGCTGGCAGGAGAGAACTCCCCAAGTGAGACTGCCCAGCAACAGTTAGAAGAAAGTAAATACTTTGCAAAGTAAGTGTTTCTTGAAATATACTTTATGACCTTCAGCACCTTCCAGAATTCAGTAACACTTCTTATTTTTTCCCTAAACTTAATATATATCCCTAACACAAAACAACAGATCTGCTTCTGATTAATATTAACACTTTACAAACAATGAGAGTAAAACCTCCATTAGCTCAAAAATACCAAGTTTCTAAATAAATGTATTGATGTATTGTTCACATTCAGTGAATCTTGTTTCTGTGTAATATGTGTTTTCCTTGTCATATTCTTGTACATATTTAATAGGGGTGTAGACAGATGTTA
>JAQQAC010002594.1:10177517-10202345 GCA_029783875.1 Phataginus tricuspis | reverse complement strand
GTGGGGGGGACCTGATGAAGGGGGTAGTTTAATCATCACAATATTGCTCATGTAATTGTAGGTTAATGATACTAAAATAAAATAAATTGTAAAAAAAAAAATGAGTTCACATTGGAGTACTGTGGGCTCTTAATCCAATATGACTAGTGTTCTTATAATAAAAGAAGATAGACACTGAGAGGGGAAGATGGCTTTGTGAAAATATAGGCAGAGATTGGAGTAACACATCTATGAGTCAAGGACTGTCAAAGATTGCCAGCAAACACCAGCAGTGAGAAGAGGCAAGGAAGGATTATCTCCTATAGGTTTCAAAAGGAGCATGGCCCCCTGCTGAGACCTTCATGGAAACCTCTTATCTCCAGAGCCGTGACACAATAAACTTCTGTTGTTTTAAGCCATCCAGTTTGTGGCATTTGTTATGGCAGCCCTGGCAAATTACTACACTACATAGCAAAACATATTTACAGATTCTGAGGATTAGGACATGGGCTACCACCACATATTCTGCCTACTATAGTCAGTGGGGAAATGATAAAAACAGAAGACATTTGCCCTCTAATTAAGAAAGAACAAGATAAATTTCTTTTTGAAGAAATGGAAATGAGAGTCTTCCTTCTAATTTACATAACATCTTGAGGTTTTTATCTACTTGAGGCTTTTATCAGTTAAGAATTCCAGATCACTTTTCAACAATTTTTAACCACTGCTTTTTTGCTGACTTTACTGTTAAGTGAATTAAGTGCTTACCTAATATATGTGGCTACCTGAACTTCAGTTTAGGAAAACACACAAATTAAATTTTAAAAAATGCATAGCTAAGGTATAAACTAGTTACTATGGCAGAACTTAAGTAGACTAGTAGGAAAAACAATCTATGCCTGCTCAGTGTACTTGAGTTTTAAGAAAGGAAAAGAAGTTTCTACTTTCAATGTTTAGAGGTTATCTTTCAAATTTTATTATATTGTGGCAAGGACACAAGATCTGTCCTAAGAAATTTTTAAGTGCATAATATATTACTGTTGAAAATAAGCACAATGCTACGTAGCTGATCTCTAGAGCTTATTTGTCTTGCTTAACTGAAACTTTATATCTGTTAACTAGTAACTCCCCAATTTCCCTTCCTCTAGTCCCTGGAAACCACTGTTCCACTCTGACTTTATGAATTTGGCTATTTTAGATACCTCATAAAAGTGAGAATATACAGTACTTGTTTTTCTTTGACTGGCTTATTTCACTTAACACAATGCCATTAAGGCTTATCGATGTCCCATATTACAGAATTTCCTTCTTTTTTAAGGCTGAATAGTATTCCATTGTGTATCACATTTTCTTTATCCATTATCTCTTGACAGACATTCAGGTTGTTTCCACGTCTTGGCTACTGTGGATAATTTCTGTAATGAACATGAGAGTGCTAATATCTTCTTGAGATTTTGATTCAATTTTATTTTGGATAAATACCCAGAAGTGGGATTGTTGGATTATAGGGTAGTTGTATTTTTAATTTTTTGAGCAACTTTCATATTGTTTTCCATAGCAGCTTCAGCATTTTGCATTCCCACTAACAGTGTGCAAGGGTTCCAATTTCTCCACATTCTCACCAGTGCTTGTTGTCTTTGTTTTTTTGATAATAGCCACCTTGACAGTTGAGTTAAAATCTCCTTGTGGTTTTTATACTAATTTCCTTTATGATCAGTGATGTTAAGCATTTTTTCATATGCCCATTGGCTATTTGTATGTCTTCTTTGGAGCAACGTCTATTCAAGTGCTTAGCTCATTTTTTTTTATTGAAGTATCATTGATATACAATTTTATATTGGTTTCAAATGTACAACACAGTGGTTCGACAGTTATTAATAAATCCTCACCCTCTCTAGTGTGGCTACTATCTATTAATGTAGAAACATGTTACAGAATCACTGCCTATATTCTCCATGCTGTACTACCACCCCCATGACCAACTTATATTGTGACTGTGAATTATTGTGCCCCTTTATGCACCTCATCCTCCTCACCCACCCACCGCAACCCCTCCCCCCTTGGTAACCACAAGTCGCTTCTCAATGTCTATGAGTTAACTACTGTTTTGTTCATTCTATTTTGCTTTGTTTTTATATTCTACAAATAAGTGAAATCATATGGTATTTTTCTTTCTCTACCTGGTTTATTTAACTAAGTATAATGCCCTATTGATCCATTCAGGTTGTTGCAATGGCAGGATTTCTTTCCTTTTGTGGTTGAATAATATTCCATTGTGTATATGTACTACATCTTCTTTATCCATTCATCTACTAATGGACACTTAGGTTGCTCCTGTATCTTGGCTATTGCAAATAGTGCAACAATAAACATAGGGGTGCATTAATATTTTCAAATCAGGGATTTTGTTTTCTTCAGTTAAACTCCTAGAAGTAGAATTACTAGGTCAGATGGTATTTCTATTTTTAGTGTTTTGAGAAACCTCCATACTACTTTCTACAGTGGTTGTACCAACTTACATTCTCACCAACAGTGTAGGATGATTCCCATTTCTCCACATCCTCACCAATAATTGTTATTTCTTGTTTTTTGGATAGTGGCCATTCTGACTGGTGTGAGGCAAAATCTCATTGTGGTTTTGATTTGCATTTCCCTCATGCTTAGTGATGTGCAGCATCATTTCATGTGCCTGTTGGCCATTTGCATTTCTTATTCAGAGAAACGTGTGTTCAGGTCCCCTGCCATTTTTTAATTTGGTTATTTGTTTAGGAGCATGTAGCTACAATGCCTCAGGCATACGAGTTTTTATATATTTTGGATGTTAACCCCTTCAAGTTCTTAGCTCATTTTAAAATCAGTTTGCTTTTTGGTACTGAATTGTAGGAGTCCCTTACATATTTTGGAAATTAATCTCTTGTCAGATACATAGCTTGCAAATATTTTATCCCATTCCATATGTTGCTTTCTCATTCTGTTTTCTTTCCTATGCAGAAGTTTTGGAGGTTTTAAAAATAACTTTAAATCTGTATTCAGTGCAGCTAGTATCTAACACACTTTTGAGGATGGCAGGATTTCTTTCCTTTTTCTTATTTTTAAAGAAATATTTATGTATTTCCAAAGATCTTTTAAGCCCACAGAAGCAAAATAACTCATTTTGAATTTTTTCATTCTGTCAGATTTATCTTCCTCCTTAACAGAGTAGGATTAACACATTTGTCTTTTGAGATAAGGCACATTCTATGCTGTTCCCTAGTGACCAATTTTTATAGGAACATTAGGTTCAGACCTGTTCTGCCCATGGAACTAATAGCTGATAACAAAAGGCACAGCAGAATGTAAATGGAGACAGCTAAAAGAATGAGAGTTTCTGGCCTAACAGGGAGCTCTCTCCTGATAAAAAGGCTCTCATTGCCTTACAGATGTGCACAACATTAACAGATATGCACACTTACCCCAATTATGAGGAACATGTAGCTAATATGCCTAAGGAAAAAAGTATATAGAGAAAATCTTATTTTTACAATAGCATGGAAAAGAAAATCAAAGCTATTCCTTCTCTCCTATTGAAAAATATGTTACATTAAATCCAAGACTAAATATGCATTTTAAGTATTCCAAATTGCAAACAAAAAAATGCCTCAAGACAAAAAAAATTAGAATGAATCATTCAAGAACTCTTCAATTTCTTGTGAAATATTTTCATTTCCTTAGTGATCATTATCAGATTATGAGAAGATAGTAGTCCTAAAATTATATGGCTAAAAAAGAACAATGCATTATAATTTTTGCATAAATGTTAATATATCTCCTTTCTCTCATATACAAAGCTTCCTGATTAAACCTTGCTAATGTTCTCTCAATCTTGACTTCAAAGACCTAACTGTAAATAAAATAATGTTATGTTTTCAAATAGAAAAATTAGACACAAATCTTAAAACTAGAAAATAATAAGTGCCCTCTATCCAAGGATGAGACAAAGGCCAGCATATAGTTATCTATACAGTGTTAATTACTTGTACAGCATATAGGTCATAAGTGGTAAATTTAAATGTGCTGCTCTAACTTACCTGAACCTTGAGTTTTAGAAACAAGTAATTAATCATTTTACATTCAAAGGTAGGCTATAGAACAAGAGATAATTGAGATCCAATGGCAGGGATTTTAAAATAAAGCTGTGAGTATACTAAATGTCAATTTTACATATTTCTATTATATAGTTCACTGGATTTCAGGCCACAACTTTATGAGATGGCATGTAACTGAGAATAGAGGACCAATAAGTAGGGTGACTAAATGTCCCAGTTTGACCAGAACAATCTTATTTTATGTCTGTTATTGAAACATTATTATTAGAGCACCTTTCACTTTCAAAGGCTTCTTAAATGAGCAACATTTTATGGTCATTCGATCCAAAAGAAATTAAATGAGGAAGGCTAAGCCCAAAATGAGTTGTACATTCTCAAAATGTTTTATTATGTTTATAATTTAAATATATGTATAAGTAAGATATATGTGTGTGTGTGTGTGTATATGGGTATGTGTGTGTGTATGTATATATATGCAAGATAGATTATTTGCATTCTAAAGGTTTCCTGATAATATATATTGCCACCAACTGGTAGCATGGCCCTCTGCTCTAAGGAGCTCCAACTCTAAACAGGCTTTCTTAACTCATCTGGGTATATTCGGGTAATTAATTGAAAAGGACAGGAAAAGTTTAATAATAAGGGGAACGAAATCCAAATGGTAATGCACCTGTCTTTTCAGAAACCCAAATTTAAGAAATTCAAGTCTCCTAGTTTGGATGTCTTATAGCCCAGGAAAAGTGAAGCAACTTGAGATTTAGATTATGAGAGTATCACTGTGATTTATGAGGAAATGCAAAGAACATGAGAGGAGGAGGAAATGGTTTAAAGTCATTCCAGTTGTTTTTCCTAATTAGAAGAGGGTAGATTCTGTAAACAATATATCAGTGTTCTTCAGTTTGCTATTCTGTATAAGGGTGAGCTATAAATATAGCCTATCCAGACTTTATCAAGGCATTTAATCATATCTTTCATTACATCAATGCATAAAAGGTAGAAAATTTTTTATCTAAATACACCTCCTTCATATTTGGCTACTCCCTGTACCACATTGTACCTCTCATAAGAATCAACCCGGACAAGAGCATACCTATTTCAGGCAATCACTTAGGGCCAGGTTACACTCAGCCTTCAGCTCCCACTCCTTGACCTCAGTTGTTGTTTTTAATACCCAAGGGAATTAATATTTCTTTAGATTCATTTGATCTTTGCTTCCACAGTTTACTGAACTCAGCTTCAAGATTCATTTCAGGGCCTTGTTCCTCTAACACAGTTATTTCTGGCATCCTCAGAAAAGGTCCTCCCTCTTCTACTTCCAGCCGCATGCAGTGACTCCATGACCAGCCCTGCCAGGAAAGGGAATGCACTCTATGGTATTAAACAAACGTTCATGACTAATTATCAGAATCAGTCAGTACGCATATTTCTGTTGATCTTCACATCATAGTGTTTAAAATTTTTTATGTTTATCATAAATGATGATACTGAAGTTACACTTTTCACTGCGTAATCATTAGGGTAAACATTTTTAGTATGGTTTGCAAGGCCTATATGATTTGGCCCAAGCCCACTTCTCCACCGTTGTTTTGTATGCCCTTCCCTCCTCTCCATTTTAGCCACACTTCCCTTTTTCAGTTCTTTGAATATGTTATGTTCAATCATAGAATAGAGTAGTGCCTCTGCCTGCATCACTCTTCAAACTCTACCTCTATAACATACTGTACACAAACACACAGAGTGAACTTTTACAGACCTCAACTCAATTGGCACATACCTAGGGTGGCCCTCCCTAACATGAAGACTAAAACAAACCCCCTCTTTATACAATCTCACAGTAACCTTGACTTTTATTCATAGCATGTATTTTAGTTTGAAATTATAAAATATTTGTATAATAGATAATGATCTTCCCTTCTAGACATAAAACACATTAAGCCAGAGACTGTATGAATTCTGTACACTATTGAATCTGCCATATTCAGCACAGTGCCCTAGTACAAAGCAAATACACCATAAATAATTGTTCTTTTTGAGGTTAAAGGATACAAGGATGGAAGGATAGATAATATGTTGGATGAGAGAATTAGCATCCAAAATAATCTTGGAAATTTGGAAGAGTAAGTGTATCACAAATTAAATAGAGCAGAAATAAATTTAGGTCCTCTGGTTAAAGCCAAAAATTGATAGGGATAAGAAAACAATGGGATAATTAAAAGTATATGTAGGTAAAAAAATTGATGATAGGATTTTAACTAATATGGTAACAAATGTGCCTGGTTTTCCTCTTTACCATCTCTTTTGCTTCCCCCACAAGAGAAAAAATGTATTGATTGGTAAATTCCATAGAGTCACCAACGTGGGAACGAGGCCATGGCATTGGAAAAAAATTTGAACCTATCTCATTTTCTCTTTATCTTTTTTTCTTAGACATAGCTGAACCTAGTCGAAGTGATGTTAGATGAAGCAGTAAATGGTAAATTTAAACATATCACTCATCCTCTGCATTTCAAGACCAGACAGGTCCCTGCCATACTCTCAAACTTAGTTTTAATATTTTACATGCTGATACTCTTATTATAAAAGTCTCAACTTTCATCCTGTATGTTTGTTCAAATGACTAAGAATGGAGGATATAGCTAAAATGTAGTCAAATGGTACATGTCCAGGAAATTTTTAGAATGGTCATGAGGTCTGGCCATGAGCAATAATAGAGGTCTATTCAACATGATTGCTGAAGAGTTATAGCAATCTTGGACTGAATTAACAATCTACAGTCTAGAACAAGACCAATAATAAGACAATATCCAGAACTGCTCACACTCCTGGTATAATGTCTAATCTTGGAAACTTCACTTTAAGTGACATAATGAGAAAG
Source organism: Phataginus tricuspis (assembly GCA_029783875.1). Taxonomy (NCBI): domain Eukaryota; kingdom Metazoa; phylum Chordata; class Mammalia; order Pholidota; family Manidae; genus Phataginus; species Phataginus tricuspis. Next base: position 10,195,406 of record JAQQAC010002594.1, on the reverse strand, counting down.
ATAGGAAATATTTTGAGGCTGTTTGGGATTGTATTATCATCCTTTATTGTTCACTGTCCTTCCTGTAGTAGCCTTATAGATCCCTGCCCTTTGCTATGTGATTTGAGTGTGTTCCAGTGGGAGGTGTATATTTTCCTATGCCTTCAATGTTAGATTTGGATGTGTGACTTGCTTTAAAAATTAAAAAATTGAGTAAAAGTAAAAATATATGAGAAAAATATGAGTAAAAGATATATGCTACTTCTGATCAAATTTTACACTTTTTCCTTTATTAAAAGAGTGGCATTATTTGGAGGCTGTCCCTTTAGCCTTAGGGTTTTTTGTTACCACTACAAAGCTTAGAAAAAGTTAACTAATAGCACCAGATACCTGAATAATTAAAAATTTAGAGATCATTGAATATTAGGAATAGTTATAGAAACTGGGATATTCCATTTGTTGAAGAAAAAATATAGAGGAACATTGTAGCACTCTATTTAATGAGTGGCCAAATATAACACAGTAGAAATATTCTCAGTATTCTTAATGGGACAAATTAGGACCAATACTGGAAGTGTAGTGAAACCCACTTAAGCTGAATACTAGAGAGAATTTTCTAACTTGCAGAGGTGGTCAAAATGAAACTGGCAGTTTTAGGATGCTTGGAAAGTTTCCTGACATTGGAAGGTTCAAATAGCTCAATAAACTTAGTTGGGGATATTTTTTAACGATTTAAATATTGGTTGGCTCAAGAGATTATATGGCCTCTTTTTTAGAGAAAATGCAAAGTTTATAAAAATACGGAAGTCTCAAACCCACCTTTCCCCAAAGACTCACTGTCCATTTTGTGTTGGTTTTCTTCACTCTTTTCTTATTCAATCATTATGAACAGTAATTGTAAACAGAGGAACAGGGTTTTTTTTTAAGTAAGTCATATGTTTCCAAATTAATAGTCTAAGACTGATTGTAGAAAATATGAGAAAGTGATTTTTTTCGTGATACTTAAATTTGTCAAGCAAATAAATTTGTCACCTTAAATAATTAACATGTTAAATTTTTGTTGCCAAGTTCTGTTTCTTCTATCTCTCCCAATTAGCTTTTTTTATATTTAATTTTAGTTATTATAAGGCATAATAATCAACTTTATCATATACTGTAACTTTTTCAAGTAGATAGCACACAGTCACTTAATAAGCAAATATTCATTAAATTTCATTAATAAATTCAAAATAACTATAAGAATATTTTTAGAGTGGAAAATATCTATCACATCTAAAAATCTTAAAATACTCAGTATGAGTCACTAACTGTAATACATTTTTGGACACTCATTAAAAAGTTACCTTGGCCTCAAATTTAGAAGCTCGCTGATTTTTATGACCTAAAAGGCAAATGAAATTCAGCTGTTGAAAATTTGAGGCTTTATAGTGCTTAGTCCATTACTAATTGTGTTTTTTTGTTTTCATCTATTAAAATATTGACTAAATACCAAGTAAAATGCACTCTTTTCATCTGTTTTTCTATTTTATACCTATAAAAAACCCACAAAAGAGTATATATAGTAAATGAACCAGGGAAAGTTTGGTTTTATTTTCCCTCTCCTAGTTAACCTTTTAAAAGTATTATCGATTATCCTCAATTATTCCCATTTCATTTGGTAGGAAAAAATTTTAGAAGATCCTGAGTATCTTGATGGCATAGTTTAATAATAAACAGAAGCTTCTATTTAGAATTTGAACTTTACAATATTTGCCATACTTAATTACAAAAGGAAGTAAGGAAATAAGTCTTACATAATTTATGTTTCCATGTAGTTTGTTTAACATTTAACATTTATAAAATTGCAATTTTGGAAGCAGCATTCCCTAAAATCAGTAGACGGCTTTACATGGTGAGCATTTGAATAATGTGTTAATTGCTTTTTCCATATTATACTTACAACACTTCCACAAAAGAGTTAGGGAAGGAAGAATCTTTAAAATTGCTAGCACAGTACAGTAAAGGAATCAAAACTGATTATTACTATTTTAAGATAAGTAAAATGTCACTGACGTTTTAAAAAATAATGAGGTATATATGTCATCCTGAATTAAGGAGAAGGAGGCAAGCATCTAGGAGTTCAAAGGGAAGGAGCAATTCAATTAAATTGAAAGAGTAAATGATTGGTAAACAAGTGTTTCGTGGCCACAAAAACAGTGGGATATAGGAATTCTATCCCAGATTTTGCTAAATTCCTCCCTATCTACCACCCAGTTCCTAACACAATGTAGTTAATTATTTATGGTGATAGCTCTCTTCCTGGAGCAGGTCCTCCATCTAAGTTCTTTTTAGGCAGGTAGGGGAAGGTCTGAGAACAACAGACTGAATATTGGGAAACCTAGATTTTAGACTTGGCTCTTTCTGTGACAATCAATATATTTGTTTGAATGTCCCTTAACCCTTGAGCTCTCACACTCCTGATTTGTAAGGGGAAATTGGATGAGATATTATATGCAGTCTTGTCTACCTTGACCATTCTACAATTCCATGAACTATAATTTAAAGATGTGTCCAAAGCCTTTATCTTGCATAGATAAAAGTCACAGGAGTCATCCCTCTTATTCTTTCTCTTTACTCAAAGATAACTAAAATGGATGAAAATGAGAGCTAGAGAATAAGATGGTGGAATAGGAAGGCAAAGTAGAAACCTCCTACAAAAAAAACACATAAAATAAGAAAATACAGCAAATACAGCCAAACCTGAATACTGCAGAAGAGTCACCACACCTGGGGAAGAAGAGACCACACAATCTTCTCTTCAATCCAGTGGGACCCAAGCCCTCTGCCAACCCCAGCCCATAGGCAGGATAAAGAGGAACAGAGAAAGAAGGGGACAGAAGCCCAGGAATGCTGCATATCTGGCCCTGGAGATCTGCTCCAAGAGCATGAGCTCACATTATACTGGGTTCTGGTGATTAGTGAGGCTGGACACTAGGGACAGCTCAAATACTCTGGGAAGCTGAGACACCAGCCACTTGTGGACGACAGGCATTCTCCTATGGTTCTGAGACCCAAAGCAGAGGTAACAGTTTGACAGATAGCCAAAGCGGAGGGGTGCCAGAGGAGCGAGGGCTGGATGGAGCTCTCTCCTCAGGATAAAGGGCAGGTAGATGACACCTACCCAGCCCTCCCACAGATTAACAAATCAGGAACTCTCAGGAGCCACAGATGCTCCAACCCCTTGCTGGCAACTCAGCCCTCAGATGCCTCTCTGCACAAACTGTAAGAGAGTCAACCCAGTTAGACCAGCAGCAGCATCAGACTTTGCTGCCAGGCAGGGACAGGTAGACTCTTTCAGCTTTCTTGCCCCATTTAGGCACAACTGGGAAAGTGCCTGCAGGAGCTAGCCTCGAGAACTCCTTCCTCCCCACAGGTGTCCAAGCATGTTGTTGTGCATCCTGCACTGCCTCAGAGCCATACCAGCCCTGCCCACTCCATTAACCCTGCAGCCTGGCTATTGTTTCAGGTTTTATTCAGCCTCATCCACAGCAATCCCAGCAGAGGGTTCTGCTCAGATCACATAGGCAGTGGCTGAAGCAAACTGCCAGTACAGACTTAGATGACTATGGAATACAGAAATTCAGCCCCACGCACTGCACACCAAAAGCTGGGGCTCCCAAAAAGTAGAACCAGGACTGGAGAGGAAAGAGTCTTGCATTTCTGGGCACCAGAGGACACATCCTTCACAAAATGATGATAGGCCATGAAGCATAGCAAATCCATCTAATACAAAGGAAGAAACACTGAAAAAATGAGGAGGCAGAGGAATATGTCCCAAACAAAACTACATGATGACACCAGAAAGAAGGCTAAATGGAGATTATCAATATTGAAAATGATTTCAAAGTAAAAGTCATAAACATGATCACTGATTTACAGAAAAATACTCAAAATCTCAGGGAGGAGTTCAACAAAGAGATAGAAAAGCTGAGAAAGAGCCATTCAGACCTGAAGACTATATTACATTAAATGAAGCACACAATGGAGAATTTAAGAGTAGATGACTGCAAGTAGAGGAGACAGTCAATGAGATGGAAATTAGAGAACAGGAACACAGCTAAGCTGAGGAACAGAGAGAAAAAAGGATCTCTACAAAGAAAGAAAGATGAGAGCAGCATGACAAATCCAAATGAAACAATATTAGCATAATAGGGGTACAAGAAGGAGAGGAGAGATGCAAAGGGAAAGCTCTTTGAGGAAACAGTTCATGAAAACTTAGGGAGGAAATAGACACTCAGGTTATGGAAGGACAGAGAGCCCCTAACAAAAGGAATCCCAGGAAAACAACACCAAGACATATAATAATTAATATGGCAATATCAAGGATATAGAGAGAGTACTGAAAGCACTTCTCAGCAGAAACTTCACAGGCCATAAGGGAGGGACAAGAAAAATTTAGTGTACTGAAACAGAAGGACCTCCAATCCAAAATCCTCTACCTGGCAAGATTATAATTTAAATTTAAAGCAGGAATTAAACAATTTTCAGATAAACAAAAGTTGAAGGAATTCACCACCACTAAGCCAGCATTACAGGATGTGTTAAATGGACTGCTGTGATGGAAATGTTTCTAAGTCTAAATAGCTTTCACCAGTGAAAATAAACTCAGAGCAAACATAATAGACCAAATAATTACCAAGCAAGTACAAAATTGAAACAAAACATAAGAAGAAAAATCAAAGAGACCAAATAATTACCAAGCAAGCACAAAATTAGAACAAAACAAAAGAAGAAAAATCAACTATACAGAAAATCAGTTAAGGCATACACAGGAAGTATAGATTATGATGTCTAATACATAAAGTGCAGAAGAGAAGAAGAAGAAGAAGGGGAAAAAAGTACCTTTAGATTGTGTTTGAAATAGAGTCACACCCAAAGACATACACAGAATAAAAATGAAGGGATGAAAAAAGATACTGCATGCAAATATGGGGATAAAAAGGCAGGATTAGACCTACTTATATCAGACAAAATTGATTTCAAAACAAAGTAACAGGAGGCAAAAAAGGGCATTAAATAATGATAAAGGGGTCAGTCCAAGAGGATATAACCATTATAAATATCTGCACCCAAATAGGAACACCTAAATATTTAAAGAAATAACAGATTTAAAGGGGAAAAGATTGTAACACATTCATTGTAGGAGACTTTAACACATCACTCATATCAATAAACAGATCAACCATACAGAAAATAAATAAGGAAACAGAGGCACTGAACAATACATAAGATCAGATAGACTTAACAGATATCTATAGAACATTCCACCCAAAAGCAGCATGGTACACATTTTTGTCAAGTACACATGGAACATTCTCCAGACTAAATCACCTTCTAGGCCACAAGAAGAGCCTCAAAAAATTAAAAAAGACTGAAATTGTATCAAGCAGCTTCTAAGAACCACAGTGGTATGAAATGAAAAATAAATTACACTAAGAAAACAAAAAAGCCTACAAACAAATGGAAGCTAAGCAAAGTGCTTCTAAATAATCAATAGATCAAGGAACAAATTAAAATAGAAATCAAGTAATACATGGAGACAAAGGAAACAAAAGCTCAACAGCTCAAAATCTGTGGGACACGGAGAAGGCAGTTCTAAGTGGATAGTACATAGCAATACAAGCCTACCTCAACAAACAAGAGCAACTCCAAATAGTCTAAACTTACAATTAAGGAAACTAGAAAAAGAAGAAGAAATGAAGCCCAAGTCAGTAGAAGGAGGGACATAATAACGATTGGAGCAGAAATAAATAAAAAATAGAGAATGAGAAAACAATAGAAAAAAATATCAATGAAACCAGGAGTTGGTACTTTGAGAAAATAAATGAAATAAATAAACCCCTAGCCAGACTTATTAAGAAAGAGAGTGTACACAAATAAATAAAACCAGAAACAAAGAAGGAATAATCACAACAGATACCACAGAAATATAATTAGAGAATATTATGAAAACATATATGCGAACAACCTAGAAGAGATGCTCAACTTCATAGAAAAACACAACCTTCCGAAAGTGACCCAAGAAGAAACAGAAAATCTGAATAGACCAATTACTAGCAATAAAATCAAACTGGATAAAAACTCCCAAAAGACAAAAATCCATGTCCAGATAACTTCACAGCCAAATTCTACCAAACATTTAAAGAAGAGCTAGGAGCCATCCTATTTAAAGTATTCCAAAAAGTAGAAGAGGAGAGAATACTTCCAAACTCATTCTATGAGGTCAGCATCACTCTAATATCAAAACCAAAGACACCACAAAAAAAAAGAAAATTATAGACTGATTATTCCTGATGAAACATAGACTCAAAAATGTTCAGCAGAATATTAGCAAACTGAATAGAAAAATACGTCAGAAAGATCATACATCATGACTAAGAGGGATTTATTCCAGGCATGCAAGGAGGGTACAGTATTTCTAAATCCATCAACATCATACACCATATTAACAAAAAGAATAAAAACCACACAATCAACATAATAAATGTTGAAAATGCATTTGACAGAATTCAACATACATTTATGATAAAAACTCTGAACAAAATGGATTTAGAGGGTACATACTTCAACATAACAAAGGCCACATAAAACAAACCCATAGCCAACATCAAACTTAGTAGCAAAAAGCTGAAAACTTTTCCTCTAAGATCAGGAACAAGATAAGGATGTCCACTCTCACCACTTTTATTCAACATAGTAACAGAGGTCTTAGCCACAGCAAAGATAAATAGATAAAAGGCATCCAAATTGATAAGAAAGAAGTAAAACTGTCACTATTTGCAGATGACATGACATTATACATAGAAAACACTAAAAGGTCCACCAAAAAACTATTAGAACTAAAAACCGAATTCACCAAAGGTACAGGATACAAAATTACAACACAGATACACAAAACTCTGTCGTATTCCTATATACTAACCACAAACTAGCAGAAAGAAAAATCAAGAAAGCAAATCCATTTACAACTGCATCAAAAAGATTAAAATATGTAGGAATAAACCTAACCACAGAGGTGAAAGACCTATATCCTGAAAACTACAAGACACTTGTGAGAGAAATTAAAGAAGACACCAATAAATGGAAATCTATCCCATGCTCATGGGTAGGAAGAATTAATATTGTCAAAATGGCCATACTGCCCAAAGCAATTTACAGATTCAATGCAATCACTATCAAAATACCAACACCATTTTTCAACGAATGAGAACAAATAGTTCTAAAATTCATATGGAACCACAAAGGCCCTGAATAGCCAAAGCAATCCTGAGAAAGAAGTAAGAAGCTGGGAGGATTATGCTCCCTCACTTCAAGCTCTACTACAAAGCCACAGCAATCAAGTCAATTTGGTACTGGCACAAGAAAAGACCCATATATCAATGGAACAGAATTAAGAGCCCAGATATAAACCCTCACAAATATGGTCAATTAATATAAAGGAGTTATGAGTATAAAATGGGAAAAGATAGCCTCTTCAACAACTGGTGTTGGGAGAACTGGACAGCTATACGTAAGAGAATGACACTTTGGCTACCATAAAGTGCTCCTGAATGAAAATTTTATAATAGTTTATACCACCTGTAACTGTTTATAACATTAATTCTAATAATATATATATATATATATATATATATATATCTGGGCCTTAGCGAGGCTCTCCTATATAACATGTGACTAATTTTATAAATATTTTAAATAACACATTTGAAGGAATGAATATAGCCAAATTTTCTATCAATAGTCTAGCAGAAGACTATTTTTCCAATATGAGTGATTAACTTCCTTCCTACTTTACAGTTGAACTTTACTCTCTACTAGAGAAACTGAGATAGCTCAGTGACAATATTTACACTATTAATATTTATAAACAGCAAAAAGATAAATAAGGTAAGTAATTTATGTTTTTATTATGTCATTTCATACAATCAGTTATAAGAACTACTAAAATGTAAGACAACATTATTATAGAGAATATGTTATTTTTCCAAAGTATAAATGTCATTGCTAAACCAAGGGTAAAGGGTAAGAAGTCTTATGTGAATTACATCAAATAATTCTGACAAAATTTTTCTAACTTAATCTTTCTGTATTGCTTTGAAAGAAAAATCACAGTAAAATGTTATTTATGCTATTTAATGAACTCAGAGATGTTTTTGAACTTTTTGAGTAAAGAAAGAAAATATTTTGCATGTAAAAAAAAGTAACCACAAATACTTTATAATTTGTTCTCACCTACATAACAAAAATGTGTATCTTTAAAAACACAAATAGCATAATTTTACTAATCTTTAAAGCAAATTATAATTGTTGTGTTAAATCAAATAATATATTTCCAATAAGAGTTTCTGGGGAAAGTCAGGTCAAGATAGAGTAGGAGGGTACCTCCTCCCATGGACATACCATGGCTGCACCTATATAGAGAGAAACTCTGTCTGAGAATGACTGAAGGACAGCAGAACAGCTCTTCCACAGGTAATATATATAAAAAAACTCCATCAAGAAGAATAGGAAGGGCAGATACACTTCTTATCGGGACCCACACTCCTGATGTGGCAATCCACAAGTGGAAGGTATAGTAAAGGTTTACAGGTCCTCCCTGAGAAGAAAAAGTTTCAAGCCCCACATCAGGGGAACTGGACTGGAAAGTGAGCCCCCATAATATCTGGCTTTGAAAATCACTGGGGCTTACTTCCAGGACAGCCAAAGGGCTATAGGAAACTGAGATTCTTCTCTTAAAGTGGCCACAAACAAATTTACTTACTGTGAAATGCAGCACAGTGGAAGTAGTTTGAAAAGCATCTGGGATAATTTTGAAGATTTACTGATTAATTCTAGGGTGTGTACCAGAAGGACATGAGTCTGTAGAAACTTTCTCTGGGGACAATAGCACTGGTGAGTGCCATTTTTCTTGCCCTCCTTCTGCTTAGCTGGCCCAATGCTGGTACTGCCAGTTTTGAAAATATTGCCCTCCCTAGACCACTCAGCCCACCCCAAAATTTCCCTATACACTCACCCACCCACCCAAGAAGACCTCCGCAAGGTAGAAGGTGTCCTTAGCCAGAACAGTGACCCTCAAAAAAGGCTCCTGACCCAAGGGGGGTAGGCAGCTATCCCCAGCAACAGTGATAACATGGACTCCCAGCTGGCCAAACCAGAAGCCTACACCACCCAATACCATGCTGTAAATGTAAATGGATAAAGGCTCCAACCAAAAAGCAAAGGGTGAATGAATGGATAAATAAATAAGATCCATCGATATACAGCCTACAAGACACTCACTTGATATCTAAAAACACATAGGGACTGGAAGTAAAGGTATGGAAAAAGATATTCCATGGAATTGGAAATGAAAAGAAACCTGGGGTAGGAACACTTAAATTAGAAAAAAATAGACTTTAAAACAAAGACTACAACAAGAAACAAAAAGTAGACTTTAAAACAAAGACTGTAACAAGAAACAAAGAAACAAGAATCAGCAAGGAAATATACCAATTGCAAATATCTATGCACTCAATGTAGGAGCACCGAAAAATATAAACCTAATTATTAGCAGACATTAAGAGAGATATTGTCAGTAATGCAATACTATTAGAGGAGTTTCAATAACCCAGGTACATCAACATATAGATCATTTATACAGAAAATCAGTAATGAAACAGTGGCCTTAAATAATACATCTGACCTGATGAACTAATAGATATATATATCTATCATGTATACTTAATAGATATATATGTCTATCATGTATACCCAAAACAATAGAATATGCATTTTTTCAAGTGCATATGGAATTTTCTCCAGGAAAGATCACATGTTAGACTACAAAACAAGTCTCAGTAAGTTTAGAAAACTGAAATCATATCAGGCATCTTCCAATCACATGGTATGAAACTACAAACCAATCACAAGAAAAAAGCTAGAAAAAAATGTGGAGGCTGAACAACATGCTTAAAAACAACAGATCAATGAAGAAATCAAAGAGGAAATAAAAAATTCTTGAGATGAATGAAAATGGAAACAAAATGTTTCAAAATGTATGGCACAAAGCAAAGCAGTTCAAAGAGGATAAAAGCAAAACAGATCAAACTCAAGAAACAAGGAAAATCTCAAGTAAACAATATAAACTTACACCAAAGGAACAAAATTAAAAAAACAACAATGAAACACAAAGTTCATAGAAAGAAGGAAATATTAAGTATCACAGGAGAAATAAGTAAGAAACAAGAAAGAAATAATAGCTAAAAACTATTGTTTAGCTGAGAACAGTCTGGGGAAGGAAATAGACATCCAGGTCCTGGAAGCACAGAGAGCCCCTAACAAGAGGAATCCCAAGAAGACAATACCACCACATATAGTAATTAAAATGGAAAATATTAAAGGTAAAGCAAGAATATTACAGTATCAAAAGACAGCCACACATAACAAAACATAACAAAATGAACAAAACAACAACAGACTCATAGACAATGAATGACACATTTGACCAGATGGACTTAACAGATATATACAGAAAATTCCACCCAAAAGCAGCAGAAAGCACATTTTTCTCAAGTGCACATGGAATGTTCTGAATAGACCACATATTGGGGCACAAAAAGAGCCTCAATAAATGAAAAAAGATTGAAGTTATATAAACCATCTTTTCTAATCACAAAGGTATGCAACTAGAAATCAATTTCATAAAGAAAAAAACACACCACAAACACAGGGAGATTAAACAATATGGTTCTAAATAATCAATGATCAATGAAAAAATTTAAAAAGAAATCAAACAATAAAAATGAAAACAGAAACATAATGGTTAAAAATGTGTGAGGTTCAACAAAAGCAGTTATAAGTGGGAAGTAAACAGCAATACAGGCATACCTCTAGAAAGAAGAACAATCCCAAATAAAGAATCTACACTCACAACTAAAGGAACTAGAAAAAGAACAAATGAAGCCCAAAGTTAGTAGAAAGAGGGACATAATAAAGATCAGAGCAGAAATAAATAAAATAAAGAATGAGAAAACAATAGAAAAAAGTCAATAAAACAAAGAGCTGTTTTTTTTAGAATATAAGCAAAATAGACAAACCCATATCCAGATTTTCAAGAAAAAATACAGTACAAAAACAAACAAAATCACAAATGAAAAGGAAGCTACAACTGACAAATGGAATTTATTCCAGGGATGCAAGAATGGTACAATATTTGTAAATCAATCAATGTGATACACCACATTAACAAAAGGAACCATATGATCATTTCAATAGATGTAGGAAAAACACTTGAAAGAATTCAACATCCATAAATGACAAAAATTCTCAACAAAATGGCTCAGGAGGGAACACACCTCAACATAATAAAGACCATATTTGACAAACCTACAGCTAACATCGTACTTAATGGCAAAAAGCTAAAAGCTTTTCCTTTAAGGAATAAGACAAAGATGCCCACTCTCAGCACTTTTATTCAACATAGTACTTACTGGAAGTCCAGCCATGCAATCAGAAAAGATAAATAGATAAAAGGCTTCCAAACTGGTAAGGAAAAAGTACAACTGTCACAATTTGCAGATGACATGATACTATATATAGAAAACTCCAAATACTCCACCAAAAAACTATTAGAATTAATAACTGGATTCAGAAAAGTCAGAAGATACAAAATCAATATACAGAAATCTGTTGCTTTCATATATACTTACAATGAACTAACAGAAAGAGAAATCAATAATACAATTCCATTAAGAATTGCATTAAAAAGAGTAAAATACCTAGAATTAAGCTTAACCAAGGAGGTAAAAGATGTGTACTCTAAAAGCTATTAAAACACTGATGAGAGAAATTGAAAAAGACAAAAATAAATGGAAATCTATGCTATGATCATGGATAGGAAGAATTAATATTGTCAAAATATTCATCCTGCCCAAAGCAAATTACAGATTCAATGCAATCACTATCAAAATACCAATGCCATTTTTCAATGGACTAGAGAAAATAATCTAAAATTTATACAGAACCACAAAAGACCTGGAAAAGGCAAAGCAATCTTGAGAAAGAACAAAGCTGGGGTATTTACACTCCTTGATTTCAAACTATACTGCAAATCTACAGTAATCAAAACAGTATGGTACTGGCAAAAGAACAGACCCATATATTAATGGAACAGAATAGAGCCCAGATATAAACATACATATATAGTCAATTAATATATTATAAAAAAACAATGACCCAGATATAAACCCGAGCAAATATGGTCAATTAATATATGATAAAGGAGCCATGGATATACAATGGGGAAATGACAGCCTCTTCAACAGCTGGTGATGGCAAAACTGGACAGCTACATGTATGAGAATGAAACTGGACTACTGTCTAACCCCATACACAAAAGTAAACTCAAAATGGATCAAAGACCTGAATGTAAGCCATGAAACCATAAAATTCTTAGAAAAAAACATAGGCAAAAATCTCTTAGACATAAACATGAGCAACTTATTCATGAACATGTCTCCCCAGGCAAGGGAAAAAGAAGCAAAAATGAATGAATGGGACTGTATCGAACTAAAAAGCTCTGTACAGCAAGGGATACCATCAGTAGAGCAAAAATATATCCTACAGTATGGGAGAATATATTCATAAGTGACGTATCCAATAGGAGGTTGACATCAAAATTATATAAAGAGCTGACACACCTCAACAAACAAAAAACAAATAAGCCAATTAAAAAATGGGCAGAGGAGCTAAACAGACGAGGAGCTAAACAGACACTTCTTCAAAGAAGAAATTCAGATGGCCAACAGGCACATGAAAAGATGCTCCACATCATTAGTCATTAGAGAAATGCAAATTAAAACCACAATGAGATATAACCTCACACCAGTTAGGATGGCCGCCATCCAAAAGACAAACAACAACAAATGTCGGCAAGGATGTGGAGAAAGGGGAGCCCTCCTACACTGCTGATGGGAATGTAAATTAGTACAACCATTATGGAAAGCAGTATGGAGGTTCCTCAAAAAACTCAAAATAGAAATACCATTTGACCCAGGAATTCCACTCCTAGGAATTTACCCTAAAAATGTAGCAGCCCAGTTTGAAAAAGACAGATGCACCCCAATGTTTATCATAGCACTATTTACAATAGCCAAGAAATGGAAGCAACCTATATGTCCATCAGTAGATGAATGGATAAAGAAGATGTGGTATATATGCACAATGGAATATTATTCAGCCATAAGAAGAAAACAAATCCTACCATTTGCAACAACATGGATGGAGCTAGAGGGTTTTATGCTTAGTAAAATAAGCCAGGCGGAGAAAGACAAGTACCAAATGATTTCACTCATATGTGGAGTATAAGAACAAAGAAAAACAGAAGGAAGAAAACAGCAGCAGATTCACAGAACCGAAGAATGGACTAACAGTTACCAAAGGGAAAGGGACTGGGGAAGATGGGTGGAAAGGGAGGGATAAGGAGGAAAAAGGGCTATTACAATTAGCACACATAATGTAGCAGGGGTGGAGGTGGGGTGGGGGCATATGGGGAAGGCAGTATAATACAGAGAAGACAAGTGCTGATTTTATAACATCTTCCTACCCTGATGGACAATGACTATAATGGGGTATGTGGGAGGGGGGCTTGATAATAGGGGGAGTCTAGTAACCATAATATTGCTCATGTAATTGTATATTAATAATAGCAAAATTTTTAAAATGGTAAAAAAAAACAATGAATGTACAATGGAGAAAAGACAGTCTTTTCAATAACTGGTGTTGGGAGAACTGGACAGTTACATGCAAGAGAATGAAACTGGATTCCATACACAAAAGTAAACATGAAATGGAGTAAAGTCCTGAATATAAGACATGAACCAAAACACTATTAGACAAAAATACAGGCAAAAATCTCTTGAACATAAGCATGAGCAATTTTTTTCTGGACATATATTTCTTGACAAAGGGAATAGAAGCAAAAATTAAAAAAGTGGAATTACATCAAACTAAAAAGCTTTTGAAAAGCAAAGGACACCATTAATAAAACAAAGAGGCAATCTACAATATGGGAGAAGTATTTGTAATTACTTATCCAATAAGGGGTTAACATTCAAAATATATAAAGAACTGATATACCTCAACACCAGAAAAACAAATAACCCAATTAAAAAATGGGCAGAGGACCTGAACAGACATTTATCAAAGAAGACACACAGATGATAAACAGGCACGTGAAAAGACGCTCCACATCACTAATCATCAGGGAATCACAAATCAAAACCACAATGAAATATCACCTCACACCAGTTAGAATGGCCACCAACCCAAAGACAAGAAACAAGAGCTGGAGAGAATGTGCAGAAACAGGAACCATTCTACACTGTTGTTGGGCGTGTAAATTGGTGTAGCCACTATGGAAAGCAGCATGGAATTTCCTCAAAAAACTGAAAATATAAATACCATACAACCCAGTAACTCCACTTCTAGGAATTTATCCAAAGAAAATTAAAATTCTGATTCAAAAATATATATGCACCCCTATGACTGCTGCCAAATTATTTATAATAGCCAAGATATGGAAGCAACCAAACTGTCCATCAAAAGATGAACAGATATAGATGTGGTACATATATACAATGGATATTATTCAGTCATAAGGAAGAAAAAGAAATCCTGCCATTTTTAACAACATGGATGGATCTACAGGATATTATATTAGTGTAATAAGCCAGGCAGAGAAAGACAAATACTATATTATTTCACTTATTTGTGCAATATAAAAATACAATAAAATGAACAAAACAGCAATAGACTCATAGACAACTGAGAATGACGTGGTTGTAATGGAGGAGGGTTTAAGATAAGTAGGTAAAATAGGTGAAAGGGATAAAGAGGCATAAAATCTCAGTCATAAATTAGAGGATGAAAGTACAGTTCAGAGAATATAGTCAATAGCTCTGTAACATCTATGTTAACAGTAACTACAAAAGCTGGGGTGAGGAGTTAATAATGTATAAGACTGTTGAATCACTATGTTGCATACTTGAAGCCAACATAATATTATATATCAACTACACTTCAATTTAAAAATATTTCAAACATGAGACGAAATCTAAACAAAATCTCAATTTAGAGCACATGAAACTAAAAAAGAACAAAGCACAAAGTTCATAGAAGGAGGGAAATAATAAAGATCAGAGATGAAATAAATGAAATAGACAAAAGAAAAATACAAAAGATCAATGAAACTTAAGAGCTAGTTCTTTGTAAATATAAACAAAACTTATAAACTGTTAGACTTGTTAAGAAAAAAAGAGAGGACTCAAATAAATATAATCATAAATGAAAGAAGCTACAACCAACAGCATAGAATTACAAAGGATTATGAAAAACTAGTATGAACAATTATATATCATATAATTACAAACCTAGAAGAAATGAGTAAGCTCCTACAAACATATTATCTTCAAAGACTGAATAAAGGAGCAATAGAAAATCTGAACAGACCAATTACTAGTAATGAAATTGAATGGCTTATTAAAAATCTCCCAACAAACATAGGTCCAGGACCCGATGGCTTCAAAGGTGATTTCTACCAAACATTTAAAAAGGAGTTACCACCTATCAATCTATTACAAAAAAATGAAGTAGCAATGTTTCCAAACTTATTCTACAAGGCCAGCATTATTTTAATACTAAAACCGAATATATTCACTATGCTGTACATTAGATCCCCAGAACTTATGCTGAACTTTATAACTGAAAGTTTATACCCTTTGACTAACCTCCTCCTTTTATTCCAAACCCCCAGCCCCTGACAACCCTATTCTACAACTGGTTCTGTGAATTAAACTTTAAGATTCCACATATACATGACATCATATACTATTTATCTTTTACTGTCTGGCTTATTTCACTTACCATAATGTCCTCAAGGTCCATCCATGTTGTTGCAAATGTTAATCTTTCCTTCTTTTTTATGGTTGAATTAAATCAATTGTATACATATACCACATTTTCTTTATCCGTTTATCTGATAACAGTTAGGTTGTTTCCATATCACAGTATTCCATACTGTGAATAATGCTGCAATGAATGTAGGAGTACAGATATATCTTCAAGACAGTGATTTCACTTCCCTTGGATATATACCTAGTATGGAATTGCCTGATCATATTGTAGTTCTATTTTTTAATTTTTGAGTAACCCCCATACTGTTTATCGATTATAGCTATATCAATTTACATTCCCACCAGCAGTGCACAGGGTTCCATTTTGTCTACATCCTTGCCAACATTTGTTATTTCTTTTTTTTTTTATTAAGCCATCCTAATAGGTGTGAGAGATAGTATTTCACTGTGGTTTTGACTTGCATTTTCCTGGTGACTAGTGATGTTGAGCATCTTTGCATGTATAGGTCGGCCATCTGTATGCTTCTTTGGCTATATGTTTCTTCAGGTCCTTTTCCAACTTTGCTATTGAGTTGTAGGAGTTCCTTATATATTTTAAATACTACCCATTATCGTATATACGGTTTGCAATATTTTTCTCCCATTCCCTAGGTTCCTTTTCATTGTATTGATTGTTTCTGTTGTACACAGAAGTGTTTTTATTTGATGTAGTCTCACTTTATTTTTGCTTATGTTTCCTGTGCTTTTGATGTCAAAAATATCATTGCCAAGACCAGTGTCAAGGATCTTTTTCCCTGTTTTCTCCTAGGATTTCAAAGCTTCAGGTCTTATGTGCAAGTCTTTAATCCATTTTGAGTTAATTTCTATGTATGGTTGAAGACAGTGATCCTTTTTCATTCTTTCGCATGTGAATATCCAGTTTTCCCTGCACAATTTATTGAAATGATGATTATTTTCCCCATTGGGTATGTTGACACCCTTGTCATATATTAGTTAATTATATATATCTGTGCTGTTTTATTTCTGGGCCTCTACTCCATTTCATTGGTCTATGTGTCTGTTTTTAAGCATACCATTTTGATTACTATAGCTTTGTAATATAGTTTGAAACCAGCAAGTGTAATGCCTCCAGGTTTGTTCTTCTTTCTCAATATTGCCTTGGCCATTCAGATTCTTTTGGAGTTTCATTCGAATTTTAGAATTGTTTCCTCTATTTCTGTGAAAATGCCATTTAAATTTTGATAGGAATTGCAATGAATTGTAGATCATTTTGGTTAGTATGGACATTTTTACAATATGAATTCTTTCAATCTAAGAACATGTGCTATCTCTCAACTTATTCATGTCTTCTTAAATTTCTTTCATGTTTAAAACTTTCAGTGTACAGTTTTTTACATCCTTCATTAAATTAATTCCTAAGTGTTTTATAATTTTTGATACAAAGAGGATTATTTTCTTTATTTTTAGATAGTTGTTTACTTTTTTTTTCCAGTGCCTACAAATTCACCATAAATCCTAGACTATATACCTCCTTCTACTAATAGTCATTGTTTTAAGAAAGAAAGAAAAAGCTACAAACACAATGAATGTTAAGAGTTAGAAAGGGATGCAGGGATAAAATTCACAAAAAACAAATAAGATATTTTCCCCTATCATTTTAATTTATTTTATATGATGAGGTTTCTGCTCTTTTCAGAGCTCTCTCATTTTAGAATAAAATATATTGTCAACTGCATTAATTTTCTATTGATGTAAGAAATTATCACAAATTTGGTGACTTAAGATAATGCAAAAGTACCATCTCATAGCTTTTTAGGTCATAAGCCTGGTGGGCTTTGGTTTTTTTTTCTGCCTCTGTCTCACAAGGACAAAAATCATAGTGACTGCAGATTTCTGTTCATTTCTGGAAGTTGTAGAGAACTATTTTGAGAAACATTCTGATTTTTGCCAGAATTCTGTTCCATACATATGTAGGAGTCCC
>JAQQAC010002594.1:10146710-10177507 GCA_029783875.1 Phataginus tricuspis | reverse complement strand
GGCATAGGCATCTTGGAGGCGAGAGGGTGGCAAATGGGAAGGCATTATCCTGTCTACAAAACTTCTGATTTATGACAATTAGTTATTCAGCATTCATAATATTCTAAATACAGCAGTTACTCAAATTCTACCAAACTTCTGTATACTCTGTAAGTAATCTTAAGTATAGTTTATGCTCCTATGCTGAAAAAGCAAAGCAGAACTTTGAAGGTATGTTTTCATTATTTCTTACTGACATAAGCTCACTTCAATTTGTTTCTAATAAAATCTTGTGGTTGAGATATGAGAACTGTTCTGAAAATGTGCACTGAGATGGAAAACTGTCTTTCTGAACTTTTTCCTACACTAAAAAAAGACTTCACAATATAGTTGAAATAGGAATTGCTACAATCTCTGAAAGCATATACTCTACAATGAAAACTTAATTTGATCTTTACCAAATAACTTGACTGGAAAACACAGTTCAGGAGGCCATACTGAACAATGAATTTCATTTATATAGAAATAAAATGGCTAAGAGTACAACTATTATCTCTATTTCATACACCATACTGATGTTATGATTTTAGGTAATGGCGTTTTTCTGCCTAGTATTGAATGCAATTTTAAAGTTGTCAAAGTCAAAAATACTTTAGAATAAAGATAATCTCTAAAAATTATAGTTTATGTCACACTGAAATCTCAGGCTGATAGCTTTCCTTACAAATATAGTAATCTTATTTTTTTCTCATTATATTCAATTAATAAATATTAGACAACTTCAATGCCTCTACTATTATCAGGATTACAAATCACGTAAATAGAACTGTTATAAAGTCGTCAAGATAATAATCATATAAAAACTACTTTCACAAGGTGATCTCAATATACAGCAGCCTGTTTTTTTCCTGAAAATATACATAGTATGATGCACCTTATAATTGCATGAATTCCATTTTTTGAAAAAAAAATACATGTATGCAATACTACAGCTTTGTTTACCAATGCTAAGATTTAAAAACTAAATTCATATTGCACATTACATTTCTAGAAAGAGGATAATTTTGCCAATTGTACAAAATGTAAAAATCATAAAACTGAACTAGTCCAGAAACATATTAGCAGTATTGAATAGCTCACAACAGAATAGTACCCCTTATCTGTAAGGGATATGTTCCAAGACCCCCAGTAGATGCCTGAAGCCACTGATAGTACTAAAACTATATGTACTATGCTTTTTCCTATATGTATGTATAACACAGTATGTATTACTGCATCTAATTTACAAACTAAACATACATACCTAAAGTTTAATTTGTAAATTAGACACAGTAAGATATTAACAGTAATAATAAAAGAGAATTATAACAATATACTGTAATAAAAGGTGAGGGTGGTCTCTCTCAAAATATCTTATTATACTGTAACGCACCCTTCTTGATAATGTGAGTTTGTAAAATCCCTATGGGATGAAATGAAGTGAGGTGAATGAGGTATGCATTATGATGTAGCATTAGGCTACTAGTGACTTTCTGACAACATGTCAGAAGAAGGACCACTGGTTTTCCAACCATGATTGAGAGTAATTGAAATGGCACACTGAAAATGAAACCACAGAGGGACTACTGTACTATCTTAGTGAGTAGGGATATGGTATCAACTCTAAAAATGATAAAGTTACTAAACAGCTGGAAATAACTCCTAAACAATACTAGCAATTAATTTAGTGACTGTCAGGTTTAAGACATAAACTCTAGAAAAGTATATATACAGATCTTCCTTGATTTGCAATGGGATTACATCCCAATAAACCCACCTCAGTTGAAAATATCATAAATAAAAAATGCATTTAATGTACCTAACCTACTGAACACCATAGTTACACATACTACATAAAATGTGCTCAGAACACTTACATTAGTGTAGAGTTCGGCAAAATCATCTATTTTATAATAAAGCATTGAATATCTTATGTAATTTATTAAATATTGTACTGGAAATGAAAAACAGAATGGTTGTATGGGCACAGAATAGTTGTAAGTGTTATTGGTTATTTACCCTCCTGATCACCTGGCCGACTGGGAGCTGCGGCTCACAGCTGTGCCCAGCATCAGGACAGAGTATCATACCACATTTTGCTAGCCTGGGAAATGATCAAAATATAAAATCTAAAGTATGTGTATTGCTTTTCTACCTTGTAAAGTTGAAAAATCCTAAGTCAAAGTATCAAAGTCAGAGACCATCTGTGTATACTATTATGGGCATGAAAAGTTCCTGAGAGACTGAAAGTAGATGGTATTGAAGAAAACCTCAGTCCAGAGCATGCAGTGAAGGAGCAAGAAGCATGCAGAATAGAAATCAAGGAGAATTGACAGGGTCGTTGTCTGAAGTACCTGAGCAAGAACAATTAGGCAACCACTTCTCTCCCAAGAAGCCACATAAGTCTCCGTCCTGTGTTGGGCCATAAGTAAAGGTGCGAAGGTGGCAAAAACACAAAGAGTAAGTAGAAAACCTTGGACACAGACCTACAAAAGGGATTGTCTCAGCCAGTGAAACAATTTGGTCTTCAGTATGTGAAGACCAAATGTCGAAGCACTCCACTTAGTGGCACCTATCTTTCCCTCTTATTGGAAACAGTTCAGAGAGCGAGCCCTAACAACAGCTGCCACTCCCCCTGCCCAAGTGGGCTAACAATACACACACACTAGAGTCTAACAGTTATGTGACTATGTGTCTGGTTTTCCCAGGAGTTTGATCTATGCCTATAGCTCTGTTGTCCCAGTCAATTAGCATTTATTTTGAAACAGTGGCCTAGTGTGAGTGAAACATCAAATGATTACTCTAGGAAGAAATCTCAATTATAAAGATAAGCACAAAATCAAGTACTAACAAACATTTGAGGAAAGACAACTCAATTAAGAGGATTTTTTAGAATTCATAACCAAAGAAAGTTTAAATTATCTGTGAAAAGATAATTCAGAATCATAGCTTAAAATCAGAATACTTAATGTCCTGAGACATTAAATAAGTTAAAGTACATAAAACACTATAAAATGTGGGATAAAATAAAAACAGAAATTCATGAAAAATACAAATAGAGATAGAAATAACTTTTCAGATTGTAGAATAAAAATATAAATACAAGGTTTGAATAGCAGATTGAAAGCTTTTGCATGAGAGTGAGCTGGAAAAGGGAACAAATTATACTCTGAGAACTTACAACAAAGACATGAAGAGTTTGAAGACCCTGAAAGTGTGACCTAGAGATTAGAAGTTCCAACGTTAGCTAGCTAAAAAATAAAGAAAATGTTTCTGAGAATTAGAGAAAGGCATACGAACTTAGACTTAGAGGGCTAGATCCAAGCAGAACAAATAAAACAGGAAAGCAAACAAGTAAAACCCTCATATAGATTCAACTGAATGAAAATTAAAAAGACAAAGAAAAAATACTGAATGATTCAACAAAAGGAAAAAATTACATTGACAGAAGAATGCTCAATACCAGGATGAGACACAAGAAGACCACTAAATAATATGAAAGACAAAGAACTCCCAAAAAGAAGTAGAGAAGGCACCTATAGAGAGATGAAACAATTTGAGGACCAAACTGTCAGCAGTGACAACGGAAGTTTGAAGTCAATGGAACAAATCTTTAAAGTGTTAAGAGAAATTAAAAAGCAAATAGGACATTACAGCCAGTACAACTATATTACAAGAATAAGGATGGAATTTTTTTAATATATTTTTTAATTTGTTCAAAATTAAGCTCCTGATGATCTCTCCAAAATCATCAGCCCTTACATTTGTCTCCATCTCAGTTAACGGCAAATATCCCGATAGTTTGGACCTAAACCTCAAAGTCTTCCTTGGCTTTTCCTTTGTCTCACGGCCTACATCAGAACCACTGGTATATCCTATCTGCTTTGCCTTCAAAAAATACATGATGTGACACTTCCCACTGCCCTCACTGCCAGCACTCTGCTTCTAGCTACCATCATCTCTCACTGATATAGTAAAGCCTAGTAATTGTTCCTACTCTTGCTCCTCTCCAGTCTATAATGTACAAAGTGAACCTGCTAAAACAAATTGTATCAACTGTCGATTTAAAACCCTCTAATAGCCTTCCATCTCCCCGTGAAGCACGACCTACCAAACCACGTATCATCTGAATATATGTGACATCTCTGGTCACATCTACTAATCTCCAAATAATTCTTTCTGCTATAGCTTGACTGGCTTCCTTGCCATACATTGAAATTGCCAGGCCCTCTTGCAGTATCTGTTCCCTTTGTCTGCAGCGCTTTTTCATTAGATACCTTCATACTCCCTCAGTTCTTTCTGGTCTTGATTCAAAAGTCATCTTCCCAGTAAGGCTTTCCTTGAATACTCTGTCTAAAATTTCATATCACATTTCTCTGCTTTGATTTTTCTGCTACACAATGTAAGATGTTATATGCAATATATTTTTTGTTTTATCTTACTTACTGTCCTTCTCTCTTCCTAGAATTTTAGCTCCAAGAAAGCAGAGATTTTTGTATATATAACTTATGCCCACCATACAATATATGCTATATGAATGAATGAATCAATGAAAGCATTTGTCACTAAAATTTTCTCACAAATGGGATTTCTAAAAGATATAATTCAAGAAGGAAAATGACCCTATACGGAATATCTGGATGTTAAAAGGAAATGAGGAAAATAATAAATATGGGTGAATCTAAATAGCAATTTATTGCAGATGACAATTTGTAACGTTAAAGAAAAATAAACAAAGCTAAAGCATTGCTCAGGAAAGAAAAGATCTTGAAGAAATATAAACTTTTTAAAGCAACTGTGCATGTTGTAACAACAAGGGTTTACTAAAAAAGCAAAAATTCAATTTCCAAGCCAGTAAAGCAAACAGATGAAATAGGAATGGGGGTGGAGGACGGTGGGAAGGCCCTGAATCATTTCCAAAAAAGTCAAGAAAAAATCACAAATAAATACAGAAAACTGGAAAGCAACGGAAAATACAGATTTTGAAAAAAAGTTATCAAAACAAAATCCATCTATTTCCTGGATATGTTAATAACAAAAGGGATCCACTAAACACATACTGTCAGAGGTTACATGAAAATAAAAGGATGAAGAATGATATACCAGACAAATTCTAACTCCCACCCTAGCAAAAAAAAAAAGGCTGATATAGCTAAAAAGCATGAGGGGCACTGTAACACGATAAAAGGTTCAGCTCAATCAGAAGGCTACAATTTGTAGTCACCTAGTAGTATTGATTCAAAAAATATTAAATATTAAGTAAAAATTTAAAAAACCATGAGGAGTAATTTCAAAATACATCATTATAGTGGAGATTTTAACTCACCACTCAAAGTAATCAATACATTAAGCAAGATATAGAATATGGGAAAATTCAATAAATAAGTTGATCTAGCTGACATCTATAAAGTATTATATCCAACTACTGGCAAATACACATATTTTCAAATGTAAATGGAGTGTCTATGAAAATGCTAATATCACTCTACAAAATGAGTCTTAAGAGATTTCTAAAAATGGGTAACAGGTAGATAACAATTCTTGACTACAAAATTTACAATTTAGTTAATAATCAATAACCAAAAGACTATATTTATTTTCATAAGGCTGCAAATATTTGGAAAATTTAAACACAATTTTGAATAACTTATAGGTCGCAGGAGATATGTAATGTAAATTAGGATATATTCAGAACTGAATGACAGTGAATATTCTGTAAGCAAAGACAAGGAGCAAAAATAGATCAATTCCATTGCTTAACGACACTGAGATTTTGAAACTGTTTACTTATAAACAGAGCAACAGTTGATTAAAACTTCCCAAATCTTTTTTCTTGAAGCTAGAAAGGAACAAACAAATCTGTGATGGAGACTGACAAGGAAATTCAAGAAAGGAATATTACAGATTAACCTCATTCATAAATATATGTGCAACATTCCTTGAGAGAATATTGCAGATCCAACTATGGAAAGAAAAACAAAACTCCTATAAAAAATATTCAAGAATTTTGATAGTAAAAGAATCCTTAAACAAGATGCCAAAAGCAGTAACTGTAAGGGAAAGATGAATTTGTGTGTATAACTATAACAATATGTATAATTATCAAATCTAGCCATAACACATTAATAACTTCTAAAAAAACTAAAAATCAATAATAAAAATAATCTAATAAATAGGCAAGAGACATGAAGAGGCACTTATACGAGGTTATCCAAATGGCAAAAAAAAAAAACACATGAGAAAGTGTTAATTTCATTAGTCATCAGGAAAATGTGTATTAAACCCTCAATGAAATAATCCTAAACCAGAATGGCTAAAATGAAAAAGGCTGATAATACCACATATTCATGAAATTATGGAGCAATTGCAACTCTGTCATACATTACTTGTGGGAATATAAATCACTACTTGGAAAAACTGTTCAGGCAAGATCTATTAAAACTGAACATTCACAGACCCTATGATCCAGAAATTCCACTCCTGGGTGCATAATCAGGAGAAATGTAAATTTATGTGCATTTATCTTTTTTAACCAAAGATGGTATATATATATATATATATGTATATATATATACACCATCTTTATATAAATATAGTATTTACATTTACCAACAAATATCTACAAGAATGTTCATACTAACAGTACTCATAGAGCAATAAACTGCAAACAACCTAATTTTTCACCTATAATAAAATGTATAAAGTTGTGATACATGCTGATATTAAGAATGAAGTAATTATTGCTACCTGTAACAACACGGATTATAATCCACAAATTATAATGTTGAATGAAAGAAGCCAGTAACAAAACAGTACACACCACAGTGCTTAATTTATATATAAGTTGAAAAACAGGGAAAATAAACCAATGGTGACACAGCCAGAGAGTGGTCACTTTGTGGAGATGGCAGTGATTACAAGAGGGACAGGGAAGGTTAAGGATGCTTGTACTGTCCCATTTACTTCATTTCATAATGGTTACATGGTGATTCACTTTATAAAAATGCACTGAGATATAAACTAAAAATTTGTGTATTTTCTATGATTTTTTAATGTGAGAAATGTTTTTTATTTTAAAAAGTGTATGGTGTAGAGTTTATTGACCATAATTAGTAGGTAAAGCCACAAGTCTTCATTGTCTCCTGGAAATATAAATTTCATGTTTCTATTATTTCTTTGTAATATGTTTGTAATAAAAATTACAAATATGATTCCTAAAATGCTAACAGATGGATACATTTAGCTTATGCTGTTATAATTTAGTGTGTTATAAAAATGCTTTTAAATATAATTAATATAATCAAATTTTTATAATTCGACATTTAATTTCTCAAAATGCAAATCACTCTGTAGTGTAGTATAAAAGCACATATAACCTCAAGTTCAGAAAATTAAATCTAAAAACATAGAATAATAGGTTAAGAGAATTGTAATGTATTCAGGTAACCAATGCTGACTCTACAAAGTATGTTACAAAAAATCAATTTTTATCACTTGAAATCTATTGCAATTAGAGAGCAATGCCAAGTCACTGACACACTAATGGGTTACAAAATATTTCAAAAAGAACAAGGAAATTGCTAAGTGTTTTAATTGAAATGGAATTCCAATAAGTATAAAAAATGGGATAATATGAGCTTTCTGTAAAGCTACCAAATAAAACTATCATACAATACAGTGTTGAGCTGTAATAAATTTGTAACATTGTCTACATACACTTTATATAACAATTACCCTACACTGAACTATATTAAACTTTCACTATGTCTTCCAATATACAAGGAGTTGTTTTTCCATGTTCAAGTATTTAAATTTTAATTTAATCTTAGAATAGTGTAGCATTTCCAAAGAGTATCTGCTCTACAAAATTAGATACAGCTTCCTTGAAAAGAATGTGATATCTGACTGAAACACATTTTCCATGCATTCAACTGCAACAATATCCTACATGTAAATGACTAAAATTAAATTAGAAACTAGATTTTCTAATTTCTAGGGTCTTTTTTAATTTTTTTTACAATTTATTTTGGTATCATTAACCTACAATTACATGTGCAATATTATGGTGATTAAACTACCCCCTTCATCAGGTCCCCCCCACCAACATTATTACAATCACTGTCCATCAGCGTAGTGAGATGCGAACCACTACTTGTCTTCTCTGAGTTGTACAGCCCTCCCCATGCCCCCCCTACCTTACATATCCTAATTGTAATGCCCCTTTTACCCTCTTATCCCTCCCTTCCCACACATCTTCCCCAGTCCCTTTCCCTTTGGTAACTATTAGTCCGTTCTTGGGTTCTGTGAGTCTGCTGCTGTTTTGTTCCTTCAGTTTTTTTCTTTGCTCTTATACTCCACATGACTAAAATCATCTGATCCTTGTCTTTTTCGGCTTGGCTTTTTCACTGAGTATAATACCCTCTAGCTCCATCCATGTTGCTGCAAATGGTAGAATTTGTTTTCGTCTTATGGCTGAATAATATTCCATTGTGTATATGTACCACATCTTCTTAATCCATTCATCTACTGATGGACACTTAGGTTGCTTCCATTTCTTGGCTTTTGTAAATAGTGCTGCAATAAACATAGGGGTACATCTCTCTTTTTGAAACTGGGCTGCTGCATTCTTAGGGTAAATTCCTAGGAGTGGGATTCCTGGGTCAAATGATATTTCTATTTTGAGTTTTTTGAGGAACCTCCATACTGCTTTCCACAATGGTTGAACTAATTTGCATTCCCACCAGCAGTGCAGGAGGGTACCCTTTTCTCCACATCCTCGTCAACATTTGTTGTTGTTTGTGTTTTGGATGTTGGCCATCCTCACTGGTGTGAGGTGATATCTCATTGTGGTTTTAATCTGCATTTCTCTGATGATTAGCGATGTGGAGCATCTTTTCATGTGCCTGTTGGCCATCTGAATTTCTTCTTTAGAGAAGTGTCTATTCATGTCCTCTGCCCATTTCTTAATTGGATTATTTCCTTTTTGTTTGTTAAGGTGTGTGAGTTCTTTATATATTTTGGATGTCAACCCCTTATCAGATACATCGTTTATGAATATATTTTCCCATATTGTAGGATGTCTTTTTTTTCAACTGATGGTGTCCTTTGCTGTACAGAAGCTTTTCAACTTGATATAGTCCCATTTCTTCATGTTTGCTTTTGTTTCCCTTGCCCGGGGGGATATGTTCATGAATAAGTCACACATGTTTATGTCCAAGAGATTTTTGCCTATATTTTTTTCTAAGAGTTTTATGGTTTCATGACTTACATTCAGGTCTTTGATCCACCTTGAGTTTACCTTTGTGTATGGGGCTAGACAGTAGTCCAGTTTCATTCTCTTACATGTAGCTGTCCAGTTTTTCCAACACCAGCTGCTGAAGAGGCTCTCATCTCTCCATTGTATATCCAAGGCTCCTTTATCAAATATTAATTGACTGTATATGTTTGGGTTAATGTCTGGATTTTCTATTCTGTTCCACTGGTCTGTGGGTTTGTTTTTGTGCCAGTACCAAACTGTCTTGATTACTGTGGCTTTGTAGTAGAGCTTGAAGTCAGGGAGCATAATTCCCCCTGTTTGATTCCTCCTTCTCAGGATTGCTTTGGCTATTCTATTCGGGGTCTTTTCTGGTTCCATATGAATTTTAGAAGTATTTTTTCCAGTTCATTGAAGAAAGCTGTTGGTAGTTTGATAGGGATTGCGTTGAATCTGTAGATTGCTTTAGGTAGTATAGCCATTTTGACAATATTTGTTCTTCCAAGCCAAGAGCATGGGATGAATTTCCATTTGTTAGTGTCCTCTTTAATTTCTCCTAGGAGTGTCTAGTAGTTTTCAGAGTATAGGTCTTTCACTTCCTTCGTTAGGTTTATCCCTAGGTATTTTATTCTTTTTGATGCAATTATGAATGGAATTGTTTTTCTGATTTCTCTTTCGGTTAGTTCATTGTTAGTGTATAGGAAAGCAACAGATTTCTGTGTGTTAATTTTATATCCTGCAACTTTGCTGAATTCAGATATTAGTTCTAGTAGTTTTGGAGTGGAGTCTTTAGGGTTTTTTATCTACAATATCATGTCATCTGCAAATAGTGACAATTTGACTTCTTCTTTACCAGTCTGGATGCCTTGTATGTCTTTGATTTGTCTGATTGCCATGGCAAGGACCTCCAGTATTATGTTGAATAACAGTGGAGAGTGTGGGCACCCCTGTCTTGGTCCCGATCTTAGATGAAAAGGTTTCAGCTTCTCACAATTACGTATGATGTTAGCTGTGGGTTTGTCATATATGGCCTTTATGATGTTGAGGTACTTGCCGTCTATACCCATTTTGTTGAGAGTTTTAATCATGAATGGATGCTGAATTTTGTCAAATGCTTTTTCAGCATCTATGGAGATGATCATGTGTTTTTTGTTGTTCTTTTTGTTGATGTGGTGGATGATGTTGATGGATTTTCGAATGTTGTACCATCCTTGCATCCCTGGGATGAATCCCACTTGATCATGGTGTATGATCCTCTTGATGTATTTTTGAATTCGGTTTGCTAACATTTTGTTGAGTATTTTTGCATCTACGTTCTTCAGGGATATTGGTCTGTAATTTTCTTTTTTGGTGAGGTCTTTGTCCGGTTTTGGTATTAGAGTGATGCTGGCTTCATAGAAAGAGTTTGGAAGTATTCCTTCCTCTTCTATTTTTTGGAAAACTTTAAGGAGAATGGGTGTTATTTCTTCTCTATATGTCTGGTAGAATTCAGAGGTGAATCCATCAGGTCCGGGGGTTTTGTTCTTGGGTAGTTTTTTGATTACTGATTCAATTTCGTTGCTGGTGATTGGTCTGTTTAGTTTTTCTGTTTCCTGCTTGGTGAGTCTTGGAAGGCTGTATTTTTCTAAGAAGTTGTCCATTTCTTCTAGGTTTTGCAGCTTGTTACCATATAGATGCTCGTAATATTCTCTTATAATTCTTTGTATTTCTGTGGGGTCCATCGTTATTTTTCCTTTCTCTTTTCTGATTCTGTTTATGTTTGTAGATTCTCTTTTTCTCTTAATGAGTCTAGCTAGGGGTTTATCTATTTTGTTTATATATTCAAAGAACAAGCTTTTGTTTTCATTGATTTTTTCTATTGTTTTATTCTTCTCAATTTTATTTATTTCTTCTCTGATCTTTATTATGTCTCTCCTTCTGGTGACTTTGGGCCTTATTTGTTCTTCTTTTTCCAATTTCAATAATTGTGTCCTTAGACTGTTCATTTGGGAATGCTCTTCCTTCTTTAAGTAGGTCTGGATTGCAAAATACTTTCCTCTTTGAACTGCCTTTGCTGTGTCTCACAGAAGTTGTGGCTTTGTGTTGTTGTTGTCATTAGTCTCCATATATTCTTTGATTTCTGTTTTGATTTGGTCGTTAACCCATTGATTCATTAGGAGAATGTTGTTAAGTCTCCATGTATTTGTGAGCCTTTTTGATTTCTTCTAAAATTTATTTCTAGTTTTATACCTTTGTGATCTGAGAAGTTGGTTGGTAGGATTTCAATATTTTTGAATTTACTGAGGTTCTTTTTGTGGCCTAGTATGTGGTCTATTCTGGAAAATGTTCCATGTGCACTTGAGAAGAATGTGTATCCTGCTGCTTTTGGGTGCAGAGTTCTGTAGATATCTGTTAGGTCCATCTGTTCTAGTGTGTTGTTCAGTGCCTCTGTGTCTTTACTTATCCCCTGCCTGGTTGATCTATCCTTTGGAGTGAGTGGTGTGTTAAAGTCTCCTAAAATAATTGCATTGCTGTCCATTTCCTCTCTCAATTCTGTTAGTATTTGTTTCACATATGCTGACGCTCCTGTGTTGGGTGCATATATATTTATAATGGTTGTATCTTCTTGTTGGACTGACCCCTTTATCATTATGTAATGTCCTTCTTTATCTCTTGCTACTTTCTTTGTTTTGAAGTCTATTTTGTCTGACACAAGTACTGCAACACCTGCTTTTTTCTCTTTGTTGTTTGCATGAAATATCTTTTTCCATCCCTTCACTTTTAGTCTGTGTATATCTTTGGTTTTGAGGTGAGTCTCTTCTAAGCAGCATATAGATGGGTCTTGCTTTTTTATCCACTCTGTTTCTCTGTGTCTTTTGATTGGTGCGTTCAGTCCATTTACATTTAGGGTGATTATCGATAGATATGTACTTATTGCCATTGCTGGCTTTAGATTCGTGGTTACCTCTGGACTAGTGGAGCAACAGCGCCACCTACAGCATTCACACAGAAACCACTCCCAGTGGGCGTTTATTATTTTTTATTTTTTATTTTTTTAGGTGTTGCTGCTTTTACTTTTTCCTTTTCTTTCTCTCTCCTTTTATTATTATTATTAGTATTTTTTTCTCTTCTTTCTTCTCTTTCCTTTTTAAAGTCATAAAGAGCCCTGCTGACATATGTGACAACTACCAACGACCAATTCTATAGCCATGAGAAGACAGAGGAATATGGTACAGACAAAGCTTCAGACACACACAACCCCTGAGAGAGAACCTGAAGGAATGGACATGCACAGTCTTCCTGAAAAAGAATTCAGAATAAAAGTCATAGCCATGCTGATGGATCTACAGAAAAATGTACAAGAGCTCAGGGAGGAAATGAGGAAAGACTATGCAGAAATGAGACAAGCCATTGACGGGCTTAACAGCAGATTGAATGAGGTACAAGACACTGTCAGTGAAATACAAAACAGAGAACAGGAATACAAAGAAGTTGAGGCAGAGAGAGATAAAAAAAGAGAGAAATCAGGAAAACAATTCCACTCACAATTGCATCAAAAAGAATAAAATGCCTAGGAACAAACCAACTGAGGAGGTGAAAGACCTTTACCCTGAAAACCACAAGACACTCATGAGAGAAACAAAAGAAGCCATCAATACATGGAAATACATCCCATGGTCCTGGCTAGGAAGAATTAATATTGTCAAAATGGCCATCCTGCCTAAAGCAATCTACAGATTCAATGCAATTCCTATCAAAATACCAATGGCATTCTTCAAAGACCTAGAACAAATAGTTCTAAAATTCATATGGAACCACAAACGACCCCAAATAGCCAAAGCAATCCTGAGGAAGAAGAGTAAATCTGGTGATATTATACTCCCCGATGTCAAGATCTACTGCAAAGCCACAGAAAACAAGACAATTTAGTACTGGCACAAGAACAGATCCATAGATTAGTGGAACACAACAGAGAGCCCAGATATAAACCCAAGGATATATGGTCAATTAATATATGATAAAGGAGCCACAGACATACAATGGGGAAATGACAGCCTCTTCAACAACTGGTGCAGGCAAAACTATACAACTACATGTAAGAGTATGAAACAGAATTACTGTCTAACTCCACACACAAAAGTAAACTTGCAATGGATCAAAGACCTGAATGTAAGTCATGAAACCATAAACTCTTAGAAGAAAACATAGGCAAAAATCTCTTGAATACAAACATGAGCAACTTTTTCCTCAGCACATCCTCTCAGGCATGGGAAACAAAAGCAAAAATGAACAAGTGGGACGACATCAAACTAAAAATCTTCTGTACAGCAAAGGACACCATCGGTAGAACAAAAAAAATCCTACAGTATGGGAGAATATATTCAAAAATGACATATGTAACAAGGGGTTAATATCCAAAATATATGAAGACTCACACACCTCAACACCCAAAAAGAAAATAACCCAATTAAAAAATGGGCGGAGGATCTGAACAGACACTTCTCCCAAGAAGAAATTCAGATGGCCAACAGGCACATGAAAAGATGCTCCACATGGCTAATCATCAGGAAAATGCAAATTAAAACCACAATATGGTATCACCTCACACCAGTAAGTATGGCCAGCATCGAAAAGACTAGGAACAACAAATGCTGGCAAGGATGCAGAGAAAAGGGAACCCTCCTACACTGCTGTTGGGAATATAAATTAGTTCAACCATTGTGGAAAGCAATAAGGAGGTTCCTCAAAAACTAGAAGATAGAAATACCATTTGACCTGGGAATTCCACTCCTAGGAATTTACTCAGAGAACAAGATCCCAGATTCAAAAATACATATGAATCTCTGTGTTTATCACAGCACTATTTACAATAGCCAAGATATGGAAGCAACCTAAGTCTCCATCGGTAGATGAATGGATAAAGAAGTTGTGGTACATATTCACAATGGAATATTATTCAGCCATAAGAAGAAAACAAATCCTACCATTTGCAACAACATGGATGGAGCTGTAGGGTGTTATGCTCATTGAAATAAGCCAGGCAGAGAAAGACATGTACCAAATGATTTCCCTCATTTGTGGAGTATAACAATAAAGCAAAACTGCAGAAACAAAACAGCAGCAGATTCATAGACTGCAAGAAGGAACTAGCAGTTACCAAAGGGGAGGGGTGGAAGAGGATGGGTAGGGATGGAGGGAGAAGGGGATTGAGCGGCATTATGATTGGCACACATGGTATGGTGGGGTCACAAGGAAGACAGTGTAGCACAGAGAAGACAAGTAGAGACTCTGTGGCATCTTACTATGTTGATGGACAGTAACTGCAATGTGTGTGGGGGGATCTTGATAATATGGGTGAAAGTAGTAACCATAATGTTTTTCATGTGAAACCTTTGTAAGAATGTATATCAATTATGCCTTAATAAAAAGAAATTAGAATGCAATTCTTATAAGCACCCCCAACCCCACAATATTTTTGTTCTTTCTCCTTTAAGATTAATTTCCCCACAGTATATATTGGGAAGGCAGGATGGATATGTCTCACATTCTTTTTTCCACAGCATGGTGGACCCTCCATTCACTCTCAGAATTTTAGGAGCTGGGGGGAAGGGCAATAGGGAGTCATTGTTTAATGAGTGTAGAGTTTCAGTTTGGGAAGATGAAAAGAGTTCTGATGAGGGATAGTAGTGATGGCTGCAGAACATTATAAATATATTTAATACTACTGAACTGTGCACTTAAAATTGGTTGAGATGATTAATTTTATGTTATGTGTGTTTTACCAAATTAAAAAACAAATACAAGAGAACTTAGCACTATGCACCAAAAGATTTTGTTTAAATCCATTAAAAAGCATACAGCTAAATCTCCATTTGATATAACTATGATCCTATCCTTTGCGGCCTTGGACTCTGGAAATTATACTTCTTTGTTTCTCAAGGACCTTAAGGCTAATAAAAACTAGTTCCATTACTAAGTAAAATCTTATCTGAATTAAATATTTCATGAAGCAAGGTTTCTTTGTTGATGGGAGGGATTTATTTTTTTAATACAAAGACCAATGCCTTTGTGACCCCTTTACCTGTTCTCTAAACTTCCTCATAATCTACAAGTATGAAAAGTGTAGAAGGACACTGACCACAATCACTAAGAAGGTAAAACTGTGCAATTTTAGCTTATTTTTCTTGATTGTTATCTTCATCTTTAATCATAAGAAAGCTTGCTATAGATTGCTTCAAAACAACAGCATATGAACCAGGGCTACTTCTGAGTTTTACTAACTTCTTTGCCAAGTTATTTTTATTTATTTGTTTATGATACTGATGTGTAGTTGATATACAACATTATATTTGTTAAGTACACAGCACAGTGATTCAGCATATATACATATTATTAAATCTCCATCACAACTAGTGCGGTTACTATGTCAACATAGGAAGATGTTACAGAACCACTGACTATATTCTCCATTCTGCCCTTCCATCCCTGTGACCAACTTATAGTATGATGGAGAGTTTGTGCCTCTTTAGTCTCCTCACCCACCACAACCCTTTCTCCAGGGTAAGCACCAGTCACCTCTCAGTGTCTATGAATTTACTGTTGTTTTATTCATTTTGTTTTGTTTTAAGATTTCACATACTGTTAAAATTATATGGCAGCTGTCTTTCTCCACAAGGCTTATTTCATTTAGCATGATACCCCCTCCACATTGTCATGAATGGCAGGATTTCCTTCTTTTTACTGGATGAGTAATATTCTATTGTATATGTGTACCACACCTTCTTTACCAATTCATCTACTGATGGCCACTTTGGTTGCTTCCATATGTTGAGTATTCTAAATAATATGGCAATAAACAAAAGGGTGAACATTTCTTTTCAAATCAGAGATTTTGTTTTCTTTGGTTAAATTTCTAGAAGTGGGGTTACTGGGTTGTTTGGTATTTCTGTTTTTACTTTTTGAGGAACCTCCATATTGCTTTCCATAGTGGCTGCACCAATTTATATTCCCACCAATGGTGTAGAAGGATTCAGTTTTCTCCATATTCTCACCAACATTTCTTATTTTTTCTCTTTTGGATAGATGCCATCTTTGCTCTGTTCTTAAATAACATATAAGCCAATTCACATTTAAAAAGCACATGCTGGAGAATTAACTATGATTTCTCAATCATTGATTTACTTGAGGAAAATAATACAATTCAGATTCTCACCAACTTTGGACTTTCCGTCTCAAATAATTATTAATTCAACTTTTCTCTGCCTACTTCCATTTTTGCCTTTAAAGTACTGGAACTAAAGAACATTTTTTATCTCCTTTATGTACCACAATCCTATCTGAAAAACAATTCTTAAATCTCTTGGATGTGGAACGATTAAAGATGGCAGTATGAGAGGTGAGATAAAGACTTCCTCCTAAAACCACATATAATACAAAAATATAATTAATACAACTAATCCTGTAAGAGCAACAGGAAAGAGGACTGGGTCAGACTTCATACACCTGGAAAAAAGAGCAGACCTCAGAGAACAGGGTAACATATGAAAGCTGTGGCCCAGCGGGAACCAAGCCCTTCCCCCACCCCAGCTCACCAGCTGGAGGAAGAGAAACAGAGCAGGGAGGGAGTGGAGGCCTGGGACATCTGAAAACCTAACTCAGGAGATCTGCTCTGGGAGCACAAACATACATTACATGGTACTTGCAGGATACTCTTGTGATTATGGGGTTGGAAACCTAAGACAGGCAGAATTCCTGGAGAGACTGAGGTTCCAGCCACTTGTGGAAAGCAGGGATCCATATCCAGCTCTTCTGGGACAAAAGAAGGTGGGCGGTCTGAGAGACTTTCTAACAAGGAAGTCCTTAGCAAGAGGGCTGCTAAAGGGGCAAGGATTGCACAGAGCTTACTGCTCAGGAGAGAAGACAGGTAGAAAAAAATAGTCCGGGTGCACTCTGCCCAGCAGGTTGGGAGCTTTGCCATATAGACTCTCATATTTAAGGAAGAAAAAGAAATCTTCCTCCTTAGATGATCTTCAGGTACTCCAGGTTCCTGGCTGGCTACACAGCCCCAAGGACCCGCTCCATGATACGCAGCCTACTACACCTCTCTCGTGGCCAGCCCCACCAGTCTCACAAACTGGCAAACACTACTGTGCTGTTAGCCCAGCCAGAGGGAAGATCTTTCTACAGCAACTACAAACAAAAAAAATGGAGGCTTAACCTGTGTGCTCGGCCCCCTGGTTCAGGTACTTGAGACAGGCATAGCAGCCGGGATGCAGGAAACAGCTCTTTCCTACCCCCAGGCACCAATACCACTCCCCTATGACCCCCGACTTTGCTTTAGGGGCTGAGCAGCTCCAGGGAGTAGAGCAACTGGGCACTAGAGGGCGCCATATACAAATATGAAACGCCAAAGGAACCTGGTACAAAGAAAAATTATTAATACAACTCCTGAGAAAGTTTTAAATGACATCGACCTCATGAATTTTCCTGAAAGGAATTTCAAAATAAAAATCATTAACACACTCATAGAGGTACAGAAAGATATTCAATAACTAAGGAATGAATTATGGTTGGAGATCCAATCACTGAAGAACATAATGGAGGGTATTAAAAGCAGATTGGATACGGTGGAAGAGATGATAAATGAAATAGAAACTAGAGAAGAGGAATACAAAGAAGCTGAGGCACAGAGAGAAAAGATCTCTAAGAATGAAAGAATATTGAGAGAACTGTGTGACCAATTCAAATAGAACAATATTCGAATAATAGGGATACCAGAAGAAGAAGAGAGAGAAAAAGGGACAGAAAGTTCCTTGAGATGGTAATTGCTGAAAACTTACCTAATCTGGGGAAAGAGATAGTCTCTCAGGCCATAGAGATGCACAGATCTCCCAACAAAAGGGACCCAAGGAAGACAACACCAAGACATATAGTAATTAAAATGGCAAAGATCAAGGATAAGGACAGACTATTAAAATCAGCTAGAGAAAGAAAAAAGATCACATACAAAGGAAAGCGAATCAGATTTCTCAGCAGAAACCTTACAAGCCAGAAGGGAGTGGCATGATGTATTTAATGCAATGAAGCAGAGCCTTGAACCAAGAATACTTTATCTGGCAAGACTATCATTTAAATTTGAAGGAGGGATTAAACAATTTTCAGATAAGCAAAAGCTGAGAGAATTAACCTCCCACAAACCATCTCTACAGTGTATTTTGGAGGGATTGCTAAAGATGGAAGTGTTCCTAAGGTTTAATAGCTGTCACCAAAGGTAATAAAACCACAGTAAAGAAAGTAGAACAGCTAATTACTAAGCAAATGCAAAATTAAATTAACTATACCCAAAATCAATCAAGGGATAGACAAACAGTACAGTATATGTACCTAATATATAAAGAATAGAGAAGGAAGAAAAAAGAAAGGACCTTTAGGTTGTGTTTGTAATAGCAAATTAAGTGAGTTAAGTTAGACTCTTAGATAGTAAGAAAGTTAACTTTGAAAATTTGGTAAACACGAATCTAAAGCCTGCAATGCCAATAAGTACATACCTATGGATAATCACCCTAAATGTAAATGTACTGAATGCAATCAAAAGACATAGAGTCACTGAATGGATAACAAAACAAGACCCATCTATACGCTGCCTACAAGAGACTCACTTTAAATCCAAAGACATACACAGACTAAAAGTAAAGGGATGGAAGAAGATATTTCATGTAACTAATAGGGAGAAAAAAACAGGAGTCGCAGTACTTATATCAGACAAAATAGACTTCAAAGCAAAGAAAGTCACAAGAGACAAAGAAGGATATTACATAATGATTAAAGGGTCAATCCAACAAGAAGATATAACCATTATAAATATCTATGCGCCCAAAACACAGGAGCACTTACATATGTGAAAAAAAGACTTAAAGAATAAAGAGGAGAAATAGAATGCAATGCATTCATTCTAGGAGATTTCATCACTCCACTCACTCTGAGGGACAAATCAACCAGACAGAAAATAAGTAGGGAGACAGAGGTACTGAACAACACAACAGAACATATGGACCTAACACACAACTACAGAACTCTACACACAAAAGCAGCAGAATCCACATTCTTCTCAAGTGCACATGGAACATTTTAAAAAATATATCATATACTAGGCCACAAAAAGAGCCTTGGTAAATTCAAAATTATTCAAATTGTACCTATCAGTTTCTCAGACCACAAAGGTATGAAACTAGAAATAAATTATGCAAAGGAAATGAAAAATCTGACAAACACATGGAGGGTTCACAACATACTATTAAATAAACAATGTATCAATCACCAAATAAAAACAGAGATCAAGCAATACATGGAGGAAAATGACAACAATAATTCAACACTGCAAAATCTGTGGGATGCAGCGAAGGCTGTGCTAAGAGGAAAGTATATTGCAATACTTTTCTACCTCAGGAAAGAACAATAATCACATATGATCAAGCTAAATTCACAATTAACAAAACTCTGAAAAGAAGAAATGAGGCCCAAAGTCAGTAGAAGGAGGGACATAATAAAGATAAGAGCAGAAATAAATAAAATCGAGAGTAATAAAACAATAGAAAGAATCAATGAAAGCAAGAGCTTGTTCTTTGAGGAAATAAACAAAATAGATGAACCCCTAGCCAGTCTCATCAAGAAAAAAAGAAAGTCTCCACACATAAACAGAATCAGAAATGAGAAAGGAAGAATCACTATGGACACCACAGATATATGAAGAATTATGAGAGAATACTATGAAAAATAATATTCTAACAAACTGGATAACCTAGAAGAAACAGACAACTTTCTAGAAAAATACAACCTACCAAGGCTGACACAGGAAGAAACAGAAAATCTGAATAGACGAATTATCAGCAATGAAATTGAACTGGGAATCAAAAACCTACCTAAGAACAAAACCCCTGGACCAGACGGCTTCACTGCTGAATGTTATCAAACATTTAGTGAAGACCTAATACCCATTCTCCTTAACGTTTTCCAAGGAGTAGAAGAAGAGGGAATACTTCCATACACTTCTATGAGGCCAGCATCACTGTAATACCAAAACCGGGCAAACACACCACAAAAAAAAGAAAATTACAGACGAATATCACTGATGAACATAGAGGCAAAAATACTCAACAAAATATTAGCAAACCGAATACAAAAATACAACAAAAAGATCACCCATCATGATCAAGTAGGATTTATTCCAGGGATGCAAGGATGGTACAACATTCAAATATCCATCAACATCATTCACCACCTTAACAAAAAGGACAAAAACCACATGATCATCTACATAGACGCTGAGAAAGCATTTAAGAAAATTCAACATCTATTCATGATAAAAACTCTCAACAAAATGGGTATAGAGGGCAAGTACCTCAACATTATAAAGGCCATGTATGACAAACCCACAACCAACATTATACTTAACAGCAAGAAGCTGAAAGCTTTCCTTTACTATAGGAAACAAGACAAGGATGCCCACTATCCTAACTTCTATTCAACATAGTACTGGAGGTCCTAGCCACAGCAATCAGAGAACACAAAAAAATAAAAGGCAATCAGATTGACAAGGAATAAATCAAACTGTCCCTGTTTGCAGATGACATGATATTATACACAAAAAACCCTAAAGAATCCACTCCAAAACTACCAGATACAATATATGAATTCAGCAAAGTTGCAGGATACAAAATTAATACGCAGAAATCTGTTGCATTCCTATACACTAACAATGAACTGGCAGAGAGAAATCAGGAAAACAATTCCATTCGCAGTTGCATCAAAAAGAATAAAATACTTAGGAATAAACCTAATGAAGGAAGTGAAAGACCTATACTATGAAAACTACAAGACACTCATGAGAGAAATTAAAGAAGATACCAATAAATGGAAACACATCCCAAGCTCATGGATAGGAAGAATTAATATGGTCAAAATGGCTATGCTGCCTAAAGCCATCTACAGATTCAATGCAATTCCTATCAAAATACCAACAGCATACTTCAACGAACTAGAGAAAATCATTCTAAAATTCATATGGAACCACAAAAGACTCCATTCATATGGAACCACAAAGGACCTCAAACAGCCGTAACAATCCAGAGAACAAAGAATAAAGCTGGCGGGATTATGCTCCCCAACTTCAAGCTCTACTACAAAGCCATAGTAATCAAGACAATTTGGTACTGGTAGAACAGACCCATACACCAATGGAACAGACTAGAGAACTCTGATATAAACTCAACTATATATGGTCAATTAATATATGAAGAAGGAGCCATGGATATACAATGGGAAAATGACAGCCTCTTCAACAGCTGGTTGTTGGCAAAACTGGACAGCTACATGCAAGAGAATGAAACTGGATTATTGTTTAACCCCACACACAAAAGTAAACTCGAAATGGATCAAGGACCTGAATTAAGTAATGAAACCATAAAAGTCTTAGAAAACAACATAGGCAAAAATCTCCTGAATATAAGCATGAGCAACTTCTTCCTGAATGCATCTCCTCGAGCAAGGGAAACAAAAGCTAAAATGAACTCACTGGACTTCATCAAATTAAAAATTTCTGTAAGGCAAAGGACACCATCAACAGAACAAAAAGGCATCCTATAGTATGGGAGAATATATTTGTAAATGACATATCCAACAAGGCGTTAATATCCAAAATATATAAAGAATTCACATGCCCAACACCCAAAAAGCAAATAACCCAATTAAAAAATGGGCAGAGGATATGAAGAGACAGTTCTCCAAAGAAGAAATTCAGATGGCCAACAGACACATGAAAACATGCTCCACATCACTAATCATCAGGGAAATGCAAATTAAAACCACAATGAGATATCATCTCACACCAGTAAGGATGGCCAGCATCCAAATGACAAAAAACAACAAATGCTGGTGAGGATGAGGAGAAAGGGGAACCCTCCAACACTGTTGGTGGGAATGTAAGCTAGTTCAACCATTGTGGAAAGCAATATGGAGGTTCCTCAAAAAACTAAAACTACAGGGAGCTCTGGGAAGATGGCGGCGTGAGCAGGGCAGCGAAAATCTCCTCCCAAAACCATATATATTTATGAAAATACAACAAATATAACTATTCCTAAAAGAGAGACCAGAAGATACAGGACAGCACTCAGCCAGCATCTACACCTGAGAGGACTTGGCACGGTGCAAGGTGGGTAAGATACAGAGCTGCAACCCAGCAGAACCCAAGCACTCCCCCACCCGAGCGCACCAGCGGGAGGAGAGGATTCAGAGCCGGGAGGGAGTGGAAGTACACGCCCACAAAATAACCAGCCCTGGTGATCAGCACCAGGAGCGCTGACACACATCATGCGGTGTATCGGAGATTAGAGACACAGAGGGTGCAGGATCTGGGCCTGGGAACGCACTGGGTCCTCAAAACTGGCTCCCTAGCTAAAGGAAAGCATGTGCTTTTTTTTGACAGTCTTAAAGAGATAGGGGCCCAATGGAATTACAGTATCTTTCCAGCACACTTGGCCCAGCAGGCTGGGAGTCCAGGGGAATTTCGGACCCCTTGGCAGGCAAATGGGAAAAAGAAGCCCTACTGAAACTTCCCACAGAGATCAGTAGCTTCACATTTGGTCCCACCCCGGCCATAGCTATAAAGGGCCCTGCGGAGCAGCGCGGCCTCGGCTGCAGAATACTGGAGCAACAGCACCACCTACAGCATCCTCACAGAATCTACTCCCGGCGGAGGTCTTTTGTTTGTTTGGTTGGTTGGTTGGTTGGTTTTTCTCTTTTCTTTTCTTTTCTTTTCTTTCTTTTCTTTCTGTTCTCTTTCTCTTTTTTTTTTTAAGTCTTAAAGAGCCCAGTTGACATACGTGGCACCTACCAGCGATCATTTCTATTGCCATGAAAAGACAGAGGAATATGGTACAAACAAAGCTTATCCAGACCCAGACACCAGAGAGGGAGTCTGAAGGGATGGAAATGCACAATATTCCTGAAAAATAATTCAGAATAAAAGTCATAACCATACTGATGGAGCTACAGAAAAATATGCAAGAGCTGAGGGAGGAAGTGAGGGAAGTCAGGAAAGACAATGCAGAAATGAGACAGGCCATCGACGGGCTTAGTAGCAGACTGGATGAGATGCAAGAGACTTTTAATGGAATAGAAAACAGAGAACAGGGATACAGAGAAGCTGAAGCAGAGAGAGATAAAAGGATCTCTAGGAATGAAAGAACATTAAGAGAACTGTGTGACCAAGCCAAACAGAACAATATTCGCATTATAGGAGTAACAGAAGAAGAAGAGACAGAAAAAGGGATAGAAAGTGTCTTTGAATAAATAATTGCTGAAAACTTTCCCACACTGGGGAAGGAAATAGTCTCACAGTCCATGGAAGCCCACAGATCTCCCAACACAAGGGACCCAAGGAAGACAACACCAAGACACATAATAATTAAAATGGCAAAAATCAAAGATAAGGACAGAGTATTAAAGGCAGCTAGAGAGAGAAAAAAAGATCACCTACAAAGGAAAACCCATCAGACTTCTCAACAGAAACCTTACAGGCCAGAAGAGAATGGCATGATATATTTAACGTAATGAAACAGAAGGGCCTCGAACTAAGAATATTGTATCCAGCACGATTATCATTTAAATATGACGGAGGGATTAAACAATTTCCAGACAAGCGAAAGCTGAGAGAGTTTGCCTCCCATAAACCACCTCTACAGGATATCTTAAACGGACTGCTCTAGAAGGAAGCACTCCTAAGGCTAAAAAGATGTCACCACAAAAAATAAAATTATTGCAAAGAAAGCAGACCATCCAAATACTAACTAAAGGCAAAGAATAAAACACCTAGTATATAAAGAATGGAGGAGGAAGAATAAGAAGGGAGAAAAATAAAGAAACATCAGACTGTGTTTACAATAACTTAACAAGAAAGTTAAGTTAGATTGTCAGATAGTAAAGAAGCAACCCCTGAACCTTTGGTAACGACGAATCTAAAGCCAGCAATGGCAATAAGTACATATCTATTAATAATCACCCTAAATGTAAATGGACTGAATGCACCAATCAAAAGACACAGACTAACAGAATGAACAAAAAAGCAAGACACATTTATATGCTGCTTACAAGAGGCTCACCTCAAACCCAAAGATATACACAGACTAAAAGTGAAGGAATGGAAAAAGATATTTCATGCAAACAACAGGGAGAAAAAAGCATATGTTGCAGTACTTGTATCAGACAAAATAGACTTCAAAACAAAGAAAGAAGCAAGAGATAAAGAAGGACACTACATAATGATAAAGGGGTCGGTCCAACAAGAGGATAGAACCATTATAAATATATATGCACCCAACACAGGAGTGCCGGCATATGTGAAACAAATACTAACAGAGTTAAAGGAAGAAATAGAAAGCAATGCATTCATGCAGCAGCCCAGTTTGAAAAAGACATATGCACCCCTATATTTATTGCACCACTATTTATAATAGCCAAGAAATAGAAGCAGCCTAAGTGTCCATCAGTAGATGAATGGATAAAGAAGATGTGGTGTATATACACAAGGGAATATTATTCAGCCATATGAAGAAAAGAAATCCTACCCTTTGCAACAACATGGATGGAGCTAGAGGGTATTATGCTCAGTGAAATAAGCCAGGTGGAGAAAGACAAGTATCAAATGATTTCACTCATCTGTGGAGCATAAGAACAAAGCAAAAACAGAAGGAACAAAACAGCAGCAGACTCACAGAACCCAAGAACGGACTAATAGTTACCAAAGGGAAAGGGACTGGGGAAGATGGGTGGGAAGGGAGGGATAAGGAGGAAAAAGGGGCATTACGATGAGCAGATGTAATATTGGCGGAGCATGGGGAGGGCTGTACAACTCAGAGAAGACAAGTAGTTATTCTGTAGCATCTCACTACGCTGATGGACAGTGACTGTAATGGGGTTGGTGGGGGGGACCTGATGAAGGGGGTAGTTTAATAACCATGATATTGCATATGTAATTGTAGATTAATGATACCAAAATAAATTATAAAAAAACTAAAAATAGAAATACCATTTCACCCGGGAATCCCACTCCTTGGAATTTACCCAAAGAATACAACTTCTCAGATTCAAAAAGACATATGCACCCCTATGTTTATTGCAGCACTTTTTACAAGAGCCAAGATATGGAAGCAACCTGTCCAATAGTAGATGAATGGATAAAGAAGATGTGGTACATATACACAATGGAATACTATTCAGCCATGAGGAAGAAACAAATCATACCATTTGCAACAACATGGATGGAGCTGGAGGATATTATGCTCAGTGAAATAAGCCAGGCGGAGGAAGACAAGTGCCAAATGATTTCCCTCATTTGTGGAGTATAACAACGAGCAAAACTGAAGGAACAAAATAGCAGCAGACTCAGAGACTCCAAGAAGGCACTAGTCGTTACCAAAGGGGAGGGGTGTGGGAAGGCAGGTGGGGAGGGTGGGAGAAGGGGATTGAGGGGTATTATGTTTAGTACACATGCTGTGGGGGATCAAGGGGAAAACAGTGCAGCACAGAGAAGACAAATAGTGAATCTGTGACATATTACTATACCGATGGACAGTGACTGCATTGGGGTATGGGTGGGGACTTGATAATATGGGTAAATATAGCAACCATATTGTTTTTTCATGTGAAACCTTCATAAGAGTGTATATCAATAATACCTTAAAAATATAAAAAAATAAATAAATCTTTTAGATGTGATAAGCATTATGAGTAGCCAACAGACTTCCAACTGACCATCTCAAAATGCTGATCATTTACATATGTAATGCAAATTGCAAAAACAAATATACAACTAAAATTAAGGATTTATTAGATTGTTCAAAGAGCAGACTATACACAGAAGAAATAAGTAGTGAATTGGAAGAGAAGGTTAAATAAAATACCTACATGATGCATGGGGAAAGAAAAGATGGGAAATGAAGAAGATGTAAAAGAAAACAAAAAAGGATATGTTTAATTGAAAAGGAAAAAGTAGAAACAGGGAGAGGAAAAAAAGAATAATAAAATAGATGCAATATTTGAAGATATAAAGTTTCCAAAACTGCAAGGACGAAAAAAAAGACTTTGAAGTACAAACTCAAGAAGCAGTATATAAACCTATTAAGAAAATATACAGAAAACTATACCTAGGTAGATGATAGTATAACTGTTCACAACCAAAACCAAGGACATTTTAAA
This sequence comes from Phataginus tricuspis, assembly GCA_029783875.1. Lineage (NCBI taxonomy): Eukaryota > Metazoa > Chordata > Mammalia > Pholidota > Manidae > Phataginus > Phataginus tricuspis. Next base: position 10,151,007 of record JAQQAC010002594.1, on the reverse strand, counting down.
GCATCTTGAGAACAAATATATATTAACTTCAAAGAATTAGTACTTAGATGGACCACATTTAGATGTTTCTAAATTCTACACAGAAATAATGAAAGCCAAAATAAAGCTGAATGGTATTTCTAAAGTGCTGAACAATCACCACCAACATAGAATTTTAATCCAAAAACATATGATTAAGTATTTGAGACACACAAAGAACAAAGAGAATTTTCTACTAGTAAATCCACTCTAAAAGTAATACTAAAAGGGTATACTTCAGGCAATGTACATGATCACAGATGGTATCTTGAATGAAAAGAAAACAGAACAATGGAATCATAAATATGTAAATGAATAAATCTATATGACAACTGACTGCATGTATACAATAATAATGCCTTTGAGTTGAAAGTATTAATTAATCAAAATACATGAAAATAATGGCAAAAAGTGAGGAAAAGGGTAAATGGAATTAAAATGTTCTAGTGTTCTTATATTATCCAGGAGTAAGGTAAACTTATCAGTTAATAGTTGCTTTGATAAATTAAGGATGTAACACTAGATACACACTTATATAAAAATAAAAGTATAATTTCCAAGCTAATAAGAAAAGATTTTTAAAGTTTTTGAAAATCCTAAAAATACTCAATTCATTAAGGGAAGAAAAGGTAAGGAAAAGAAGGCAGGCAGGTAGAATGAAACAGAAAACACTTAGAAAGTAGCAGATAAAAATAATTCATTAGTAAGAATATAACATGCAAATTTGCTAAAAGGCTCTAGTTAAGAGATAAAGATTCTTAAAATTGAATTTAAAAATAAAAATTTTTTAAATAATGTAAGTTCCATAGAGGAATCAAGAATAGTAACAGTATATGGTAGCCCCTCTGGACACATAAAATATTACTGATAATTATAGCCAGTTTATTTTACTTTCTGTGGTAAGTATTACTGTATACTTTTATTAAATGTTAAAATTCTTTGAGGAAGTATTTTTATTTATATTCTAACAACAGAAGAAAAGGAACCCAAGTATTTGAAAACTGATGATAAATAAAATTTAAAATTATACTATAAACTACAAATTATAATTCCACCCAAGTTAACTTTTAAAAAATGTATATTTTAAACTCCATCAATGTAGGAAATCTCTTTTTACTTTTTACATTCCGAAAGTTAGGTACAAATTAGCTGATTTCACTTGTTGAATGAATGAGTAAATAAATATATTAATGAAAGAATGAAAGTCACATTTAATAATCAACACTCTAAAAGGCAAGTCGGTCCAGTTATAATTCCTTACTTTTGCTGAGATACAATTTATTTGTTTTACTTTAGTGGCTTACATTGTGATGATGAAACTGAGACAGGGACCGTGGGTGTAGTCAGAGTAGGGGGAGGGCCTCCAGAAAAAGCAAGGCAGGATATGTGAAGTCAGAGCAATGTAACTACATGCAAGGGAACCCCCTACTAAAACTCTGTGTTAAACATTCATCTCTACAGTAATTCTTCAGTGAGATCAGTTAATATTCCCCAGATAAAGAAGACTAGCACATGTTTATTTTATGCTAATCATTTATACTCATGTATAAGATTCACTTTAACATGCTAAAAGGCCCAGGCCTATGTGCTGTCTTTCCTCCTTCAAACCTGATGAAGAGATTTTGAAAACTGGATAAACTAATTTAGCATGCAAAGCCCAGACATAACACAGTAAAAGACAAGAAGGATTACACCTTAAAAATAAGATTGCCACCAGCAACGAAATTGAATCAGTAATCAAAAAACTACCCAAGAACAAAATCCCCGGACCTGATGGATTCACCTCAGAATTCTACCAGACATATAGAGAAGAAATAACACCCACTCTCCTTAAAGTTTTCCAAAAAATAGAAGAGGAAGGAATACTTCCAAACTCTTTCTATGAAGCCAGCATCACTCTAATACCAAAACCGGACAAAGACCTCACCAAAAAAGAAAATTACAGACCAATATCCCTGAAGAACGTAGATGCAAAAATACTCAACAAAATGTTAGCAAACCGAATTCAAAAATACATCAAGAGGATCATACACCATGATCAAGTGGGATTCATCCCAGGGATGCAAGGATGGTACAACATTCGAAAATCCATCAACATCATCCACCACATCAACAAAAAGAACAACAAAAAACACATGATCATCTCCATAGATGCTGAAAAAGCATTTGACAAAATTCAGCATCCATTCATGATTAAAACTCTCAACAAAATGGGTATAGACGGCAAGTACCTCAACATCATAAAGGCTATATATGATAAACCCACAGCTAACATCATACTTAACAGCGAGAAGCTGAAACCTTTCCATCTAAGATCGGGAACAAGACAGGGATGCCCACTCTCTCCACTGTTATTCAACATAGTACTGGAGGTCTTAGCCACGGCAATCAGACAAAACAAAGAAATACAAGGCATCCAGATTGGTAAAGAAGAAGTCAAATTGTCACTATTTGCAGATGACATGATACTGTACAGAAAAAACCCTAAAGACTCCACTCCAAAACTACTAGAACTAATATCTGAATTCAGCAAAGTTGCAGGATACAGAATTAACACACAGCAATCTGTTGCTTTCCTATACACTAATGATGAACTAACAGAAAGAGAAATCAGGAAAACAATTCCATTCACAATTGCATCAAAAAGAATAAAATACCTAGGAATAAACCTAACCAAGGAAGTGAAAGACCTGTACTCTGAAAACTACAAGACACTCCTAGGAGAAATTAAAGAGGACATTAACAAATGGAAATGTATCCCATACTCTTGGCTAGGAAGAATAAATATTGTCAAAATGGCAATACTACCTAAAGCAATCTACAGATTCAACGCAATCCCTATCAAACTACCAACAGCTTTCTTCAATGAACTGGAACAAATAATTCTAAAATTCATATGGAACCAGAAAAGACCCCGAATAGCCAAAGCAATCCTGAGAAGGAGGAATCAAACAGGGGGAATTATGCCTCCTGACTTCAAGCTCTACTACAAAGCCACAGTAATCAAGACAATTTGGTACTGGCACAAAAACAGACCCATAGACCAGTGGAACCGAACAGAAAATCCAAACATTAATCCAAACATTTACAGTCAATTAATATTTGATAAAGGAGCATTGGATATACAATGGGGAGATGACAGCCTCTTCAGCAGCTGGTGTTGGAAAAACTGGACAGCTACATGCAAGAGAATGAAACTGGACTACTGTCTAGCCCCATACACAAAGGTAAACTCAAGGTGGATCAAAGACCTGAATGTAAGTCATGAAACCATAAAACTCTTAGAAAAAAATATAGGCAAAAATCTCTTGGACATAAACATGAGTGACTTCTTCATGAACATATCCCCCTGGGCAAGGGAAACAAAAGCAAAAATGAACAAGTGGGACTATATCAAGCTGAAAAGCTTCTGTACAGCAAAGAACACCATCAGTAGAACAAAAAGACATCCTACAGTATGGGAGAATATATTCATAAATGACATATCCGATAAGGGGTTGACAGCCAAAATATATAAAGAACTCACACACCTTAACAAACAAAAAACAGATAATCCAATTAAGAAATGGGCAGAGGACATGAATAGACACTTCTCTAAAGAAGAAATTCAGATGGCCAACAGGCACATGAAAAGATGCTCCACATCACTAATCATCAGAGAAATGCAGATTAAAACCACAATGAGATATCACCTCACACCAGTGAGGATGGCCAACATCCAAAACACAAACAACAACAAATGTTGGCGAGGATGTGGAGAAAAGGGAACCCTCCTACACTGCTGGTGGGAATGCAATTTAGTTCAACCATTGTGGAAAGCCGTATGGAGGTTCCTCAAAAAACTCAAAATAGAAAGATCATTTGACCCAGGAATCCCACTCCTAGGAATTTACCCTAAGAATGCAGCAGCTCTGTTTGAAAAAGACAGATACACCCCTATGTTTGTTGCAGCACTATTTACAATAGCCAAGAAATGGAAGCAACCTAAGTGTCCATCAGTAGATGAATGGATTAAGAAGATGTGGTACATATACACAGTGGAATACTATTCAGCCATAAGAAGAAAGCAAATCCTACCATTAGCAACAACATGGATGGAGCTAGAGGGTATTATGCTCAGTGAAAAAGCCAAGCCGAAAAAGACAAGTATCAAATGATTTCACTCATATGTGGAGTATAAGAACAAAGAAAAAAAACTGAAGGAACAAAACAGCAGCAGACTCACAGAACCTAAGAACGGACTAATAGTTACCAAAGGGAAAGGGACTGGGGAAGATGG
>JAQQAC010002594.1:10077005-10146310 GCA_029783875.1 Phataginus tricuspis | reverse complement strand
GGGGTGTGGGAAGGCAGGTGGGGAGGGTGGGAGAAGGGGATTGAGGGGTATTATGTTTAGTACACATGCTGTGGGGGATCAAGGGGAAAACAGTGCAGCACAGAGAAGACAAATAGTGAATCTGTGACATATTACTATACCGATGGACAGTGACTGCATTGGGGTATGGGTGGGGACTTGATAATATGGGTAAATATAGCAACCATATTGTTTTTTCATGTGAAACCTTCATAAGAGTGTATATCAATAATACCTTAAAAATATAAAAAAATAAATAAATCTTTTAGATGTGATAAGCATTATGAGTAGCCAACAGACTTCCAACTGACCATCTCAAAATGCTGATCATTTACATATGTAATGCAAATTGCAAAAACAAATATACAACTAAAATTAAGGATTTATTAGATTGTTCAAAGAGCAGACTATACACAGAAGAAATAAGTAGTGAATTGGAAGAGAAGGTTAAATAAAATACCTACATGATGCATGGGGAAAGAAAAGATGGGAAATGAAGAAGATGTAAAAGAAAACAAAAAAGGATATGTTTAATTGAAAAGGAAAAAGTAGAAACAGGGAGAGGAAAAAAAGAATAATAAAATAGATGCAATATTTGAAGATATAAAGTTTCCAAAACTGCAAGGACGAAAAAAAAGACTTTGAAGTACAAACTCAAGAAGCAGTATATAAACCTATTAAGAAAATATACAGAAAACTATACCTAGGTAGATGATAGTATAACTGTTCACAACCAAAACCAAGGACATTTTAAAGCATCTTGAGAACAAATATATATTAACTTCAAAGAATTAGTACTTAGATGGACCACATTTAGATGTTTCTAAATTCTACACAGAAATAATGAAAGCCAAAATAAAGCTGAATGGTATTTCTAAAGTGCTGAACAATCACCACCAACATAGAATTTTAATCCAAAAACATATGATTAAGTATTTGAGACACACAAAGAACAAAGAGAATTTTCTACTAGTAAATCCACTCTAAAAGTAATACTAAAAGGGTATACTTCAGGCAATGTACATGATCACAGATGGTATCTTGAATGAAAAGAAAACAGAACAATGGAATCATAAATATGTAAATGAATAAATCTATATGACAACTGACTGCATGTATACAATAATAATGCCTTTGAGTTGAAAGTATTAATTAATCAAAATACATGAAAATAATGGCAAAAAGTGAGGAAAAGGGTAAATGGAATTAAAATGTTCTAGTGTTCTTATATTATCCAGGAGTAAGGTAAACTTATCAGTTAATAGTTGCTTTGATAAATTAAGGATGTAACACTAGATACACACTTATATAAAAATAAAAGTATAATTTCCAAGCTAATAAGAAAAGATTTTTAAAGTTTTTGAAAATCCTAAAAATACTCAATTCATTAAGGGAAGAAAAGGTAAGGAAAAGAAGGCAGGCAGGTAGAATGAAACAGAAAACACTTAGAAAGTAGCAGATAAAAATAATTCATTAGTAAGAATATAACATGCAAATTTGCTAAAAGGCTCTAGTTAAGAGATAAAGATTCTTAAAATTGAATTTAAAAATAAAAATTTTTTAAATAATGTAAGTTCCATAGAGGAATCAAGAATAGTAACAGTATATGGTAGCCCCTCTGGACACATAAAATATTACTGATAATTATAGCCAGTTTATTTTACTTTCTGTGGTAAGTATTACTGTATACTTTTATTAAATGTTAAAATTCTTTGAGGAAGTATTTTTATTTATATTCTAACAACAGAAGAAAAGGAACCCAAGTATTTGAAAACTGATGATAAATAAAATTTAAAATTATACTATAAACTACAAATTATAATTCCACCCAAGTTAACTTTTAAAAAATGTATATTTTAAACTCCATCAATGTAGGAAATCTCTTTTTACTTTTTACATTCAGAAAGTTAGGTACAAATTAGCTGATTTCACTTGTTGAATGAATGAGTAAATAAATATATTAATGAAAGAATGAAAGTCACATTTAATAATCAGCACTCTAAAAGGCAAGTCTGTCCAGTTATAATTCCTTACTTTTGCTGAGATACAATTTATTTGTTTTACTTTAGTGGCTTACATTGTGATGATGAAACTGAGACAGGGACCGTGGGTGTAGTCAGAGTAGGGGGAGGGCCTCCAGAAAAAGAAAGGCAGGATATGTGCAGTCAGAGCAATGTAACTACATGCAAGGGAACCCCCTACTAAAACTCTGTGTTAAACATTCATCTCTACAGTAATTCTTCAGTGAGATCAGTTAATATTCCCCAGATAAAGAAGACTAGCACATGTTTATTTTATGCTAATCATTTATACTCATGTATAAGATTCACTTTAACATGCTAAAAGGCCCAGGCCTATGTGCTGTCTTTCCTCCTTCAAACCTGATGAAGAGATTTTGAAAACTGGATAAACTAATTTAGCATGCAAAGCCCAGACATAACACAGTAAAAGACAAGAAGGATTACACCTTAAAAATAAGATTGCCACCAGCAACGAAATTGAATCAGTAATCAAAAAACTACCCAAGAACAAAATCCCCGGACCTGATGGATTCACCTCAGAATTCTACCAGACATATAGAGAAGAAATAACACCCACTCTCCTTAAAGTTTTCCAAAAAATAGAAGAGGAAGGAATACTTCCAAACTCTTTCTATGAAGCCAGCATCACTCTAATACCAAAACCGGACAAAGACCTCACCAAAAAAGAAAATTACAGACCAATATCTCTGAAGAATGTAGATGCAAAAATACTCAACAAAATGTTAGCAAACCGAATTCAAAAATACATCAAGAGGATCATACACCATGATCAAGTGGGATTCATCCCAGGGATGCAAGGATGGTACAACATTCGAAAATCCATCAACATCATCCACCACATCAACAAAAAGAACAACAAAAAACACATGATCATCTCCATAGATGCTGAAAAAGCATTTGACAAAATTCAGCATCCATTCATGATTAAAACTCTCAACAAAATGGGTATAGACGGCAAGTACCTCAACATCATAAAGGCTATATATGATAAACCCACAGCTAACATCATACTTAACAGCGAGAAGCTGAAACCTTTTCATCTAAGATCGGGAACAAGACAGGGATGCCCACTCTCTCCACTGTTATTCAACATAGTACTGGAGGTCTTAGCCACGGCAATCAGACAAAACAAAGAAATACAAGGCATCCAGATTGGTAAAGAAGAAGTCAAATTGTCACTATTTGCAGATGACATGATACTGTACAGAAAAAACCCTAAAGACTCCACTCCAAAACTACTAGAACTAATATCTGAATTCAGCAAAGTTGCAGGATACAGAATTAACACACAGCAATCTGTTGCTTTCCTATACACTAATGATGAACTAACAGAAAGAGAAATCAGGAAAACAATTCCATTCACAATTGCATCAAAAAGAATAAAATACCTAGGAATAAACCTAACCAAGGAAGTGAAAGACCTGTACTCTGAAAACTACAAGACACTCCTAGGAGAAATTAAAGAGGACATTAACAAATGGAAATGCATCCCATGCTCTTGGCTAGGAAGAATAAATATTGTCAAAATGGCTATACTACCTAAAGCAATCTACAGATTCAACGCAATCCCTATCAAACTACCAACAGCTTTCTTCAATGAACTGGAACAAATAATTCTAAAATTCATATGGAACCAGAAAAGACCCCGAATAGCCAAAGCAATCCTGAGAAGGAGGAATCAAACAGGGGGAATTATGCCTCCTGACTTCAAGCTCTACTACAAAGCCACAGTAATCAAGACAATTTGGTACTGGCACAAAAACAGACCCATAGACCAGTGGAACCGAACAGAAAATCCAAACATTAATCCAAACATTTACAGTCAATTAATATTTGATAAAGGAGCATTGGATATACAATGGGGAGATGACAGCCTCTTCAGCAGCTGGTGTTGGAAAAACTGGACAGCTACATGCAAGAGAATGAAACTGGACTACTGTCTAGCCCCATACACAAAGGTAAACTCAAGGTGGATCAAAGACCTGAATGTAAGTCATGAAAACATAAAACTCTTAGAAAAAAATATAGGCAAAAATCTCTTGGACATAAACATGAGCGACTTCTTCATGAACATATCCCCCTGGGCAAGGGAAACAAAAGCAAAAATGAACAAGTGGGACTATATCAAGCTGAAAGCTTCTGTACAGCAAAGGACACCATCAGTAGAACAAAAAGACATCCTACAGTATGGGAGAATATATTCATAAATGACATATCCGATAAGGGGTTGACAGCCAAAATATATAAAGAACTCACACACCTTAACAAACAAAAAACAAATAATCCAATTAAGAAATGGGCAGAGGACATGAATAGACACTTCTCTAAAGAAGAAATTCAGATGGCCAACAGGCACATGAAAAGATGCTCCACATCACTAATCATCAGAGAAATGCAGATTAAAACCACAATGAGATATCACCTCACACCAGTGAGGATGGCCAACATCCAAAACACAAACAACAACAAATGTTGGCGAGGATGTGGAGAAAAGGGAACCCTCCTACACTGCTGGTGGGAATGCAATTTAGTTCAACCATTGTGGAAAGCCGTATGGAGGTTCCTCAAAAAACTCAAAATAGAAAGATCATTTGACCCAGGAATCCCACTCCTAGGAATTTACCCTAAGAATGCAGCAGCCCTGTTTGAAAAAGACAGATACACCCCTATGTTTGTTGCAGCACTATTTACAATAGCCAAGAAATGGAAGCAACCTAAGTGTCCATCAGTAGATGAATGGATTAAGAAGATGTGGTACATATACACAGTGGAATACTATTCAGCCATAAGAAGAAAGCAAATCCTACCATTAGCAACAACATGGATGGAGCTAGAGGGTATTATGCTCAGTGAAAAAGCCAAGCCGAAAAAGACAAGTATCAAATGATTTCACTCATATGTGGAGTATAAGAACAAAGAAAAAAACTGAAGGAACAAAACAGCAGCAGACTCACAGAACCTAAGAACGGACTAATAGTTACCAAAGGGAAAGGGACTGGGGAAGATGGGTGGGAAGGGAGGGATAAGAGGGTAAAAGGGGCATTACGATTGCAGATGTAAACTGGGGGGGGTGGGGCGGGGAGGGCTGTACAACTCAGAGAAGACAAGTAGTGACTCTATAGCATCTCACTATGCTGATGGACAGTGACTGTAATGGGGTTGGTGGGGGGGACCTGATGAAGGGGGTAGTTTAATCACCATAATATTGCACATGTAATTGTAGATTAATGATATAAAAATAAATTATAAAAATTAATAAATAAATAAATAAAATAAGATTGCACTTAACTTACTCTTTAGCAAAAAATAACTCAGCCCACCTTGTGGGCTGAGCAGGTGGCTTTGTTTCATATGCCCCCAGACCAAGATGCTGGTATCTCAGGGAGATTTCAACAGAGCAAGAAGGTACTTGTATCAAGTTACTTGTAAATATTCTAGGACCACTTAATAAGTCTACACCCCTAAGCCTTTTTCATGTTCTCGAAAATCTTCATCTGCCTATAAAACCCCCTAGACAACGCACCAGCCCGGACTCTCTTGTCCCCTCCTGGCCTGAGCTCGGAGCTCTGTTCTTTCACTTTATCTCTAAATAAAAGCCTGTACCTCACTCTCCTACCTTGAGTGTTTGTGAAGCTCATTCTTCAGCTTTGTGAACAAGAACCCCGGCATCAAAATGAAATACAAAAAATACTTTTTTTTTAGTGTATTTATCTTAAACGTCAAAAATGAATTATTTTAGCATCCACAATATTTAGGTTATTAATTTAGGACTTTCTAAGGTGTATTTTGTTAATTCCTTTCAAGGCCCATCCAAAACCAAAAAAAAAAACAAACTCAAAAAACACAAAGCCCTTTAAAAATTATTGATTAACCCATTTAATAAGTATTGATTAAATTTAAATTTCCTTTCACACTTCTAAAAAATCTATTCAGCATAGTGGATAGGCCAGAGTAGGACCTTATCGTATTTGTTGACTCTTAACTTTAAGGTAAGTTAATAGTATCAGTGTTCCATCCAGATTTCCTGGATTCCTTTTTATACATTTTGCAGGTGTCTAGCTCTTGTGTGCTTTTCCTTCCAGTAGCCAGCACCTCAGGCTCTTTTCAGAGGAATGCTGAGAGGAGCTCAATTTGCCTGTAAGCACAGAGATCCAGATGTGCATGGAAATTTATGTGCCCCCAGGGAAGCTCTTAATCAATGATTGATAGATACAAGAGTATAAAGTCTCAGTACTTTTGCTTTGGGATAAGACAACTTTCACATATTGCTTACACTACAGGGATCCCCTATGAGATCAGGCTAAAGCTAAGCGACCCTCTGCAGGACTTTGCCTCAGATTGCACTCTTGTGGGGCTTCCATGCCTTTCCTATTCCTGTTTCTAGAAGTATTTACCAGTTTCCCATAGAAGTACTTCCTTAATAAATAATTTTCAGATGGATCCTTACCTCAGTGTTTGACTTTGGGAAACCTGACTTAATACATTAAGCTTCACAGTGTTGCTTCAGTTTGTCTGAAGGCCCAAGGTAGCAGTATATAGGAAAACAAATGGAATAAATTGAAACGCTTTCATTTTGCTAGGTTGGACTGGGACCTACACACATGGGTAAGAATTCCATGCTCACTAATTAGAAAATAACTCAAAATTATGGAAGACTTAAAATACCAAATGAGATAATCCCGTATCAGAGGATATCTGTGACATTGTGAAATGGTAAACCCTAATTTATTTGCATCAGATTCATCTGGTGGGTTGTTAAAAATATACATCCTGCTTGACCTTCCAATCCTACTGAATTATTCCCTGGAGGAGAATGGTGTTTTCAACAACTCTTTGCAGCATTTAATCACACTTTGGTCCCTGAAATAATATTTCATAGATCTGGAAAAGAGCTGCTTTTAAGTATTTCTGGAAATTTCTGGCCATCAGCCTTTACCCAAGATCTTACCAAATCTTTCATGAACATTTTACTTCTAGCTCTTATTCTTCTAGCCATAGGAACTAAAACCTTGTCAAGAAGCACATTTGAGAACAGATGCAATATCATATATTCCATTCCCTTCTGCCTTCTTTCTTCTAAACCTATTACCCCTCTAATTTTTCCTTCATCCTTCAGTTATAAATAAATTTCCCTTCCATACAAAGGAATACAAAAGGTACCAGGAAATGAAAATGATGTCTGCACTTGTAATTGCATCAGGAGTCTGCTTGCTATTGTCAAAAGCTCTGTCATACAAAGTCAACTGGAATTATTGTCTTAGCATTGACATACCCTATTTTCTTGATGCATTCTCTATCTTATGACCGACCCACATTTATAAGGACTGAAAGGATTCTCATTTTCCCGGGAATATAAAAGCCCCTACAACAAGAATGGATTTATGCTAACCAAACTCATAACCAAAGGATTTACAAATTTAATGTCAATTTATTAAATAAAACTAAAGGGTATAATTAGCAGAGAAGACTGGTTAAAGGGACAGGACTGTGTGTCAACAGCCTATGTTTGAATCCCAGCTATATACCACCTTAGAAATGTGGGACTTTAGGGAAGTTACATAACCTAAGATATGATCACCTTTTCTGTAAAGTGCAGTAATTACAGGGCTGTTGTGAGGATTAAATTATTTAATATACATGAAGCACTTGGTAAAGTGTCTGCTGGAACTATGTTTCTTGCTAATAATGATATTTTAAATACACACACACTGGAGTATCATCCAGCCATGAGAACAAAGGAAATCCTGTTGTTTGCAACATGGATGGACCCTGAGGACATTAACAAAGTGAGCTAAGTTAGAAAGAAAGACAAATACTATATGATATCACTTATATGTGGAATCCAAAGAAAATCAAATTCATAAAAACAGTAAAATGGTGGTTACCAAAGGTTAGGAGATGGGGAAATAGGAGATATGTTTAAAGGTACACACTTGCAACTAGTAGATAAATACATTCTATACATCTAATGCATAGCATAGTGATTATAGACAACAATATTGTATTATAAATATCAAGCTTGCTAAGTCTGGATCTTAATTATTGCCACCACAAAAAATAAATGATTATGTAATTGATCAAGGTGCTAACTAATGCTACAATGGCAATCATTTAACCATATGCAAATTTATCAAATCAACATGCTGTACTCCTTACACTTACACAATGCTATATGTCAAATTTATTAAAAAAAAATTTTTAAACAAGTTGCTCATCCATTTGCCAATAAATTTATATGATTTTTAGAACAATTTTGATATAGGGGACACTGACAAGAATTGAGTATTATTCCTTTATTCATAGCATATGGCCCATGTGGGGGAAACGAAACAGAAGTTTTTGACAAGAATTCCTGCCTGGCCTTGAGTATTGCCCATTGTATATACATATAAGAGCCTGTTTGCACATCAATGGGACGTTTACCGGCAGCAGAGCTGCTGGTCTGTCATGGAAGTTCCAACCCCGGGTTGGGGGTGTGTGCCGTGGAAGGGCTGTCTTCTCCTGAGTTCCTGTAGGTAACTGGGCAGGCGCCTGCTACTCACCAGGGACTCGCCCACAGAGTTCCTCCTGGAGCAAGGGGCAGGGGATCAGATCACAGCAGAGGAAGCTAGAGGGAGAGAGAGAGCTTGGGAGCCAAGCAAGATGGGACAGAACGCACAAGGAGAGAGAGCCGAGAAGCCAGGATGCAGAGCAGGATGAGACTGAGCTGTGAGAGTAAACCTTTAAAACTTTTCACTTCCAGCCCCTCACCCTTATTTTCCTTTGGTCTCACCAAATTCATATACAGAACTTGCCCTGGGAGGGGAACCCCTTTCCCCCCAGCCTGGCATACAGTATGTGCTCAAAAATGATTTTTTTAAAGAATAAATGAATGAAAAAATTAATAACCATCTGGGTTTTATTCCTACTTATACTATTTTTTATCTGTGTGAATATAAGCAACTTTTCTTCTTTTTAATTGCATGACCTTCAGTTTTCTCCCTTAAATGTAAGGACAGTAATAGTTAACTCATAAACTAGCTGTGATAATCCAGTAATCTATGTGAAATGTTGAAAACTTAAAATCCTATTCAAATAGAGCATAACTGCTTTAATCATTAATTTATATAAATTAAGTTCTTTTCCTCTTTCTAGCCATTATTGACCCAATGCTAATGTTCTCTCCCATCTTTGATGCTCTCTGGACATGGATTACTATAACACCCTAGCAAATATTTCTTAGATAGTTCAATATTATTAATAGCCCTTCTAGTCCTGGATTTAACCTTAATCATGATTTCATTTCAACTATAGGCATGGCTACATCTTCAACTGAATAGTTACACAGACCATCAACATCTTATTCTTTGACCACATTACCTTTAATATACTGCAGTTTTGCTTTGCCCACCAGTCCAGTTATTCTATATTTTTATGTGAAGTAACTTCATCTGCCTTCATTTGTCTTCTTTCTCTGCTTAGAATTTGTTCTGGCTATATTTCTGCATAAAGAACTACCCCCAAAAACTAGTGGCTTAAAACAATATTCATTTATTTTGTTCAAACATCTATACTTTGGGCATGACTCAGAGGGAAAGACTTGTCTCAGCTCTTACAGGGTGTCAGCTGGGGAAGCTTGACTGGAGGCTGGCAGTTTCATGTCCACTTCCACCCACTTACATGGCTGGCAAGTCCATGCTGGCTATTGGCTGGGTGCTGAGCCAGGATGAAGGACTGGGGACCTCACTTCCTCTTCACGGTCCTCTCCCTAGATGCTTGTCTTTTACACAGCATGGTGACTCAAGGGTGGGCACTCTAAGAAGACTATCCAGAAGTGCATGAAATTTTCATGATTTAGACCCAGAAGTCACAAAGCAATTAATTTGCCATACTCTGTTGGTTAATGTAGTACAAAGTCCACCAGAGAACTGGAAATTAACTCCAAAACTCAATGAGAGCAATGTCAACACTGCACTATGTGAACAACTTAGAGGATGGAATATATTTTGGCAAATATCACAAAACTTGCCACAGTCCACTCTCTGGCTACACATTTCATATCTCCCTCTGCATGCAAAATACAAGCAAACTCACCTCTGAACACTCCCAATTTCATCTCATTATGGAATTAACTTGAGGTCCAGGATTTTGTCATGTAATTCTGGTTCAGATGTGGATGAGACTCCTCTGTTGTAGTTATTTTATACAGCTCTTTAAATACTATTCCTCTCAATCTAAAGACCTTGAACTAAAGAGGCAAATTATCTACCTCTACACATATCCTACAGAGTAACGGCAGAACAGACCTAGATTAGTGCTTTAAACATACTTGTTCAAAGGAAGAAAAAGAGGAGATGTAGCAGTTGTAGGTTCATAGCATTCCAAATTCAGCTGAGCATGTGTTGTCTGTTCATAGATAAGGGCTCAGTCCTACTACCCAGACGTTGTGCAGTATGTTTCATGACTTCATTCTATGGGTTCTTTGTTCTGTACACTAAGCCATCCATTATTTTCCACAAAAAGTAGCCTACGTTTGCAACTAAGTAGTTTTATCAGCCAACTTCTTACCTGTAGAAATTTGAGAATCCAGAAACCTCTTTTTATTTTATATACTGTATTTATCTCTCTTAGTTCAAGCTGATATAATTATTTTTAAAACTGAGCAGCCTTTCTGGTTTACCAATTTATAATTCATTCCATTATACATGCCATACCCACAAGATATTAGAGATAGTCTCTCCTCTATGTATTATCTCTACATATAAAATCTATATATCTTCAGATATTTTTTATGCTTTATCTCCCATCTCAATAAATAAACAAAGTGCATTTTCTGCCTTAAGGCTACCACTCTACTTCAGGCTTTGATCCTATTACTCTTTATGTTCTAAAATATTTTATTCTTTCCTCCCCTTCCCCACAGAGTCCATCTTTACTTCTCAAATGAAGCATTTCCAATATTCTTAAAAAATTCTTTAACTTTCAAAAAGTGAACAACTCAAAAAACTAGCAACCTGGAAAACTATATATATGGGATATTTACCTGTAATATATGCTTATTAGTAAATATCATTCTCAAATTATGTGTAAAGAGAATTTATCTGAAATATATATAAAGTGCCAAAAAATAAAAACAATTTGAGTTTGAAAAATAATGAAGTTAACTTAAACTAATTATTAATAATACAATTTCCATAATTTTAAGTAAAGATATAGAATCAACACATCTCCGAAACTGATCTGATCAATTTTTGCCTCTACTTAGAATGTTTTGCATTTTAACAGCCCAGAAGCATTTGTAGGAATATAGAAAAAAATTGCTTATTTATTGTAATAGGTTAACAGTACTCATCAAGAGGGATGAACTGCATTTTTATAAACCCTATAGTATTTCTGAACCTATATTACAAGCCACTGAGAAAATAGAATAAATAATTAGTTTTCACCCTACACTGATTTTTATATCAAAGGTATTCCTTATGTTTATTGAAAAAGTGAACAAAACTGTCTTCATGGGATATGTTCAATTAACTTCTAAGAAAATTATATTTGCTTCCTAAAATAATTTCCTGTGTGAATGTGATGCAGAAATCACAATGTTATTTTCATGAGAAATGATCTATACTTGCTATGTGAAATAAGTTTCAGTGTCAGCCTACAAGTGTTGTCTTTTATGCCATGTATTGCTGGGTCTATCCTTCATTTAAATATTTTATTTTAATAAAAATTGTGCTTTAAACTTCAATATATTCTTTATTTGAAAATCTCAAAATAGAGAAGAAAGGTCCAAAACGGCAGTGTAGAATTTATTTATTCTTACATACACACTGAATCTACAGCTACATAAACAGCAATTCCTACTGATGAAGAACTGAGGGCTGAACGAACAGCTTCCGCCTGAAGCATAAAGAGACCACGTAGAAAACAAGACAGATGGAAACACAGAAAAGACAAGAACAACACCCCCAAAATGGCTAACTGCATAAGGGAGGGCTATCATGGAAGGAACCTTGCACATATTTGCCTGCCCTAAAGTACAAGTTTTAAAAAACACACAGTTTAAAGTGCAACAAGACTGTAAGTGAAGGAAGCCAACTTACTAAACCAGAGCACTGCCCAATGGCAAGGGAAAAGCTGGTCTTTCTCCAAGATTAAAGGTACTGACAAGCACGATTGTTTATGCTTCACCTCCATATTGACAGTACAGAAGCAAGGTCTGGACACTCTCCTTAGGCGACCCTGCTCTGCCCCAATACAAACACACCCATTCAAGGTCTGGCATCCTATCAAGGGTCACCAATATGGCACACACTGGGACACCCCTGGCCTGCAACCACTCAGAATCCAGCCCTTCCACCAGGGCAAGTGCACTGGGACCCCCTTCCTCAAGCCAAGGCCCACCCAGCCTCTGGCACTGTCACCAGGGCACTGACTTCAGGGAGCACCCAAGTCCTTGTGACCTGTGCCCACCATCTTTCAGCCAGCCTGACAGAACACCCCATGTACAGAGCACCCTGGACCTGTATCTTGATCAGCCTCCAGCCAGACAACAAAAGCCACCAGAACCCAGAGTCTACCCAGGGGACATTCCTTACAAGGCTAGGAGAGATAGCTATTTCATATAATTAATAGAAACAAACACAGAAGGTCAAATAAAATGAGGTGACAGGGGAATATGCTCCAAATAAAGGAACAAGAAAAAACTTCAAAAAAAAAAAAAAACTAAATGAAAGAGTTAAGTAATCTATCCAACGGAATCAAAAGTAACAGTAATAAATATACTCACTGGACTTAAGAGGAGTAGAATAATACAGAAAATATAAAAAAGAACCTATCAGAGATGGAAAATACAATAAATGAAATGAAAAATACACTAGAGGGACTCAAGAGCAGATTAGAGGATGCAGAAGAATGGCTCAGTGATCTAAAAGACAGGGTAATAGAAAGCACCCAAGCTGAACAGCAAAAAGAAAAAAAGAATTTTAAAAATTAGCATACATTAAGAGACTTCTAGAACATCAAATGTAATAGCACTCACATTTTAGGAGTCCCAGAAAAAAAAAGAAAAAAGAGAAAGAAAAGGGGTGGAAAACTTATCTGATGAAATAATAGCTAAATGCATCCCTAACCTGAGGAAGGAAACAGACATCCAGGTCCAGGGAGCACAAGGAGTTTGAAACAAGATGAACCTAAGGAGGTCCACATCAAGAGACATAAAAATGAAAATGGCAAAGATTAAAGATAAGTAGAGAATCTTAAAAGCACAAAGAGAATGTATAGGGAAATATCCAAAGGCTATCAACTAATTATTAAGCAGAAATTTTACAGGCATGAAGGAAGTGGCATGATATATTCAAATTACTAAAAGGAAAAACCTATAACCAAAAATAGTCTGCCCAAAAAGGTTATCATTCAGAATTGAAGGAGAGATAAGAGTTCCCCAGACAAACAAAAGTTAAAGGAGTTCACCATCACTACACAAGCTTGACAAGCATTAAAGGGACTTCATTAAGAAGCAAATAAAAAGCCATATTAGAAGTGAGGAAATTATGAATGGAAAAAATTTCACTTGGAAAGTAAACATATAGCAAAGGTAGTAGATTAATCACTTCATAGCTAGTATAAGCATTAAAAGACAAAAGTGGTAAAATCAAGTATCTCTAAAAATTAGTTAATGGAATCACTAAATAAAAAGGTGTAAAGAAGATAATCATATACCAAAAATGTGTAGGAGAGGGAGTAAAAATGTAGTGCTGTTAGAATGCATTTGAAGTTAAGTAGCCATCAACTTGACACAGACGCTGTATACTTAGGGTGTTATATGTGAACCTCATGGTAACCACAAACAAAAAACATATAATAGGTACAAAAAATTAAAGAGAAACAAATCCAAGCATAACCCTACAGAATGCCATCACTCATAAGGAAAGAGCAGAAGAAACAGAGAAAAATGACAAAAACAACCAGAAAAGAAGTAGTAAAATGGCAAAAAGTACACCCCTATCAATAATTACTTTAAATGTAAATGGTCTAAATGCTCCAATCAAAATGACATAGGGTAACTGAATGGATTTAAAAAAGAAGGCTCAAGTATGTGCCTCCTAAAGACAGATACAGATAGAAAGTAAGAGAATGGAAAAAAAGATAATACATGCAAATAGAAATGAAAAAAAAAACAAAAATAAAGCTGAGTTACCAATACTTATATTAGACAAACAGACCTTAAGACAAAGACTGTAAAAAGAGATAAGGACATTACATAATGATAAAGGGTTTAATCCAATAAGAAGATACAATTGTGACTATACACCCAACAGAGAAGCACCTAAATATACAAAGCAAATATTAATAAACAAAAAGAGAGAAAATGACAGTAATACAATAATAACTGGGGACTTTAACACTCCACTTACATTAAATGAAATCATCCAGACAGAAAGTCAGCAAGGACACAGTAACACTGAATGGCACATTACATAACATGGACTAAACCGATACAAAAAGAGCATTTAACCAAAAACAGCAGAATACACATTCTTTTCAAATGCACACAGAACTTTCTTTAGGATAGATCTCACATGAGGCCACAAAACAAGTCTCAGTAAATTTAAGAAAACTGAAATCATATTGTGTGTATTTTCCAACAATGCCATGAAACTAGAAATCAATTAAAAAAAAGACAGGTAAAAAACACACACATACAGGCTAAACAACGTGCAGGTCAATGAAGAAATCAAAAAACACCTAGATACTAATAAAAATAGAAACACAATGGCTCAAAATCTTTGGGATACGACAAAAGCAGTTCTAAGAGGGAAGTTTGTAGCAATACAGATCTACCTCAAGAAACAAGGAAATTTCTCAATCTACTCTTATGCCTAAAGGAGTTAGAAAAAGAGTAAACAAAGACCAAAGTTAGTAGAATGAAAAAAATAATAAAGATCAGAGTGTAAAAAAATGAGCCTAAGAAAAAAATAGAAAAAATCAATGAAACTAAGAGCTAATTCTTTGAAAAGATAAACAAAATGGATAAACCTTTAGACAGACCCATCAAGAAAAAAAGAGGATTCAAATAAATAAAACAGAAATGAAACAGGACAAGTTACAACTGACATCACAGAAATACAAAGGATTGTAAGAAATTACTATGAAAATTATAGGCCAACAAATTGGGCAATCTGGGGGAAAAAAAGGATAAATTCCTAGGAAAAAAGATTCCTAAAATCTTCCAAGACTGAACCAGGAAGAAATAGAAAACTTGAACAGACCAATTACTAGTAACAAAATAGAACTGGTAATCAAAAAACTCCCAACAAACAAAATTCTAGAACCAGATGGCTTCACAGGTGAATTTTACTAAACATTTAAAGAAGTTATTAACCATTCTTCTCAAATTATTCCAAAAAATTGAAGAGGAAGGAATGTTTGCAAAATCATTCTATGAGGCCAGCCCCACCTTGATACCAAAACCAAAGACACAACAGGAATTAAAAACAAAAATTACAGACCAATATCCCTGATAAACATAGATGCAAAAATTATCTACAAAATTATAGCAAGCTAAATTCAAAAATACATTAAAATGATTATTCACCATGACCCTGTGGGATTTATTCTAGGGATGTAAGGATGGTTCAATTTTACAAATAATTCAATGTGATACACCACTAACAAAAGAAAGGATAAAAAGCATATGATCATATCCATCAATAGGTGCAGAAAACCATATGAAAAATTCAACATTATTCATGATAAAAACTATCAACAAATTGGGTATACAGGAAACATAACATAATAAAGGCCCTATATGACAAACCCACAGCTAACATAATACTCAACTGGTGAAAAGCTAAAAGCTTTTCCTCCAAGATCAAGAAAAAGATGAGGATGTCCACTCTCACCACTTCTATTCAACATAATACTGAAAGTCCTAGTCATGGCAATCAGACAATAAAAAGAGATAAAAGGCATCCAAACTGGTAAGAAAGAGATAAAACTGTAACTATTGCATATAACATGATAACATATATAGAAAACACTAAATACTCCAAAAAAACTGTTAGACCAAAAAAATGAATTCAATAAAGTAGCAGGATAAAAAATCAATAAATAGATATGTTGTATTTCTATATACTAATAATAAAGTAGCAGGAAGAGAAATTAAGGAAAAAATCCCATTTACCATTGCATCAAAAAGAATAAAATACCTAGGAATAAACTTAGCCAAGGAGGTGAAAGATCTATACTCTGAAAACTATAAGACATGGATGAAAGAAATTGAAGATAGAATAAATAAATGGAAAGATAGACCATGCTCATGGATTGGAAGAGTTAACATTGTTAAAAAAGCCATACTACCCAAAGTAATCTACAGGTTCAATGCAATCCCTACCAAAATACCAATGGCATTTTTCACAGAACCAGAACAGTTTGTATGGAACCACAAAAGACTGACTAGTCAAAGCAACCTTGAGAAAGAATAACAAAACTGGTAGTATCACTGATTTCAAACTATACTTCACACCTATAATAATCAAAACAGTATTGTACTGGTATAAAAACAGACACATAGATCAATGGACTAAAACAAACAGCCCAGAAATAAACCCACATTTATGTCAATTAATATATGACAAAGGAAGCAATAATATACAATGCGGAAAAGAAAAATCTCTTCAATAAATGATGTTACAAAAATTAAGCAGCTACATGCAGAAGAACAAAACCTGGACACTATCTTACATAATATACAAAAATAAAGTTTAAATGGGTTAAAAACCTAAATGTAAGGCCTGAAGCCATAAAACTAAAAGAAGACATAGACAGTAAACTCTTGAACATTGGCATTAGCAGTTTTATTCTGGATATGTCTCCCCAGGCAAGGAAAACAAAAGCAAAAATAAACAGGCAGAACTACATCAAACTGAAAATCTCTGCATCATAGAGGAAACCATCAACAAAACAAAAAGGCAATCTACTGAATGGGAGAATAGATTTACAGATGCTATATCTAATAAGGGCATAAAGGGTATATATATAGAAAATATATAAAGAACTCACACAATTGAACACCAAATAAAATATCCAATTTAAAAAATGGACAGAGGGCCTGAATAAACATTTTTTCCAAGAAATACATACACATGACCAACAGATATGTAAAGACTGCTCGACATCAGTAACTATTAGGAAAATACAAATCATAACCACAGTGAGATAATACCTCACACCAGTAAGAATGGCTACTATCCAAAAGACAAGAAATAACAAGTCTTGGTGAAGTTGTGGAGAAAAGGGAACCCTTATGTTACTGTTGGTGGAATTGTAAACTGGTGTAGCCAATATGGAAAAATAGTACAGAGGTTCCTCAAAAACCCAAAAATAGAAATTCCATATGACCCAGTAATTATACTTTTGAATTTTTACTGAGGAAAACAAAATCTCTGATTAAAAAAAATATGTATGTACCCCTATGTTTATTGTCACATTATTTACAACAGCCAAGATATGGAAGCAACCTAAGTACACATCAATAGACGAGTGGATAAAGAAGATGTGGTACATATACACAATGGAATATTACTCAGCCATTAAAAACAGTGAAATTTGCCATTTTCAACAACATAGATGGACCAAGAAAGGTATTATGCTAAGTGAAATATGTCAGAAAAACAAAGAAAAATACCATATGATTTCACTTATATGTGGAATCTAAGAAATAAAACAAACAAGCAAGTAAAATAGAAACAGACATAAATACAGAGAACAAACCAGTGGTTGCCACTGGAGACAGAGGCGGGAGATGAGTGAGATAGGTGAAGAAGTAAACTTCCCAATATAAAATAAATTAAGTCACAGGGATGAAAATTTGTGGATTATTTTACTCCTCTAAATTTCCAACAACAGGTCACTATGACAGATAAAGTTATGTTTAGGACTTATTTTCCACTTAACAATTTTACTTTATCTGAGCTGGATCAATCATAAAATCATTTACACATCCAAAAACTTGATGCAATAAGTGTAGATTGCTTTATAATGTGATATACCTCATTTAATACTTTCTTCATTAAATGATTCTAATGTGTTTTTATTGGTTATACAATATTTAATGGTATATAGTGTACTGATCGCAAATATACAATTTCCCTCTTTAATTTAAACTAATGAAAATGAGTTCTATCCTTAAGTATGTAGTCAAAGAAATAAGTCATTTATGAATAAAACAAAACCATTTCCACATTGTTAATTAAAGTTCTAAAACAATCTGAAATAAATACATGGCTATAAAATGTTGAGTGATTGAATGAATGGCCTATAAGTTTGTTAAGTCCCATAAGAATATTACTCATATATTAACCAAACTCCTAACTCACAATATCATTTATCAACCTTAGTTCTTAACACTTTTACTGTACCAAATGTAAGACATCCATTAATCAATTTTCACTTGCAAATTATTCTATTTATAGGTAGAAAGATAACAACATGCAAGCACTCAATTCTTGATAGTAATGTCACGACTCAAGTTACAAGCATATTATGGTCTATAAATTGATTCAAACAAAATAATACTTTCAATTACATGTATATGTATAAACATAATAACACAAATAATTTTACTTGACATAAGGAATTTGATAAACAACCCAAACAGGTCCTTCCCATTGGTATTAAGGTAAACAGTTTAACCATTTTTTTAAATGACAATAGGATTAAAAAACACTTTTTTTTCTTATTTATAAGAATGTGTGGAAAAAAAAAGAATGTGTGATATAAAAGGACATCAGTCACAGGATAAAAATTGACACAAATCATATAACCAATAGGACTATTATCACTGTATCTTTGATTATACAATGGTTTTTTTAAAAAAGTCAAAAGACTAACATATTAGTTGTCCCCAGCAAAAGTTAGATGGTATTAAGAATTGCAAGCACGTGAATATCTCTTCCTTGATTGGATCAGTGTAACAGCATGAGGACAGATGGAAGTTAATCTTCAGTTACCAAAATGAAGCATGGATATTAATTGAATTCACCCTGATCACCTATTAAATCTATGTTGGAGACATAGTTTGAACTTATACTTTAAGATACCAGATTCAATTTAAAAGAATAAACAGTTCTATAATTACTACAATATCTGCACATCAGAGGAAATCAAATTTTATACACCATGATAGCAGGTAATAGCTTCAGAAATCCACATTGTTTTCTAATGTGTTTATTAAATAGGCATATGGGAGTTCTGCTATCATTTCTTTGAACTATAGGTTACTTTAAGATGTAAGATTAAGCTTGATGGATTATTGGTTTAACCACTGTGATACAGTCTTTTCGTTTGGTAAGCTGGCTACTCTACAGTTGTATAGTGACTTTAACAGTCACTGAGTCTGACATCTGAATAATAACTGTCTTCATTATGAAGAATTCCCCCTCCCAAATTCTTTCAGAAGTTAGTGTTGACTTGATATTTAGAAATGTGTTTCATATTATAATAAGACCTTATACTTCCGAGGAGCTTCAGAAGTTCTGAAAACGACTTTGAAATAGTCTTATTAACCTTTAGTATACTCTTGAGAGCCAAGTAGATGGCAAATATTATTTCAATTTTGTAAAATAGAAAGCAATGAAATAGTTAGTGAATATACTTGCCCTAGGTTAAATACTTGAGCAATGAAAAGTTAGGGTGCTAAAACCGGCACTTAACTGCAACTCATTTATGAATTCCATCTACAATTTTTATGGAGAGGAAAGTAAAGGCAGAGAGAAAAAAATCTTCAGAAAATATGAAGTTTAACGAAATTTACTTTAAGAGACTCTGAAATAAATATTTGTTTGTTATTTGGTTGATTGTGCTTGGTGATGATGACAGTGATAGAACCAGAACTCAGAGAACTAATTTCCATGCACCACTTCTTGGTGACCACATATTAAGTGTGGTCACGGACATATGAAAGCTGTTTGAATTCTACTTCACAACAAAGCTATAACCTGATAAAATCAACAGTATACTTGAGCTACTGTTACAATAACACAAGAGAAAAAAAAAGGAAAATAAATTTTTTTTTACATAAAATGGACCTTAAAGTTGGCAATATACTTGATTCTTGAAAGTCAGTGAAAAACAAAGTAAGCCTCTGTGGATCTCAGGCTCTCCAAGTATTCCTCTTTGCTTGACAGGTTGTATTCTCCTGCTTCTGTTTTTCATTAAAAATTTGAAAGAATTTCTCCACCCTATTTCATTTTTTCTCTTCGTATTCTCATAAAGATTGATTACAACAGTTTGGTTGTATAGTGGCAATAATACATTTGTAAATTACTGTTGGAAACTACTGTTCTTATTTGCTATACTGCTTTCCTGTGTGAAATAACATATTTGATGTTTATCTTCATTACCAGGGAAAGTTATTACATTCATTTTTAGCTCAGAATGTTATTACTAGTAGCTGAACTAATCCTAATTTTAAAAACCAAAATTATTTTACCACCCCCAAATAAGTATTTGTATAGATGCTTTCTTGGTACTTGAGAAAAATTAAAATAATTCCATGAGACTAGTATGATGTGTATTTTTATACGAATGATCTAAATCATGGTAAAGTGCTTTTCTAACAATTCTAGCATTTTAAGATTTGGGGTTTTTCCTTAATAGAAGATGACTTTATTAGTTTTAATAAAATCGGTAAAATTGTCCTTGGTAGAATTAAGGGACATAAAACTCCAAACAAATCATTTTACAGTTGAAAAAGAAATCTAAAATCTTTCCTGAATAAGCAGGATTTATTTGTCCTGCATACTTAAAAGACGCAAAGTAAAGTAAATGTATGTTTACAATGGTCTATTTTAAAATGGAAACCTTAGATTTCTTCCCCTGTAGCTTTTAAAGGACTGTCAACTTACCTGGCCCATCAGTCATTTCATCTGGACACCGAGGAGTACAGCTAAGAAAGGAGGCATGTTTTAGTTTAGCCACCAAACTACGCGGTGGCATGTATTTATGTTGAACTTGAGACATCTCATATGATTTTTGAACATCATAGCTGCCTGGTGCTGGAATTTCCTGATAAGAATTTCAGTGTATAAGCATAAATACATCTTATATTGAAAATATCCAAGAAGATATAGCATGGATGTTCACACTAAGCAATGGTGTAAGTAGATAATTATGAAATTTTTCTTTAATTAATCATTGGAATTAGACACTTAAAAGAGTATCCCTAAATATATGCCCTCTAAATAGAAGTTTAAATTCACTTATCTAAATTTAAGTTAAAAAAAACATAATGATGAAATTTAGGTCCATAGTCCTAAAAAAATAGTCCTCATAATATAGATCAAACTCTCATTTTCAAATTTCATAATGAAAATCAAATTTCACACAGGAATGAGAACAATGATTATTTGTTTTCATAAGCAGCAAAATGATTCATTTTTAGCAGATTTCAATTACATTAAAAAGCTCCCCCTTTCATCATTTATGGCTCTTTATATGCTCTACAGTTATATTAACATTTTCAATCAATATAAACACATGTATATTAATAACTACAATAATAATTTTCAACTAAATTAAATATAAAATACCATATATTTGTTGCACAATTAATGCCTGTAAACCATTAGCTAATGATTTCAATTTACTTTAAAATATAGCATATTACATACAACATATGTATTCATCTGTATTATGAATAAAGACCAAACTTTCAGTGACTTTCTTGTAGGCAGAGACTATTGTGACTGAAGACATAGACTCCAGCACTAGGTTTCTTGGGCTCCAAATATCTGCTCTTTACTTGCTGGAGGGTCCTAGGCAAGCCACTTGCCCTCTGTGATTCTCATTTTCCTCATCCGTACATGGGGAAAATGCAGTATTTATATCATATGTCATAGGGTTGTGAAGACTAAAAGAGTTAAGACATGTAAAATACTTAGATAGGTGCCTGATTTTATAAAAGCGTTAGCTAATCTTACCATTCTACAAAACCTAATTTCAGTACAAAAACACGACTGAACAATCAGGGTTTGGGCTAATAGGGAAGCATTTTAATGTTTCAAATGAGCCAAACAAATTTGGATACTGAGGAAGCATACATTTGGTGTCTACCCAGGAACCATACATCATAGAGCACACTTGCTCTTGTTCCTTTTATTCCCATTATCACCCTCAAGTGTATGCCAGCAACACCACCTTCCACTTCCAAAGAATCACTAAATGTAGGAGTACTGATCGTGACTATGGGAGGAGATTCTTACATGAATCCCACATTTCTGGTTTAAGTCCTGTGCCAAACACAAATGCCACGACTGGTAAGACTACGAAGAAATGTCAGCAGTTGTTTCCTTCTCGCCTGCATCAAGAGCATATTTAGTAAAAGCAGGCTGAGGATAAGCAGTAGCAGCGCTAACTCCAAATACAGCTTCTAGATCTTCGGGGGCTGCTTCTGTGCCATGTGGAAGGAAGAAGAAGAGAGTGCAAAAGCACAGGGATGCCTGAGTGAGTCCAGAGCACTTAGAAAAGCTTTGCAAAGATCTTGATTGTCCCTTCTATACATTTTAGTTTTCTTCCCAGAAGCTATTATCTTTCCTGCTTCCTGCCTGGCATCCCTACCTATTCCTTCTTCCAGTGACCAGCCTAGATAGGACTGACAGGTTTGGCTGCTGCAACAGAGGAATCTTTTTGTTTTTAATGCCTTGAAACAAAGGTAAGAAACTGCATCAGTAATCAATATTCTTTAACAATAGTGTGTTCCCTCCTAGCAAAGTTCCTCACACTAGTTATCCTAAATTTCAGTAGATTCACAGACTCCTCTACCAAGCAAGAATGTACTACTCCTTTTCATGACATCTCCTCGTAGCATATTTATGCTTCTCTGAAGACAGTCTTTGCTTGTGTTCTTTACTGATGTTTCTGGGCTCTTCTCACTCATCTTCAATTGTTATTTTATCTGACCAAGAGATGAATATATTTGAAATATATTCAGGGAAAATAGTATGTATAAATAAGATCATTAAATTTCTGTTGGTGATCCTTTATACATCACAGAAAATAGGGAAGGCACATGATGAGTAGCTATAATAGACATTTCTCATGTTCTTTTTTTTTAAGCCTATTATTTGAATCCTGTTCCCATGTTTTGGAAACACATGCTTTGCAGCAGAATCTGAGTCTCAACACAAAAGTTATAAATGCCTGATTCTCATCTCCCTGGTCTCATTTTTTTACCAGGATATGAATCTAGGTCATAGGCTTATATGCCAGCCTTTGAACTGGCAGCCAGTTATTCAAAGAAACACAGAACATTAAAAATTCCATTCTAGTGAGGGAACTGGCAGTGCTAACAGCTGTGTCCAACTCCCAAAAGCAAAAGTGGAAGGGCAAACTAAAAGGCAATTAGAGACTGAGAAAAAGAAGCCATAAAATGTGTGATGAAATAAAAGCTGTGCCTCAATGTAAAGTAAAGGTAAGTCGAACTGTCCTGACTTCTTCACCTGGAAAACTAGAGCCCTACCTAAAAATGATATAAATAACCATAGAATTAAAACAATTGATGTATATAAAATTCTTAGAACAGTATCACATACATTAACAAGCATGAGTGTTCGCTTCCACTGCCATCAGCAGCAGTGTTATTTCTATTAGCTGTGGGGCTACACGTAGTCCTCAGTGAGATCCCTTTGCCTTAAAGAGAGATGCCAACTGGATATTTAAAAAGAAAGCTCTTAGTATTTTAAGACCAAACAAACAACAACAAAAATCAAAAGTAGTTAAGCTGTTAGGAATCACATGAAGATTGTCCCAGGCAGTTAAAAAAAAAAAATCACTGGTTTCAATCAACTTCAAAAGATGAGACAGGTCACCATGTTTATGTTTTGGAAAAATCATTTCATATATTTTGTAATTTTCTGCAAATCAGAGCCCCTGAAAAGATTCTCCATGCCCAATCCTCCTGCATTAACCACTTAAAACCCAAGCTTAACTGACCTGCTGCACCAGAGACTAGCTCCTGATTTCATCTAAATTCAGAATTTGTCCCATTCTTGTTCCCTGCCATTTTGACAGGCAAAATTCATATACCGTCTGACCTCAAGACATGTTAAATTGCATGTATGCTCTGATCTTCCAAAACTCTAATTACCAAGCACACACAATTATACTCCTTTGCCCCAGCAAGGAATGGAGCATTTGATCCCTGAGTTGTCTCCCAAGCTATATACAGCACATAGTAAATAAAGATTGCTCTTTAGGTTTAGTCTTGGAATAAGTTTCTCTTTTAATATTTTTTCTTTTATGCATGGTAAAAGAGTTGGGGATGTCTTTATTTCTTATTCATTTTTTTTAATGAGTTTCATTGGTTATAGAATTCTTGGTTGACTTCTCTCTCAACATTTTGAATAGGTCGTTTGACTGATTCCTGACCTCCATTGTTTCTGACGAGAAGTTCAGTTAATCATACTATTTCTACTACACGTAATAAGTTATTTTTTGTTTTCAAGATGTTCTCTTAATTTTGGGCTTTCAGCCATTTGACTGTAATGTGTCTAAGTGTGGGTTCTTTTTATATTTAACTTACTTATAACTCATTGAGCTTCTTAGATTTGTATATTCCATGTTTTTCATTAAATTTGGAAAGTTTTAAGCTATTATTTCTTCAAAATCTTTTTTTCTTCCCCTTTCTTTCTTATTTCTCCCACTGGGGCTCCCATTACATTTATGTTAGAATATGTGACATTGACTCACAGATCTCTCTGAAACTGCCCACTTTATTTAATTTTTTTTTCTGATTCAGTGATTTCTGTTGAACTATCTTTAGCTCACTGATTCTGTTTTCTGTCATCTCGAATCTGCTTTTGAGTCCAGTTGGTGAATTTGTCATTTATTGTTCTCAATAGCTCTAGCATTTTTGTTTGTTTGTTTCTCTTGTTTGCTTGCTTGTTTGAGATTCCCTATCTGTTGGTTAACTGTCAGCATATTTTACTTTAATTACTTACGTGTAAGTCCCACTGATTCTTTGAAAAATTTGTAACAGCTTCTCTAAAACCTTCATCTGCTAAATACAATGTCTAGTCTTAACCAGAGTAAGTTTCTCTTGACTGTTTTTTTCCCCTGAGTCTGGATTATACTTATCTGATATTTTCCTATCTAGTAGGTTTTGGTTGAAAACTGGACATATTTGCATAACCTAGCAACTGTGCATTCTGTTTTTCTTTAGTGAGGGCTACATTCTTTAGTAAAGGCTACTGTCCATTTTAAGAGATGAACTGTTGATCATTTCCAAAATCTTTAGAAATGTTCTTCTTGACATTTTTGATATTTGTTATTTATGCCATTTCCCATTGTTTTCTTGACTGGTAATATCAGAGGGTGGTCAGCTCTGTTCTACCTTTTAAAGATAGATCTATCTAAATAGAATTGAAGAGATTTATCTTTAATTTTTTTTTCTTCTTGTAGTTATATCAATATTTATTTTACATAAATGTAGAGCTGTACACACAAATTTAAAATTACTATATTATTCTGGTAAATTAAACTTTCAAAAAATGTTGAGTGACAGTGAGTGATTATTTCTAAATTGCTTTTTGTCTTAACATACTTTATTTCAAATTATAATAGAATACCAACAATGAGTAGGTTTTAGTAAACCATAGTTACATTTCAAATATAGCAAAATGGTAAAATCATAGTTTTAAAGATATCAGAGATCTGTGGAAGCAAAGATGACTTTATGTACAAATTTCAAAAAAGGGAAAAGCCCTTCCTTCCTAATATAAGTTAAAATTGCAAGCTGCTTTCTTCCACACGGTCATTCACCAAGGCAGAGCAAAAGATAATGACTGGGGTTAGCATAGGCAGACAGATTTTCTAAGGGAAAAAGTAACTAGTAGAATTTTGAAAGTCATACTGTCTAGAATGAAGGACTCAAGACTAAGAAACCCAAACTCATTACTGGTTCTTTACTATGAAGTAGTTGCTGAGTTCCAGAGCAGGTAAAAGGATAAAGGTCTGGGCTGGAGAGACAGTAAAATCTGCAGACTAGTGATGTTTAGGAGCCAAAAGTCAAGAGCTGGCAGCAAATACAAGCCTTGTCTTTGAGACAGTAGCCGAATCTTGAACCTGAATGGGGTAGGAAGCTAAAGAGTAAGGCTCAAAACTTGTGAAAGTAGAAGTTGGAGGGAGGAAGGAAAACATCCTCAGATTCTCAATCAAAAACTCAGAAAAACAACATGAAAGAGGGTACCTTGCCTCAAAGGCAGAGAGGAATCTCAGTCTTAGGTGCTTGGCAGACAAATTCTCACTAAAAAGGTAAGTGCACAGCAATACACAACAGATCTAATAGCAATAACTTTATGACAGAAAAACATACACTGCAGTTAGAATTCTAGACAATTAAACGAGATCCACCTCTTTCATTATGAAATAAGTGTTCTTCTATTTCTGTTTTTAGTGATACAGATAGGTAGGTAGATAAGATACACATATACATACACATGTAAAATTTTAGGTAGCATAATATAATAAAAATCACTAACTATAATTTAGGCTAAAATGAACTTTAACTAGATTTTTGAGTAACATGTTGCAGCTGTTATTTATAGCTGAGTATATTCTAGTCTAAAAGTTTATTTTAAAATCACAAACATATAATTATTAAAGTCACTAGAACTTCTTTGATAATAAAGCTGTCATATCAGTGAAGTTGTTACCTGAGATGTGTCCTTGGTCTCACTGAAAAAGGGAATTCAAGAACAGACACAGAAAACCCATCAAACATTAAGAGTTTATTTGGAAAATAAAGTTCAGAAAAAGACAAGAGTACAAACTCAGGGTTGGGTCATGGGCAGATCCACAGGGGTCATGCTGAGGGAAAAATAGGAAGCCTTTTTATATGAAGGGGGATGAATATTCACTAATTGAGATTAGGTTTCAAAGGGAAAAGGTGGAGTCTTCTTGGAATTTGGGCTTGATCCACCCTCACAATGGGCAGAGAGATTTCTGACTGTATTTGCTCCCCATCGGAACTGTCTTGGAATGGGGACATGTGATTTTTACTATGGTAATGGATTTGTGGGTAAAGTTTGGGTCAATTTCTCCTCCACATTGGAACTAGCCGGTTTTGGTCAGTCTGTTATTTATATTCTCACTACACATCCATTAGAACAGCTTACACAGAATTTGCAGAATGTAAATAAGCATCTAGCCGAATGTAAACACCGGCTGAAGTTCCCCTTCCCCTTCCCTGCTCATGTATGGCTATCTACTTAATACAACAAAGTGACTTAAGAAGACTTCAGTGAAACTATCAATCAAAGCTTTGAATCAAAATCTTTAGTTAAATATATATGGTGAAAAAATTTATAGGATATAATCGTAGTGAAGTTTGCCTGAATATACAGAAAACTTAGATTGTAGCAACTTACCAATATGCGTATCCAAGTTGCTTAATTTTGGTTTTATAGAGAATAAAGGCATTTCAGATAATAATCAAATTATCTTTGTTTTACATACTGCAAATTATAATTACAAACATCTTACCCTTGCCATTTTTCAGCTTTCCTAATATTTATTATTGTGAACCTATGCCTCTTTACATATGACTTAGAAAAGAATGACTGTTATTTTAGAAAAAATATATATAGATAGGAAATTATAATGTTAATTGTGATGGACAAAAATAGAAAATATTAATTTTATTTCCATATTCTTCTGGAACACTAGAAAAGACTTCATCCTAATGCTGCTTTTGACAGGAACTAGAACTGTCAGCTATACTATGATAGTTCAAGGCTCAGTAAAGAATAACAAAAAATGGTATGGCAACATTTATTACTATTGATGTAGGCAATAAAACCATTGATTTCACCTAATTTCTACAGCATAACATTATATAATTCACACTTGAATCACAAATATCCAGTTGCTTGCTGACAATTTCATTTCATTATCCTTAGATAGCCTTAAAATAAAACTCATTATTTTCCCTTCCCCAACTATGCAGCCATCTATCCTTTCTCATCCACCTACAATAAAAAAATTCCTTATTTAACCAGGCCTGAAAAAAAAGAAAGCTGCCTCTCATTTTTCATCTGTCCCTCACATATCTAAAAATCATCAAAGATGCAACCACTCTAAGTTCTTTCACTTTAACCCTTTCTTTCCTTTATTATCAAAAATATCCTCATATGGGCTCTAATAGGAGGGAACTATAGGCAACTATATTTCTTTAACTCTTTCAGTCTCAAACCATCTGCATCCCAGTAGCAAATAAATGATTGTACTAAACATGACAGGAATCTGTTGGTGTTGTTCACTGGCTCTATGAGTACCCATGGAGAAAATATTCAGAGAATTCTCCTTGGCTTTCAAGGCCTTTTTAAATGTGAAGGCACATTTACAACTGTAAGACCAAATTCAAGTGGAACATCTTCCATGAAGCATTTTTGATCACCCTAGCTAGAAGTGAAAGCTTCACTTTTCAATTCTTCTATTACTTATTGTTTGTATAAACACATAAACATATAAACAGCATATTAAACAAATATACCATATTTATTTGAATATTTTTCTTTGTCAATATAAGAACAGAAAGAGGATAAAGCCATCTGATGAAAAGGAAGGCATTGTTTCCTCAGGCAAGAATCTATTTACCCTACATATTTGCAGATTTTCTCAAAGTAAAGAAAGCTGACATAAGAATCCAGGAGCTTGGGGCTCCACAGTACAGTGAGCATCTAGGCTCTCTCATGCTTTCTGCTGTACCATACTTTGATTGTGAGAGTAATCCTTATAGTCTCAAGATATTGACCATAGCTCCTGCCATAATATTCTCATTTCAAAAATAAAGGGAAAGGACAAAAGACAAAAATTTTGCTTAGCAGCTAAAACAACCCTCTCTGAGGAACGTTCATAGAAACCAATCGCATAAACATTTGCT
The DNA here is from genome assembly GCA_029783875.1 of Phataginus tricuspis. Lineage (NCBI taxonomy): Eukaryota > Metazoa > Chordata > Mammalia > Pholidota > Manidae > Phataginus > Phataginus tricuspis. The sequence goes on along the minus strand of JAQQAC010002594.1, from coordinate 10,117,333 downwards.
TTCTTTTCACTAGTTAAAACTGTGCCAGATAACCACGCTATAGTAATAAGGGAACCTGAAAAATGTAATAGTTTCACCTGGGCACATTGTTCTTCTAAATAAAATTGGCTTCTGTTAGGAATGAAGTAAAAAGGAATAAACGTGGTAAAGGCAACTAGTAATCTCAGTCATAATAGCTCTCTGCCTTTCAGGGCAAAAGAACTAAAAAACAATGAACTCACTTCTAGAATATTAACCAGGATATTAGACTATCTCTATCAAAAGCTATTTTGACCTATGGCTGATTGGCTTTGTTTTCAAGTTCTTGCTTATCCTCTGGGTCTCACGTCTTCCCTGAATCCATTAGCTCTGTCAGGGCTCCTGCCATACGCTTTCAAAATACACAGCTCGTAACTTCGCAGCAGTTGTTATGCTTGCAATTAAACAAGTCTTTAATTATTTGTCTAATATCATTCATCCCCACATGTATGTAAGTTTCTCGAAGATTTAGAAAGCATTTGTTTTGTTCATCATTGTATCCTCAGTGATGGCAAGTGCCTTGCACCCAGTAAGTGATCAATGAATATTTTAAATCAAATATATGGATATATGAGATAATGAATGAGTGAATGAATCTATCAGTGACTATCTACCTCAAAGCCTTCCCTTCCATGTTCCCCATAATAGCAGGGCTAACACTATGCCTTGAAAGTATTTTCAACTTCTGTGAGTGCTTAAATGTGCCTCACAAAAAAGTAGTTCTGTGTTAAATGTGCATTGTACAGAAAGTGTTCAAGAACTGCTTTCCCTAAAGATGTTCCTGTTTCTAATAAAGCTAGATGTAATTTATAATCTCAGCAAAGATGTGAAAGTATGAATATATCCATTCAAACTGATCAAGGTCTAACTCACAAAATCATTACAGTGTATCTCCAGCTAGTTAAATTTGATTAATATTTTATATGAGATGTATTTCTTTCTCTTTGCTATCAAAAATGTAGTTACACTTTGATGCTTGAGCTTTTCATGACCACCTTTGACATGGCTTTATAGAGAAAATGTATATCTCAGCAGATTAAAGTAAAACACATGACCAGAAATGGTCTACATAACCTTTCTTTTCCTGTAAATGTTAATGCTACTGAGACAGAAAAAAAAGCATAGATTTTTGCCAGTTATAATATCTCTAATGACATATTTCTTCAGAGTTTATCAACTCAATACAAATCCAAAAATTAATGCTTTTTTTTTAAGATGAATGTGAAAAAGAAGTTAATGTAAGTGATTCTTTAAAAAAAACACATTGTCCCAGAGCCAGTTGGACAGATTTCAAATAAGGCAGTAAATATTATCTCAGTAAACTTAAAAAATTTAGAAGAGATGAATTTAATGTAATTTGTGAGGGATGTATGAATTCAAATAACAGAGTTGTGAAAATTGCTCATTAACCCTAGAGAAATGTCTACAAATAAGAATTGAATCAATTTGCTATGTTCAAACTTTTTGAAATCATCAATTTATGTTAGGGATGGCAAGAATAATCCCTTATATAAAAAGAGGGGTCATTTTAAAGTAGTACTACTGAAATACCACAGAAATGGAAGTCAGCATCACCGGATTACATTCACAACCTTATTATTACTCTCAAAAAGGCCTTCAAGGACCTCGCCCAATCTTACCCAACCCCCCACATAATGACACATGCTGAAGGTCATGTTCAGAAATGTTTAATGGGTCCCTGTGCTGGAGGTGTGACTTTCTCTTTTCTCCCTATGAGATTTACAGTGAAATGAGTTGTAAAACTACTCATCCTTGGAAGTTGCCTCTACCATAGCAAGCTATGAGTGGGCAGAATGATCCATGCTTGCTTTCTATAGGCTATAAGTATCTGAGCATCTCCTTAGCTACTTCAAAAATAATTATGGGATATCTAGGCACAGAAGAGTAGAGGTGATGACAGAGAGATATAAACTATGAAAACGGCAGAGGAAAGAAAGCAAGGTGATTAACACAAAAGAGATATGGAATAATGGAAATGAACATCATCTGGACAGAGAGTGATAAGGAGCTCTGGTAATGTTAACCAAACACAAAAATAACTTCTCCACTTTATGAAACATAGATTGCAGATCTCAATAACGAAAGGCAAATTGTATATCTGAAATGAAAGAAACCTAATTATTATCCCTTAATGTTCCTATTAATATTTTTTCTGACCAATGAAATATATTTTAAATATCCATCTTCTTCCAGATTTATAGTATTAATGTAACTCTAAGCAATTATTTAAGTTAGTTTATATTTGGTGTCAAATTAAAATTTTTAGTGACACTAAATTTTGTTGATTGAGTACATACAGAAATGAAACAAGCAGAATAAAACAGAAGAGAGTGCTTCAAGGATCCAGTTTTTATTTTCCATAGTCACACATGGTAAAGATTTTAGCCATGTAAAGACAATCAAAATATTTTTTTAACTTCAAAAGGAATCTAGCAATGATCATCTAAAATAAAATTAAAATGTTAGAATCCTTAACCCTTTATCCCTTCTTTTGAAGAATTTGATGCACTGTTTCACCTAGACCAAAACAAAATGCTACTTAAATTATATTGTTTTCAAATGCTACAGTATTTTAATATTGGTGTACAATCTAACAAAAATTGACTGAGTCTTATTATACACTGCTGTTAGTAACCACTAGTGGAGAAGTTGTGTTGCCTGGGTTCAAGTCCTAAGTTGGCATTTTTGCTGACCATATGACCATTGGTACATCTTATGTCTCAGTTTATTTATCCATAAAATGGGCAAAATAATAATAATAGTTTCCACCTCCCATGATTGTTGCAAGATTTGAATGGTGTAATATATGTGCAAAATAGAGGTGCCACGCTCACTGGTGAGCACTACTTAAATTTTAGTTATTATTATACCTCATTATAAAAATTAAGATCCTAATAGATCAGATATTTGGGGTTTCTTCCCCAAAAAGCTACTAGAAGTGCCATTTGAAAGTAATATATTCTTCAGTGTCACAAATAAATTAACATACTTTTAGATCATGAAATTTAAAAAATCCATGCATCTGTTTCAAATGACAAAATGCACATGACTGACATAGAATTGTAAACTTGATTATGGGCCAAATATAATTTAACAAGTATCTTTATTAGATACGAAAAAAACTTCAGGATAAGGACCTCTATCATTTATCAACATTATTGAAGATATGTCATGCTAAAAAAATTAATCTTTTTTCCACTCATTTCAGGTATATGAATCAATTATTTTTAAAAAGTATGATTTATTGAACAATTTTAATGTCTTTCTTATAGTTATTAGTAATCTACATTTCAATATATTAAAGTAAATATAAATTTTCTAGTCCCAGGTTCTGGAATTATGTAACACAAATATTTTCAATACCTTAAAGATAAGACTGTCATGAGAACAGTAAATTTCTGATTAAAAAAAACACTCCATATTAATATCTGCACAATAAAAGAGACCTCAACAGGATTCAAGATGGCAGCATGAGAGGTGAGAGAGAGAACTTCTCCCCAAACCATATGTAGTATGAAAATATAGTTAATACAACTAATCCTAAAAGAACAACAGGAAAGAGCACTGCACCAGACTGCATACACCTGGAGAAAAGAGCAGACCTCACGAAACAGGGTAACATACCAAAGCCTTGATCGGGCGGGACCCAAACGCTTCCCCACCCCAGCTCACCTGCGGGAGGAAGAAAAATGGAGCAGGGAGCGGGTGGAAGCCTAGGACTGATGAACACCCAGCCCTGGAGATCTGCTTTGGAGCACAAATCTACATTGCATGATGCTCTGGAGATAAGTGGGGTTAGAAAGCTAAGACAGGTAGAATACTTGAAGGACTGAGATTCCAGCCATTTGTAGAGGACAGGGATCCACATCCGGCCACTCTGGGACAAAGAAAAAGCGGAAGGTCTGAGAGGCTTCTTAGCAGCGACAGGGCTGCTGAAGGGGTGGGATTTGCACAGAGCATGCGGGAGAAGGGATAGGTGGACAAAGTTGTCTGGGCATGCTCTGTCCAGCAGGTTGGTAATTTTGAGGAACTTCAGACTCTCCATCCCCCTGGCTGGCTACTCAGTTCTGAGGACACCCACTGTGATACACAGCCTGATGCACCTTCCTCCTGGCCTACCAGCACCGATTCACAAACTGTGGTGGCCTCAGGACAGCCAGAGGGAGGCCCCACCTATGACAGCTACAGATGCAAAGCACACAGGCTTACACCTGTGTGCTGGGACAACTGGCCCTGACACTGGAGACAGACTGCAGCCAGGAAGTAGGAAACAGCCCTTTCCTAACCGCGGGCACCAGTTTCACTCTCTGCAACTCCCAACCTCACTCTAGGGGCTGAGCAGCTCCAAGGATTAGTGCTTCTGGGCACTAAAGGACACCACATAGAAATATGAAATGTCAAAGGCACCTGGTTCAGACCAAAATCTCACAAACCCCAGAAAAAGGGACAAATGAAACTACATTCACCAACTTTGCCAAAAGAGAGTTCAAAATAAAAATCATAAACATGCCATTGGAGGTACAGAATAATATTCAAGATCTCAGGAACTTACAACACAGATTCAATCATTAAGAAATTCCATATCTGAAATGCAACATACAATGGAGGGATTTAAAAGCAGATTAGATGTAGTAGAAGAAACGGTAAATGGAACAGAAATTAGAGAAGAGGAATACAAAGAAGCTGAGGCAAAGAGAGAAAAAAGGATAACTAAGAATGTAAGAATATTGAGAGAACTGTGTGACCAAGCCAAATGGAACAATATATGCATTATAGGAGTACCAGAAGAAGAAGAGAGAGAAAAAGGGATAGCAAGTGTCATTGAGGAGGTAATTGCTGAAAACTTTCCCAAACTGGAGGAGACAGTCTCTCAGGCAATTGAGGTGCACAGATCTCCCAAAACAAGGGCCCAAGGAAGATGACACCAAGACATAATAATTAAAAAAGCAAAGATCAAGGAAAAATACAGACTTTTAAAAGCAACTAAAGAGAGAAAAAAGAACACATACAAAAGAAAACCTATCAGACTATTATCAGATTTCTCAACAGAAACCTCACAGGCCAAAAGATAGTGGCATGATGTATTTAATATAATGGAGCAAAAGGGCCTCAAACCAAGAATACTCAACCTGGCAAGGTTATCATTTAAATTTGAAGGAGGGATTAAACAATTTTCAAATAAGCAAAAGCTGAGAGAATTTACCTCTAAACTGTATTTTGGAGGGACTGCTATAGATGGAAGCATTCCTAAGGCTAAATAGCTATCACCAGGGGAAATAAAACAACAGCAAAGTAAAACAATTAGTTACTAAGCAGATGCAAAATAAAATCAACTACCCCTTAAGTCAATCAAGGGATAGACAAAGAGTATAGAATATGATACCTAATATATAAAGAACAGAAGAAGAAGAAAAAGGAGGAAAAAGAAAGAATCTCTAGGTTGTGTTTGTAATAGCATACGAAGTGAGTTAAATTGGACTGTTAGATAGTAAGGGAATTACCCTTGAATCTTTGGTAACCATGAATCTAAACCCTCCAATGGCAATAAGTACATACTTGTTGATAATCACCCTAATGTAAATGGTCTGAATGCACCAATCAAAGGACATAGAGTCACTGAATGGATGAATAAAAAGACATGTCTTTCACTTCAAACCCAAACACATAAACAGACTAAAAGTGAAGGGATGGAAAAAGATATTTCATGTAACTAATAGTGAGAAAAAGGCAGGAGTTGCAGTACTTGTATCAGACAAAATAGACTTCAAAACAAAGAAAGTAACAAGAGACAAAGAAGGACATTACCTAATGATAAAGGGGTCAGTCCAACAAGAGGATATAACTACTATAAATATCTATGCACCCAACACAGGATCAACTACATATGTGAAACAAATACTAACAGAATTAAAGGGGGAAATAGAATGCAATGCATTCATTTTGGGAGACTTCAACACACCACTCACTCCAAAGGACAGATCAACCAGACAAAAAATAAATAAAGAGACAGAGGCACTGAACAACACATTAGAACAGATGGACCAAACAGACATACACAGAACACTCCATTCAAAAGGATACATATTCTTCTCAAGTGCACATGGAACATTTTCAAGAATAGATCTTATACTAGGACACTAAAAGAGCCTCACTAAATTCAAAAAGATTGAAATTGAACCAACCAGCATCTCAGATCACAAAGGTATGAAACTAGAAATAAATTACACAAAGAAAATGAAAAACCCCACAAACACATGGAGGCTTAATAACAAGCTCCTAAATAATCAATGGATCAAACACCAAATAAAAAAAGACATCAAGCATATATGGAGACAAATGACAACAATAATTCAATGCCACAAAATCTGTGGGATGCAGCAAAGGCTGGGCTAAGAGGGAAGTATATTGCAATACAGGCCTACCTAAGGAAAGGAGAACGATACCAAACGAACAGTCTCAACTCACAATTAACAAAATTAGAAAAAGAAAAAATGAGGCTCAAAGTCAGTAGAAGGAGGGACATAATAAAGATTAAAGCAGAAATAAATAAAATCAAGAAGAATAAAACAGTAGAAAGAATCAATGAAAGCAGGAGCTGGTTCTTTGAGAAAATGAACAAAATAGATAACCCCCTAGGCAGATTTATAAAGAAAAAAAAGAGTATACACACATAAACAGAATCAGAAATGAGAAAGGAAAAATCACTACATACACCACAGAAATACAAATAATTATGAGAGAATACTATGAAAAATTAATGGTAACAAACTGGATAATGTGGAAGAAATGGACAACTTTCTAGAACAATACAAACTTCCAAGGCTGAACCAGGAAGAAAAAGAAGAACTGAACAGACCAATTACCAGCATGGAAATTGAATTCGTAATCAAAAAACTACCTAAGAACAAAATTCCTGGACCAGATGGTTTCACTCCTGAATTTTATCAAACAAAGAGAAGACCTAATACCCATCATCATTAAAGTTTTCCAAAAAGTAGAAGAGGAGGGAATACTCACAAACTCATTCTACAAGGCCAAAATCCCTCTAATACCAAAACCAGGCAAAGACACCACAAAAAAAGAAAATTACAGACCAATATCACTGATAAACATAGATGCAAAAATACTCAACAAAATATTAGCAAACTGAATTAAAAAATACATCAAAAGATCATCCATCATGATCAAGTGGGATTCATCCCAGAGATGCAAGGATGGTACAACATTTAAAAATCCATCAACATCATCCACCACATCAACAAAAAGAAGGACAAAAAACACATGATAATCTCCATAGATGCTGAAAAAGCATTTGTCAAAATTCAACATCTATTCATGATACAAACTCTCAACAAAAAGTGTATAGAGGGTAAGTACCTCAACATAATAAAGGCCATGTATGACAAACCCACAGCCAACATACTTAACAGCAAGAAGCTGTAAACTTTTCCTTTAAGATCAGGATCATGACAAGGATGCCCACTCTCCCCACTTTTATTCAACATAGTTCTGGAGGTCCTAGCCACAGCAATCATAGAACACCAAGAAATAAAAGGCATGCAAATTGGTAAGGAAGAAGTTAAACTGTCCCTGTTTGCAGATGACATAGTATTATACACAAAAAACCCTAAAGAATCCACTCCAGAACTACTAAAATAATATCTGAATTCAGCAAAGTTGTGGGATGCAAAATTAATACACAGAAATCTGTTGCATTCCTATACACTATTGATAAACTAGCAGAAGGAGAAATCAAGAAAACAATTCCATTCACAATCGCATCAAAAAGAATAAAATACTTAGGAATACACCTAACCAAGGAAGTGAAAGACCTATACTCTGAAAACTACAAGACACTCATGAGAGAAATTAAAGAAGACACCAATAAATGGAAACACATCCTGTGCTCATGGATTGGAAGAATTAATATTGTCAAATGGCCATTTTGCCTTAAGCAATCTACAGATTCAATGCAATCTCTATTAAAATACCAACAGAATTCTTCAATGAACTAGAGCTAATAGTTCTAAAATTCATATGGAACCACAAAAAAACATGAATAGCCAAAGCAATCCTGAGGAGGAATAATAAAGCAGTGGGGATTACACTCCCCAACTTCAACCTCTACTACAAAGCCACAGTAATCAAGACAATTTAGTACGGGCACAAGAACAGACACATAGACCAATGAAACAGACTAGTAAGCCCAGATATAAATCCAACCATATATGGTCAATTAATGTATGATAAAGGATCTATGGATATACAGTGGGGAAATAACAGCTCTTCAACAATTGGTGTTGGCAAAACTGGAGAGCTACATGCAAGGAATGAAACTGGATTACTGTCTAAGTCCATACATAAAAGTAAACTCAAAATGGCCTGAGTGTAAGTCATGAAATGATAAAACTCTTAGAAGAAAACAGGCAAAAATCTCCTGAATATAAACATGAAGAACTTTGTCCTGAACATATCTCCTCAGGCAAGGGAAACAAAATAAAATATGAACAAATGGGACTACATCATGCTAAAAAGCTTCTGTACAGCAAAGGACACCATCAGCAGAACAGAGAGGCATCCTACAGTATGGGAGAATATATTTGTAAATGACATATCCGACAAGGGGTTAACATCCAAAATATATAAAGAACTCACATGCCTCAACATCCCAAAAGCAAATAACCTGATTAAAAAATGGGTGGAGGATACGAACAGACACTTCTGCAAAGAAGAAATTCAGATGGCTAACAGGCACATGAAAAGATGCTCCACATGGCTAATTATCAGGGAAATGCAAATTAAAACCACAATGAGGTATCACCTCACACCAGTAAGGATGGTCAACATAGAAACGAATAGGAACAACAACTGCTGGCGAGGATGCGGAAAATGAGGGACACTTCTATACTGCTGGTGGGAATGTAAATTAGTTCAACCATTGTGGAAAGCACTATGGAGGTTCCTCAAAAAACTCAAAATAGAAATACCATTTGACCCAGGAATTCCACTCCTAGGAATTTACCCTAAAAATGCAGGATCCCAGTTTCAAAAAGACATATGCACCCCTATGTTTATCGCAGCACTATTTACAATAGCCAAGAAATGGAAGCAATCTAAGTGTCCATCAGTAGATAAATGCATAAAGTAGATGTGGTATATATACACAAAGGAATATTTTTCAGCCATAAGAAGAAAACAAATTTGCAACAACATGGATGGAGCTATAGGGCATTATGCTCAGTGAAATGAGCCAAGTGGAGAAAGACAAGTACCAAATGATTTCAGTCATCTGTGGAGCATAAGTACAAAGCAAAGACTGAAGGAACAAAACAGCAGCAGACTGACGGAACCCCAGAATGGACTAACAGTTGCCAAAGGGAAAGGGACTGGGGGTAGATGGGTGGTAGGGAAGGGAGGGAGAAGGGGAATAAAAGGCATTACGATTAGCATGCATAATGTGGGGGTGGGGGGCACGGGGAAGAAAGTGTAACACAGAGAAGACAAGTAGTGTCTCTTTAGCACCTTACTACACTGATGGACAGTGACTGTAATGGACTATGTGGTGGGGACTTGATAATGGGGGGAATCTAGTAACCACAATGTTGCTCATGTAATTGTGTATTAATAATACTAAAATAAAAAAAAAGGAATAGAAAAAAAGAGAAGTCAAAAAAACATGCACAAAACCATGTGGAAAAAGAAGATAAGTGTAAGAGAAAGAAAAGTTAATGGTTGCAGTTTAGAAAAGCATCTAATTCCCATCTCTCATGAAGCCACTCCAAATCTGCCAAGGAAGTCTGTGAATATAGAACAGAAAGGAAAACATAATAAAACAAAAGCAAAAACAAATTAACATAAAAAGTTGACAAACCAGAAAACGAATATCTGATAATTTAAATCACAGATTCCTGAATGGCAAAAAAAAATTGTTTTAAAAATCTTATTTTGTTTACCTAATGATAATACCAATTAGCATGAAAAGTGAGGAGATACTGCATCTTTGCTCCACTGTAATTTGCTGGCTCAGACACCTAAGATCTTTATCACACAGACTACTGGGACAGAATAGATCATCTTTAATGCAGTCCAGCATTGTTTGATTTTCGCTTTCTATCCCTGCATTTTAAATAACATTCTCATTATAAAAATTTGCTTTACTTATTTTTTGTAAAGCATTTTATAGTAATTTTATTTAATTATGCTATACAAAAGTGTTTAATTTTTTGAAGTCATATTTACCTAATATTTCCTTTACAGTTCCTGCTTCAAGCTTTGCTCAAAAAGTCCTTTTGAATCATATATTTCTAATCCAAATTTTTGGTTAACATTTACATCTTTAATTAAAAATCTGTTCAGATTAAAAACAACATATTTCTGTAATATTTGAAACCTTGGATATAAATGTAACCAACAGAGAATAGGGCAATTAGCCTCATAATGTAGCACTGTAGGAAGACCCATCCTAAAAACAAAACATTATATTCAGGGATCAAGAGACAATATTCTGATAGTAGTACTTAGCACTGTAGTTATCCATGAACTCCACAGATTCAAAGTGCTAGAAAGATAGGCTTGGGCAGGAGAGAGAATGGTGGAAATTTAATCCAGCAGAGTTGCTCTAGATGAGTAACTACTAGACCTCGAAAATTTAGCAGGGTGAAAAAGATGGCAGACAAGGAAGGCAAGTCAGAAACCTCCTCCCACATACACAGCAAGGAAGCAAATACAGCAGAAATGAGTATCCCTGAAAATGACCCAAAGACTGCAGAACAGACTATTTACACATGGTAAAGAAGGGAAGACCACACAGGGAAAGGTGAAGGAGCAGGGTCACAACTGAGCAGGACACAAGCCTTTCCCCTATCACAGCCCACAATAGGTAGGGAGAGGAACAGAGCAGAGAGGAGATAAGCTCTCAGGAACTCTGTACACTTGGCCCTGGAGATATGTTCTGATATCCACACTGCTTCAGGCATTAGTGATTAACGGGGCTGTACACCAGGGAGAGTTGGACCACTCTAGAAGACTGAGACTCCTGCCCCTGTGGAGGACAGGCATGCTCCCTCAGTCCCACTGAGAACCAACACAGAGATGGCAGTTTGAAAGATTTTCCAGCAGTGGAAAGGATGCCAGAGGGACAGGATTCAGATGGAGCTCTTTTCACATGAGAAAGGGCAGGTGGATGACACTTCCCAGAAATCACTCAGCCCAACTGATAGAGTGCTCAGAGGAGCCAGCCCCAAACGCACCAACCCTGTCACTGGCAGCTTAGCCCCAAAGCACTAATCTGCGCACCTACCCACCCACCTGGTCCACTCAACCCAGTCAGATTTTGTTGCCCAGCAGGTGCAGGGATGCCTTCCCAGCTTTCCCAGCCCTCTCTCAGCCCAACTGGGGAGACAACTGAACAAACCATATTGAATGTTTCTTCTTCCCTGGTGGCATATCTCCATGTCACGCTCTGCAGTGCACCCACCTGGCTGACCCCTTCAGCACAGCAGAGCCTCCATCATGGGGACCCACCCACAATGATCCCAGCAGAAGCACCACTGCATGGCTCACAAAGGACCTCTGCATATAGAGATAAGCCACTGCTGGCAGACAGGTGAAAGGCAGCCCAGCCCACAAAAAACAACTGCAGCTCCAGCACAAAGGAACCAGGAAGAAGTGAGCAGAGTCTTGATCTGGGCACCATAGGACACCTTCTTCATAAAACCATTACTCTCTAGACCAGGAAGTAGATCCATTTAATACAAAGAAAGAAACACTGACAAAATGAGGAGACAGAGGAATATGTTCCAAATAAAACTCCAGGATAAGACATCAGAAAAAGGGCTAAATGAGGTGGAGATTACCAACTATCTAGAGAAAGATTTTAAAATAACAGTCATAAATGTGATCACTGATCTGCAGAGAAGTATTGAAGATCTCAGGGAGGATTTCAACAAAGAAAGAAGAGTTGAAAAGAGCCACTCAGAGCTGAAGAATAGAGTAACTGGAATGAAATATACAATGGAGGGAATGAATAACAGATTGCTGCAATTAGAGGAAAGACAATGAGATGGAAATTAGAGAATAAAAACACAACAAAGCTGAGGAACAGAGAGAAAAAAGGATCTCTAGGAATGAAAGAATGATGAGAGGGCTGTGTGACCAATCCAAATGAAACTATATTCACATAATAGGGGGCCAGAAGGAGAAGAGAGAGGCAAAGGGGTAGAAAGTCTCCTTAAGGAAATAATTATTAAAAACTTTCCCAATTTGGAAAAGCAAATAGACAACCAGCTCATGAAAGCTCAGAGAGCCCCTAACCAAAGGCACCCCAGGAAGACAACACCAAGACATATAATAATTAAAATGACAAAAATTAAGGAAAAGAAGAGGGTATTGAAAGCAGCCAGAGAGAGGAAAAAGGTTACTTATAAGGGAAACCCCATAAGGTTGTCAGCAGACTTCTCAGCAGAAACTTCACAGACCAGAAGGGAGTGGCATGAAATATTTAAGCATTGAAACAGAAGCACCTTCAGCCAAGAATCTTCTACTCAGAAAAGTTATCATTCAAATTTGGAGATTACAGGTTTCCCGTATGAATGAAAGTTGAAAGAACTCACCACCACTAAACCACTGAACACGATATGTTAAAGGTACTTCTGTAGATGGTATTGTTCTTAAGCCTTAATATTTTTCATCACTGAAAATAAACCTATAGTAAAGGTAGTAGATCATGACTTACCAAGCAAGTATCAAGTTAAAAAAAAGTGTAGTAAAATCAACTATACACAAGATTAATCAAGAGAGACCCAAAAAATACAGATTATCATATTTAATGCATAAAGTGTGGAGGAGGAAGAAAAATATAAAAGAAGTACTTTTAGACTGTGTTCAAAATTAAGTGACCAAATAGAGATTGTTATATACTTAGGAAACTACCTATGAACCTTATGGCCACCAAAAGCCTAAAGCCTATAGCAGATATACAAAATTTTTTTTACAAAATAAATTCAACCTGATAATATGGGTGAAAGTAGTAACCACAATACTGCTCATGTGAAACCTTCATAAGATTGCATATCAATGATACGTTAATAAAAAGAAAGAAAGAAAGAAAGAAATCCAGTCACAACACTAAACCATCAAACAAAAAGAGATTATCTGAGGAAAAAAGTATCTGAGGAACTACAAAACAACCAAAAAACAATAAAATGGCACTAAGTACACACCCATCAATAACTACCTTAAATGTAAATGGATTGAATGCACCAATCAAAAGACATAGGGTGACAGAATGGATAAAGAAACAAGACCCATCTATATGCTAGCAACAAGAGACAAATTTAAGACCTGAAAATATACACAGACTGAAAGTGAAGTGATGGAACAAGATATTTCATTAAAATTATAGGGAGAAAAAAAGGAGGAGTAACAGTACTATATCAGACAAAATAGACCTCAAAACAAAGAGAGTAACAAGAGACAAAGATGGACATTATAAATGATAGAGGGGTCAGTCCAACAAGGGGATATAACCATTATAAATACCTATGCACCCAACATAGGAGCACCTACATATGTAAAACAAATATTAACAGAACTAAATAGAGATCATATTAGGGGATATTAACCCACCACTTACATCAATGGACAGATCAACCAGACAGAAAATAAATAAGGAAACAGAGACACTGAACAACATACTAGATCAGGTGGACTTAACAGATATTTACAGAACATTCCACCCAAAGAAGCAGGATACACATTTTCTCAAGTGTAAATGGAATGTTCTCTAGAATAGATCACATTTAAGACACAAAAAAAGCCTCAATAAATTCAAAAAGATGGAAATTGTATCAAGCATCTTTTCAGATCATGATGGTATAAAACTAGAAATAAATTATATGAGGAAAACAACAACAAATCAAACAAAAACACATGAAGCCTAAACAACATACTTCTAAATAATCAATGGATCAAGGAACAAATCCAAGAAAAAAATCAAGAAATACATGGAGACAAATGAAAAGAAAAATACAACAATTCAAAACATGTGAAAAGCAGCAAAAGCATTTCTAAGAGGGAAGTACACGGCAACACAGGCTTCCCTCAAGAAACAAGAAAAATCCCAAATAGTCTTAAACTCACCACTAAAGAAGATAGAAAAAGAAGAACAAATGAAATCCAAAGTTAGTAGAAGGTGGGACATAATAAAGATCAGTGTAGAAATAAATAAAATAGAAAAGAATAAAACAATAGAAAAGTCAATGAAACCAAGAGCTGGTTTTTTGAGAAGAAAAAATAGACAAACCCACAGCCAAGCTTATCAAGAAGAAAAGAAAGAGGGCACAAAAAAACAAAATGAGAAATGAAAGAGGAATAGTTACAACTGACACCACAGAAATACAAAGAATTAATAGAAAATTCTATGAAAAATTGTATGCCAATTAATTGGACAACCTAGAAGAAATGGACAAGTTCCTAGAAAAGCACAGCCTTCCAAGACTGATCCAGGAAGAAACAGAAAAACTGAACAGGCTAATTATTAGTAAAGAAATGGCAATAAAAAAAAAACTACCAACAAACAAAAATCCACAACAAGATGGCTTCACAGATGAATTACACCAAACATTTAAAGAAGAGCTAATACTCTCCCTATCAAAATATTCCAAAAGGTAGAAAGGGAGAGAATACTTCTAAACTCATTCTATGAGGCCACCATCACTCTAATACCAAAATCAGACAAAGACACTATAAAAAAAGAAAACTAAAGACCAATATCTCTGATGAACATATCTCTGTGATCAACAAGGAAGGATAAAAACTGCATGATCTTAATAGATGCTGAAAAATTCAACATCCATTCATGATAAAAACTCTCAACAAGATGGATATAAAGGGTGTGTATCTCACCATAATAATAGCAATATAAGACAAACACACAGCTAACAACATACTCAATTGAGAAAAGCTAAAAGCTTTTCCTGTAAGAACAGAAACAAGAAAACAATGTCCACTCTCACCACTTTTATTCAACATAGTACTAGAGGTACTAGCCATGGCAGTCAGACAAGACAAAGAGATAAAAGGCATCCAAATTAGTAAGAAAGAAGTAAAACTGTCACTAATTCCAGATGACATAATATTATATATAGAAAAACCCAAAGACTCCACTAAAAACTATTAGACTAATAACTGGATTCAGCAAAATCCAAAAATAAAAAATTAATACACAGAAATCTGTTGCATTCCTATACTAACAACAAATGTGCAGAATGAGAAATCAGGAAAACAATTTCATTTACAATTGCACCAAAAAGAATTAAATACCTAGGAATAAATCTAACTTGGAAGTGAGACACCTATACTCTAAAAACCATAAGAAACTGATTAGAGAAACTGAAGACACAAATAAATGGAAATCTGTACTGCGCTCATGGTTAGGAAGAATTAACATTGTCAAAATGGGCATCTTGCCTAAAGCAATTTACAGATTCAATGAAATCTTTATCATAATATAAATGGTATTTTTCAATGAACTAAAGCAAATAATCCTATAATTTTATGGAAACACTAAAGACCCCAAATAGCCAAAGCAATCTTGAAAAAGAATAAAGTTTTGATGCTCCTTGATTTAAAGCTATACTACAAATCTACAGTAATCAAATCTGTATGGTACTGGCAAAAGAGCACTCATAACTCAATGGAACAGAATAGAGAGCCCAGGTATAAACCCACACATATATTGTCAATTAAAATATGATAAAGGGGCCATGAATATAGTATGGGAAAAAGACAGTCTCTTCAATAAGTGCTGTTGGGAAAACTTGAGAGCTATATGCAAGAGAATGAAACTTGGTTATTGTCTAATTCCATACACAAAAGTAAACATGAAGACTTAAATGTAAACATTAAAGACTTAAATGTAAGGTACAAAACCATAAAACTCAGAAGAACACATAGGCAAAAATTTCTTGAACATAAGCATGAGCAATTTTTTTTTGGACATGTCTCCCAAGGCAAGGGAAACAAAATAAAAAGTGAACAAGTAGGACTACATCAAACTAAGAAGCTTTTGTATAGTAAAGGACACCACCAACAGAATAAAAGGCAATCTATAGTATGGGAGAATATATTTGTAAATGATTTATCCAATAAGGTGTTAACATCCAAAACATATAAAAAACTCATATGCTTCAACACCAAAAAACAAATAATCTGATTAAAAAAAATGAGTGGAGGACGTGAACAGATATTTATACAAAGAGGAAATACAGATGGCAAACAGGCACATGATACGGAAGCAACCTAAATGTCTATCAGTAGATGAATGGATAAAGAAGATATGGTATATAAACATAATGGAGTATTATTCAGCCATAAAAAAGAAAGAAATCCTGCCATTTGCAACAACACAGATGGACCTAGAGGTATAACACTAAGTGAAATAAGCCAGGCACAGAATGGCAAATACTATATGATGTCACTTACATGTGGGATCTAAAAACAAAACAAAACAGAATGTACAAAATAGCAGTAACTCATAGACCCTGAGACATGAGTGGTGTTTACCTTGGGGTAAGGGGTGGGATGGGTGAGTGGGAGTGGGTAAATAGGCACAAAAATTCTCAATCATAACATAAGTTGCTCATAGGGATTGTAATACAGCATGCAGAATATAGTTAATGATTCTGTAATATCTTCCTAGGTTAACAGATAATAACTGCACTAGTAGAAGTGAGGATTTAATAATGTGGGTAAATGGTGAACTACTGCGTTGTATTGAAACTAATATAAGATTGTATATCAACTATACTTAAATTATAAAATAAATAAATAAAAGGGGGAAAAAGCAAATTGATTAAAGATAAATACATATCAACTTGAACAGCAGCTGTAGATTAGATAATCAACAATCAATTCAATAGTGAGTAGGTTAAAAGAAAGCACAAACCCAAAATATTGATATTTACTGAATTTAGATTGTTTTATACTGGTTTGGAGATGTTTGAAATATATGACAGCATGTGAGTTTGATAGAGCAGAATGAGTGTGAAAATCTTTGTTGTGTTCATTCTCTATCCTTCTCCATATGTTTGCAATATTTCCTAAACCAAATATTTAAAATAGTGTATGAAAAAAGAACATAACAAGAATATAAATTAATTTTTTAGCTAGTTTCAAGATAAGGGCCCTATAATCAAAAAAAATAATAATAAAAAGCAGAATAATCCCAAAGAAAAAGATCAATAAATGTCTAAATAAAAATTTAAGACCTTTACATGAAAAGATTATTGCAAAAAAAAATGCAAAGACAAACAACAAATTCTAACTAGCAAACAACTATTACTAGTAGTAGATTGTTGTTAAATTTTTCTGTGTAATACGCTGTAAGAAAAATGGAAGTTCCATGGCCAGGATCCTTACCTGATAACCATTGTGTACATATGGTGAGGTAATACTCAGCCCACTGCACAGGGGTATCCTTGCATACCCATTGGCAATAAGCCATTATGGCTCATACTGCTGTAATAAGAGTTCTGCCAGGTGCTAAGGGCTGAGGGAAGCAGAAGAGCAGATCCTAGAGCAGAGAGCAAGAGAGCGGGAGAGGAGAGCAGAGGCAGAAGCTCTCGGGGCGGAGCTAAGCCAGGGGCAGAGACAGAGGCAGATGGGATTCTAGCATTCAACCTACCACTGTGAGAATAAAGCTTGTTATGAGCCCCTTTTTACCCCTAACATTCTGTTGTCCTTATTCGGTCTCACCACATCCATAGTGAATTTGTCCAGAGTTGAAAGCCTCGGATGAGACATACATAAATACCTCTTAGAAAGAAATTAAGAAAAACATAAATCTACAAAATAAAATGGAAAAGGATTGATTTTTCAAACAAATAAAATTAGCCAATAAATAAAAACCAATAATTAATTAATAATCAAAACAGTGAAAATTGAATATTTATTGGGAATGACCAAGATGGCACCATCAGGGACTCCTGAGCTCCCTTCCTTCAACAAATGCAATGAACGTACAGCAAGACATGGAACAATTCCTTCCGAGCCCTCAACTAGATCCAGATAGTGGGTGTCTCCTATACACTCATCAAAAAAGAAAAGACAGAGGCATACTCTTTCTTACCACAAACCCACCCCCAGCACAGTGCCAAACAATCAGGAGGGAACCCTCAACTCCTAATTTCCTGAGAAGTGAATGATTTGGATTTCACATTCCAAATTTTAAAGACTGTCCACCAATGTAAAGGGCTCTGTGGATTAAACTGCAGTATTTCTAGAATCTCTCACCTGGCCTTAGTGCATCTCCACATCAATAGGTGTTTCCAAGAGGTGGAGAAAAGTAGTCTATCTCCATATCAATAAGTGATTACAAGGGTGGGGGGAGCAAGGGCATACTGGACTGGAGAGGTTGGATGGGGTCCCCTTTTGCATTGGGGTTGTGAGAGACACAGGCAAGCAGAAGTAGACAACTGTTTGTAAGCAATAAATGGATTTCTCTCACTTTATTTCTCCCTTTGACTGATTTCAGATTCAAAGGTTATTTGCCCCAGGCTGGGAACATATTTTCCCCCTGGAGTTACAGGCTCCCAAAAGACCATCTCTGAAAGCCAAAGGACTTGTGTGCACCAGACCCACAAAACTGGAAAATGAGGATGCAGTTAAGAGTATACAGAACTCACCAAGGCTAATGTCTGAGGATTCATCACAGAAAGAACAAGCAAAATTGCCTGTCCCCCAGTCTTTCCATAAAAGAGGCTTATCTGGGTACTTTAAAAGCTGCTGCTTGAGGGTCAGCCTTCTAATTTAGCAGGCACTTGGGGCCCACCTGTGATTCACCTCTAGAAACCAGGGAAGTCAGTGAGTATCACCTCTGCTTTCTTCCTCCAGGCCATTCCAAGGCACCAATATAAATATATCCTCAAGAATGTGACTGTACAAAACATTTTACAGTCTTAGAAAACACTAGTCAATTGGAAGTCAATTCGTTTCTTAAATTATTGCTAATATCTTTTCAAAATACAATTTATCTATTCTGAAACATTGGTAATTCTGATGCCGGGGTTCTTGTTCACGAAGCCGAAGAATGAGCTTAGCAAACAGTCAAGGTAGGAGAGCAAGGTACAGGCTTTTATTTAGAAATAAAGTGAGAGGACAGAGCTCCTGGCTCACGCCAGGAGGGGACAGGAGAGTCCCGTGTGCTGCGTTGTCTAGGGGGTTTTATAGGCAGATGAGGATTTTTCAAGAACATGAAAAAAAAGGCTTAGGGGTGTGGACTTGTACCACTTGCTCTGCCCTCAAGGAGGGCTGGGTTGTTCTCTGCTTGCTAGGGTTGTTTACAGTAAAGTCACAGGTTATGCTGTAATACCTTTCCCTATTTGTAAAACCACTCAATCATTCTAGGCCAAGTTGCTCTTGGCCTTTTGACTTTTAACTGACCTTACTGAAGATGTCTATATTCTTAGTCTGGTATCTTGATCCTAGAGGATTAGTGTGACCTTGACTTTGCATAATGCTTAACACAGAGTTTCGAAAGGGACTTCTTTGCCCACTGTTATATTGCTGACTGTAAATATCCCACCCTGCCTTTTCCGGAGGCCCTCACCCTACTCTGACTACACCCATGGTCCCTGTCTCAATTCTATTATCAGGTTCCAATATTAAATATAAAAAAAAAGTTGAATATGTCTGATTCCAAACAGTATTTGATTAAAATTCATAAATTAATAAGCATACACTGGATTTAGAAATTAGGTTTTCAAAACATTTCTAAAGCCTTCATTTTAGCAAATCAATGTGACTTTCTTTTTTTCAAAATGAAAGGAAGGTGCTCAATTTTTAAAACTCTTCGTATTCCCATGATTCCTTTATTTATACACAAAAGTTAGTAAAAACAACCACCTTTGCCTTTCCCTTTTTCTAAGCAACATATTTTATCCAATACTAAAAAACTGATTGCACTTGAAAGGCTTTTATTTTTAGGCCAAACAATATAATACTATCTAAGATCTATGGAAATTTTATCATTTGAGGCAAATTAAATAATTTTTTCATACTAATCTTTTTAATGTATACCATTAAAATCTAGACAATACAAATTAAAATTGATGTACAGTGCCACTTGAAAATGCAGGAAAGCTCTAATCAAATAATAACACAATGTGACATTCTTAAATAGTACCTGTAATGTTGCTGAAAAATCTAATAATTAATACACTATAATTCCTACTCTTGATTTTATGAATGTACTTTATTCTGTTTTATTAAGTATTAAAAATTAACCTGGCTTTGATTTTTTCAAATCAATAAAGCTAATAAAGACATTTACTTCTCAGTATCTGAATTTCATTACCATTTTTGCATTTTCAGCACTCATCCAGTTCAAAAGGTATTGTCACATTAATCAGTGGTTACATCATCACTTAATAATATATTCCTAAGCATCAGAAGAAAAATACCCATAATATAATTATATAGTGACTTTTTTCATAAATGAATATAGAAAAAAATCAAATTACATTTTACATAGGCCAGGGAAGTGTAAGTATGAAATGGATTCAAAATACATGCTCTTTATTCTCTCTTTAAATTTAAAACATTTGTTAATTTGAACAGATTAAGTCAAATTATTTCCTAGAGACATTAAGCAAATTTAGTATGAAAAAATAAGCGTCTCACTTTGCAGACTAATGTTTCAGTTTTCTAATGCTGAGTAACAAATTGCCATAAACCCGGTGGCTTGAAACAATTCCTATTTATTAGCTCACAGTTCTGTAGTTTAGAAGTCTGGATGGGCATGGCCGGCTTCTATTCTCAAGGTATCACAACCCAAAATCAAGGAGTCAGCATGGCTGGGTTCTTAACCTGGAAGCTCAGGGGAAGAATCTACTACAAGCTAATACAGGTTGTCGGCAAATTCCAGTTCTTTGCATCTGCAGTTCTGAAGTCCCTATTTCCATGCTGGCTATTAGCTGGGGGCCTCTCTCAGCTCCTAGAGACTGTCTATTCTTTTTCACATAGCTGTCCTCATCTTCAAAGCAGTGAAGACCTAGTGAAGACCTATTCAGTCCTTCTCAAGACTCTGATTTCTCTGGCTTCTCTTTATGCCTCCAGCTAGAAAAAGTTCTCTCATTTTATAGGCTCATGTGATTACATTGGATCCACCTACATAATCCAGAATAATTTCCCTATTTTAAGGTCAACTGTAACATATACCATATTTTAATCATGGGAATGATAACTCATCATATTCACAAATTCCAGATATTAGGATGCAACATCTTTGGGAGACATTTTTTAAATTCTGCCTCCCACAATTAAGCAGCTTCATTACATAATGAATAGAGGATTGTTTACAAATTGAGAACAACCATTGTCTATGAATACTTAATATATATATTGACAGCTATAACTACAGGGATTAATAATAAATAACTGACCCCAAAACATCTGATAAGCTGCCTCTTAATAATTTGTTTAATATATATTAATTTAATGTCCTGAGAGTATGTAATTTTTTATTTCAAGGAGCTGGAGTACTCATTGAAAGTCTGTTATCATATGAAGATATATTGCTGCCATTCTTGTAATTACAGACAAAAAGATACTTGAAAGTATAAAAATATTGTTCACTAACAGTAGAGAAAAACCATAGAACACCTAGAATCCTGTTTTCATTTTGTCCTAAGTGTAGATGCAGTAATAATAGATATAGGTATTCCAGGAATCTAGGGAAGTATGATTACAAAATCCACAAAATTACTATTATATTAATATTTTTTTATTACCTGCAAAACAAACAGGAGGAATGAAGTATCTATTTTGCTTCATAATATAATCATAAGAATGAACCACATGTTAGGTTGGCAGAGTAGAAAATAGGAAGATCTTGGGTATTAATCCTACTATAATGATACTGCATCAGCCCTGGGTTCCAACTTTCAGATATTATGTTGTGTGATAAAAATAAATTTCTATTTGGATCCTGTTACATGTAGCAGAATAACAGCTAATCCAGATTTTAAAAACAGCTAAGGAGAGATTTAGTGTATTGGAAGATAGATCTGAAGAATTCACTCAAATTAGTAAAAAGATAAGTAGCTGGAAAATGAAATAGATTAGGAGAAAAGAATAAGAATTCCCAGAATACATCAAATTTCACAAAGAATTGAGAGAATTTGAGATACATGATATCTGAAGAGGTCACGACTGACATTTTTTCTATATAAACAAAAGGTGAATTCTCAGATGCAGGTTGCTGAATCAAGTTCCAAGATGGATATGTGTAAAATAAATACACACCTAGATTCATCATAGTGAAATAGCAGAATACTATTTATAGTAAAATAAATAGCAGAAGAAAAGATTATCTAATTCTAATAGCTATTGATGCTTCTCTTATTGTAATAGGGTTTCAAATTACCTAATCTGACATTATGCTAGAACTAGAAATCTCTGATATAGTTTTCAACATTCATTAGTTTTATAGTTTCTGTACTTGATCATGTGATTATGTGAAAAATGTGCCTGTAATCAACAGATCTTATTGATGAGTTCACTTGTTTAAAATATCACTAAATCTGTAATAGTCTCAGTTTATAAAGAAAATACCCTAATACTATTTTCAAATTTTTATTAAGTAGAAATTCAGATAAAAATAATAAACATATTCTCTATTATTAAATTAGTTTAGAATTTTAAAACTAAAATTAGTTCTAACCTGTCCTTAGGGCCATCTTTATTTATTATTGAAAAAAATCTGAGACAGAAGGGCTAAATTACTTGTTAGAATAAATAGATGGAAGCACACTAATAATAAGAGATTAAAACACCATAGTTAGTTCAAGACAGTGCAGACATGCTAATGGATTCCTGTTTTAACCTATGGATTATAATTCATTACCATCCTTATTTTGATGCTCAACCTACCTAGATTTAGCCAACAGAAGTACTTTAAAGCTGGCTCCCATGTCCTTTTAACCTGTTTCAATCATTTTTTTAGTGTGCATTAATTTTTAACACACCAAGATATTCTTGCACCTGCCCTAGAATCATCCATTATTCCAGCCATCTCTGGAACCTTTGAGTGAGGAATGGTTTTTATAAACCAAGATCTGAGGATAAAGTGTCATTGCTATGAGGGCCCTTTTAGAAGACAGAGTAAAGAGGAAAAGTGTACCCATACATATACAAATACCTTTGTGTTTATAGCTACATTCATATATACCTCTATCTATACAAAAATGAAGGGTTCATAATGCTACCTCCAATTTCAACTTAATGCTACAGTGTACATTCTAGTCTTTCTCATATCTGTGTTTATAACTCCCTTCTCTAACAGTGAGAAACACAGTTCTCATTCTCAGTATATTTACTCATTCATTTACTCTAGATCATGAGAAATTAGTTTTAAAATTCTAGCCTACACCACTGTGAACACCAGGTCTTCTAAATACAGTTCACCATTTGTCCATAGTTCTTTTTGCCTTTAGACTGAAAATACTGTGTTCAAAATATAGTTAAACTACCAACAGCATTTTTTTTAATTGCAAGGAAACTCTAACAACAAAAAGCACTATTGAATAGGAAAGATTTCTCTCATATGTGCCTTCTCTTTTAAAAACCAATGTTACACAGTGCTACAAAAATATAACATAGAAGAAACAGTATCTCATGCCTTTCTTTCATTTCAAACTGCTCAAAAATATCTACTACCAAGATTCTTATACCCTGTACATAATTTATTTTCCCAGGAACAAAACAGATAAAGAAAAACATTCCACTCTACCACCCTTTCATGTTTGAATTAGAGATATTTTCATCTCTTGCAAACTTAAAATTCCAGTTAGTAACTTAACACATTAATTTGATTATACACATTGAACCTCTGAATCTAGAAATATCTTTAGGCTCTACCAAGTTCATAGCGCCTTCTAAAGTTTCTATTACTGGGACATGCTAAGAAAATCATTTTTTAAATGTAAAAGTATTTTCCCTAAATTACTTTTCTTTAATTATATAATTAAAGTAAAATAATGGATAATCAGAAATGTTGATAATAAAAGAGAAGCTTAAACATTAGTCAACCTGTTCTGCAGTGAAGAAATTTATATATTAAACAGAATAAAAGCAGATATCAAAAGTGAACTCTATCCTCTCATCAATCAAAATAAAGGGATCATTTTAAAACTTTGAATATGTGAAGTGAAAACTAGTTACTTAAAACTCCATTGGAAACACTTTATGGAACCCATTATTCCCTAGGGCTAGGGCTACCAATTCATGCAGTGATAATCTTAATGACTTTTATTTGTCACTAATGTGTTTTTCTCAATATTTTTATGACATATATCAATTCATCTTATCTCCCTAAGTATTTTTTTGCAAACTTGATAATGTATATATGACAGATAGTAAACTTCACATATTCAAAGTGCACAATTTGGTAAGTATTGGCAGGTAACTGTTAGGCAGAAAGATGGACATGAGTGGGTGGAGGGAGAAGAAGGCCAGTGGAGCCCACTAAAAGGGACTCAAATGGTTAACCAGATAAAACCAGAGAGCCAGAAAGGACTCACAGAGGTAATCAGTTAATTAGTTGAAGTTTCAAAGGCCAGGAGTGACTTGGAATGGCTGGATATTCCCCAGATAAAGAACAGCTAATCAAGGACTTCTCTGCCCTACCTGCTGAGGTAGAGCAGGGAAATAGGACAAGGGTCATGTGACTGTAAAATCTACTTCACTTGCAAAAAGGCCCAGCTTATTCTTTAACTTAATCTGTATGTTCTTCTTCCTCTTCTACCAGCCCCTTAATCATTTAAGTAACTTTACAACCAGGAAAGGAGATAGACCTCCAAAGTGTAAATAAATCTATGTGGATAAAGAATGCTGAGATCAGGACCAACACAGTCACCTAATTAAACCTATTCTTAAGATAAAACCCCAAAGGAACTATGAATTACCTGTATACATCATGCCTTATGCCAACCCTTACCCAAAAGGTCCTATAAAACCCCAAACCTCCTCTCTGAGGTTGCTCACACTCCCCTTTCTTTGAGTGTGTTGCTCTCTTTGTACTACTTCAAACAAGTAAGGAAGGGTTACTGAGAGCGCTGATTTGGGCTTGCAAATTTCTGTCACCTGGGTCACCCAAACAGGACTGCAACTGTACGATCATGCATTTTAGCCTGCCTGAAAATCTCCTTTCTTTGTTTTTGGGAAGTTCTCAGAACATAATCTCACTCCATCCACTGCTCTGCAGCTCCCCCAAATAATGGGTAGTAGGGACTTAGTTCCCATGCCTTGAAGATTTAAGTGGACACTGAATACCAGGTGACCCTGGCTTTAGGAGTTGGCAAGGGATGTGGCCTATGCTGAGCAGGAGTTCAATGAGCTTCCCTCTCTTCCCTCTGTTCTTCCTTGCTCTCTGCTGCCTGCAAGGCAGCTGCCATTCTGTTATCCTTGTGAGACAGGGACTGTGGGTGTAATCAGAGTAGGGGGAGGGCCTCCAGAAAAAGAAAGGCAGGATATTTGCAGTTAGAGCAATGTAACTACATGCAAGGAAACCCCCTACCAAAACTTTGTGTTAAACATTCAGCTCTAGAGTCATTCTTCAGTAAGATCAGTTAAAGTTCCCCAGATAAAGAACAGTAGCACATGTTTTTATTATGCTAATCATTTGAAATCATGTGTAAGATTGACTTTAGCATGCTAAAAGGCCCAGGCCTATGTGCTGTCCTTCCTCTTTCAGATCTAATGAGGCAATTTTGCAAACTAATTTAGCATGCAAACCCAGCCATAACACAGTAAAAGGCAAGAAGGATTACACCTTAAAGATAAGACTGCACTTAACTTACTCTTTAACAAACAATGCCTCAGCCCATCTTGGGGTCAGGCTGAGCAGGTGGCCTTGTTTCATATGCCCCCAGACCAAGATGCTGGTATCTGGGGAGAAATCAACGGAGCAGGAGGTTACTTGTATCAAGTTACTTGTAAAGATTCTAGGACTGCTTAAAAAGTCCACACCCCTAAGCTTTTTTCATGTTCTCGAAAAATCGTCATCTGCCTATAAAACCCCCTAGACAATGCACCGCCCCGGACTCTCTTATCCTCTCCTGGCGTGAGCCAGGAGCTCTGTCCTTTACCTTGCTCTCCTACCTTGAGTGTTTATGAGGCTCATTCTTCGGCTTCATGAACAAGAACCCCAGCATCACTTGTTTTAATGAATTCCTACCTAACATAGTCACTCTTACTTTCCTGTGTCTCCAAACCAAATTCTTTCCTTACAAAACAATCACAATGTTTCATGTGAAAACAATGAATAAAACAGTCACATCATAACATTTTCTCAGTCCCAAAAGTTTCCCTGTATTCCTTTGTAAGCCATCCCATCTTCCACCCACATCCACATGCAAACACTTAACCTGCTCTGTGACTACACATTAGTTTCTACTTAGAGTTTTATATAAATGGATTCATATACAGGCATACCTTGGAGATATTGCAGGTTCAGTTCCAGACTACCACAATAAACCAAACATCACAATAAAGTGAGTCAAATGAATATTTTGGTTTCCCAGTGCATATAAAAGTTATGTTTACACTGTACTGTAGTCTAGTAAGTGTATAATAGCTTTGTCTAGAAAAAATGTATATACCTTAATTACTCTTTGATTCACAGACTACAAATGGATGTCATGTTAGCAGGTTCAAAAACATTATACTCACTGCACATTTTCATCAGAGTTCTTGGGTGACCAGGTGCACTGTCAGTGAGTAGTAATATTTTGAGAGGAATCTTTTTCAGAACAGTAGGTCTCCACAGTGGGCTTAAAATACTCAGTAAACCATGTTGTAAACAGATGTGCTGTCTTCCAGGCTTCATTGTTTCATTTATAGAGCACAGGCAGAGTAGATTAGCATAACTCTTACAAGCACTAGGATTTTTAAATGGTAAATGAGCACAGGCTTCAACTTAAAGTCACCAGCTGCATTAGCCCCAACAGGAGAGTCAGCCTGTCCTCTGAAGCTTTGAAGCCAGGCTTCACTGATTTCTTCTCTCCAGCTATGGAAGTTCAAGATGGGATCGTCTTCCAAGAGAAGGCTGTTTTGTCTACATTGAAACTGTTTACTGCAGCTGCCTCCATTACCATAGCCAGCTTCCAGACAACTTGCTGCAGTTTCTACATCAGCACCTGCTGCTTCTTCCCCTTGCACTTTTTATACAGCATGGCTTCTTTCCTTAAACCTATGAACCAACCTCTGCTGACTGCAAACTTTCCTGCTGCAGCTTCTTCACCTGTCTCAACACTAACAGAACTGAAGGGCCTTGCTCTGTATTGCGCTTTTGGCTTAAGGGAATGTTGTGGCTGAATTGATCTTCTATCCAGACCACTAAATCTTTCTACGTATGATCAATAAGGCTGTTTCAGTTTATCATTCCTGTGTTCACTGGAGTAGCACTTTTAGTTTCCGTCCAAGAATTTTTCCTTTACATTCACTACTTGGCTAACTGTTTGGCATGACAGGCCTAATTTTCAGCCATATCATCTTTAAACATGCTTTCCTCATGAAGCTTAATCATCTCTAGCTTTTGTTTAAAGTGAGATACGTGTGACTCTTCCTTTCACTAAAACACCTAGAGGCCACTGGGGGTTAATAACTGGCCTAATTTCAATACTGTTGTGTCTCAGGGAATAGGGAGGCCTGAGAAGAGAGAGAGAGACAGGGAAATGGCTGGTTGGTGGGCCATAAGAATATTTATCAATTAACTTTGCTATTATTGGGTATGGTTTGTGGAGCCCTAAAACAAGTGGATAGTAATGTCAATGATCACTGAACACAGATCACTATAACATAATGATAATGAAAAAATTTGAAATACTGCAAGAATTAACCAAATGTGACACAGACACAAAGTGAGCAAATGCTGTTGAAAAATGGTGTCATCAGACTTGCCCAAGCAGGGCTGCCACGAACCTCCAATTTGTAAAAAAGGCAGTATCTGCAAAGCACAATAAAGCAAGCACGAAGAAGCAAAATGTGCATTTATTATGTGGTATCTTGTTTCTAGCTCCCTTCAGTCAGCATAATGATTTTGAGATTTACCTCATTCTTGTGCAGATCTGTATTTCATTCATTTTAATTGCTGAGGGGTATCCCATTGTATGGATACACTAGTCTGTTGATTATTCACTAGCTGATGGACATATAAATGGTTTTGTTATTAATATGTTTTTGGTTAATAACACTGCCAATCATTTACACAAGTGCCTCTCATGTCTCTTGAATAAATACCTAGGTGTAGAATGTCTGGGTCAATATTAGGTGATTTTTGAACTTTTAGACTTTTGAAGAAACTGCCAGACTGCTTTCCAAAGTGGTTGTACATGATTATCTCTTTACATGCTTATTTTAAATTTCAACTACATCAATCTTTTTGTATATTCTTCTCTGAAAGCCAAAGCCTCTAAAATACTGAGCTAAATAAATAATCAGAACCCAGAACCTAATGAGTTTGAAGAAAAAAAAGAAAGAAAAAATTGGGAATCCACCATGACATTAAATTAGAAGTAGAATGTATATGTAAACAGAACAAAAAGGAATCATCCTAGATAATATTTAAAGATTTTTTCCTCAAAATTCTTCATATAGGCATTAATTTTACTATTGGATAAAGTTTCTCTAGAGGAAAATCACAGTTTTCTTTGCATCCCAAGGGCTATCACAGTGACTGGAACAAAGCAATGTCATAAAAGAGTTTTATTGGAATCAGAATCATGGACTCAGATGAATTTATATAGGAGTTAAATAGAAATAATACTAATATGTAAAATATTAAGAACTTTGAAGGTAAAATCTTTCATGTTCCAATTGGGCTCGAATATATAATATTTCTTACTGCTACTTCCCAACATTGAGTCTTCAGATCAACATTGCTCTGTCTCTTTCATTTCACAGTTATATAAATACACAAAATATGAGATGTGGCAACATTAAACACTGACAACTGAAAAAAGATAAAACAAAGGACACTTTGAAGAACAACCTCATATAAAAGAAAAAGAGAGAAATTACATAAAAATAAAAGTTAACTTCATTAAAAATTTAACTGGTACACAGTTCATCTATTTCACTGTGGCAAGCCATCAAAATAATTACGATTCGGTGAATGCAATCTAATCTCAGGCGAATGCTAAAAAGTCTGTCTTCCAATTAGCACATTAGTAGGACTTGCCTAATTAAATCAATTGAACACCAGTAGAAGAAAAGCTCCCTAAGTGTGCACTATGAGCCCCTCATATGAAGAAACAGATGTAATCATGTATTTACAATGCACATTAGGAAATTGTTGGCAAATGTTTAATATGGGATTTTTTTTTTATCTGTATATAGCAAATCAAAGGTCTAAGAAAGGTCTTAAACCCTAGTGAAATGCTCAAATGTGCAAATTTAGATGTTTTAAATCTACCCTGTTAATGCTTCTTTTATAATTAAGCAATGATGTCTTAGAAGCATATTTCTAGAACTGGATGTGGTACCATAAAATTGAGTAAATTAATTTTCTAAATATAAATGCCATATTAGAAGGTAATTAGAAATTCCTCAGAGACACTTATCATTAAATTACATGCTGCCTCCTTTGTTTTCTACTGTGTAGGCAACTGCTTCACTTTTCTTTGAACATCTTTTCCATACTAATCATTACACACATTTAAAAGTTAAGGATATCTTACTGAATGCAAGTTTTTAAAATATTTCTTAAGAAATAGTTTGAAAGTTTTTTAAAGGAAGATAAAACAACACAGGCATAAAATCTCATTTTTCTTTTTAATTATTACTATTTAAATAATATTTTATAAAATTTACATTTTATGTAGATGAGAATTATGAATGTATTTGTTTTATGCAAAGAGACTTCTATGTTCTCTTGGTCTAATAATAAGAGAGAGCAGAAAAATTTTGTAGTAGGACACAGCAGCACCTGAATAAAACGCTTTCATAAAACATCTGCATTTTGTATCAACAGCATCAGACTCATTAAGCGCCTTTATTTCTGGAGGTATAGTTAAAAAGAGAAAAAAAAGCAGCAATGGCAAAAAAGCAACTACTAAAGAAAAAGTATATCCAAACAAATAGAAATTGTACAGATGAAAGAGGGCTGTCTTCATACATCAGCAAAAATGACAAGATCTGTTTCATTTGGAAGCAGCATAGTATAGAAAATAAAGCCTTGAGAAGAGAATCTGGATTCCTGATTTCAAACTTAGGGTCTTTACAACATAATTAGAACCGTAGGAAAGCCCAAAAATCAAAGCTCTCCTGATCCATCTCTCCCTTTTAAAAGTTCAAGAAAGTAATTTGACATTGCTACTAATAAACGACCAACAGAAAAGAACTGTGATAGAAACCTACACAAAGATATAAAAGAAAGAGATACCGAAAACCATCCCCACAGATAGATGCAGCACTCTCAGAAAGGTATGTGTACAAAGCGATGCACATTAACCAAGTGTCTCTGTCTGGGTTTGGTCAAGAAAAGAAAGCTACAAAAAATGTTACAGAAATGCAAAGTTTAATAAGGTAATTATGGCTTATATCAATGTGGGTGAATCTAGACAGTGAATATCTAGAAGGCTCTAGTCAGAGAATTAAAGAAACAGTCATTAACAACTTTGGCTTGGAAAACTGGAGTTGGTGAAGAAGCCAGAACTCACACAAAATATGACAAACTGCTGGGTCCAATTACCACAAATGTAAATTAGGAAAGATTTCTAAAGCCACTGCAACTGGGCACCATGACATCCCAAGGGTGACTTTGATTTTATTTCAATATTCGAAATATCATGTGAGATTCTCTTATTGTCAAACTCTAACCTGGAACCATACAGGGAATGCAATTCTGGAAAATGTATTTTCCAGCTTTAGTAGAAAGTACTGGTGGTACTCAGTTGACTACATATAATTCAGAACACCTAGTACTTCCAAATAAGCTAAAAATGAAGAAAATGGTGTAATGGTATGTTAAATAACAATATAAATTACAATTAGAAAAACTAGCAAAGTGATAGAACTCAGGAAAGCATAGACAGAAATCAACAACTATTTCATAAGTGAAAAATGAACATGAAAGAACACAAGAATAAATACACACTACACATAATGCCCTAAGATGAAAATAAGGTTTATTTTTTTAATTAAAAAGAGATGAGGAAAAAAAAGTATTCAAGGCAAAATGACAGAAATATGTAATACAGATCAATGTGCATATATGAGTAACCAGAGCAGTAGAACAGAATACACCGTATGACCTGCAGTGCAAGAAAACCTTCTTAGAAAAAATTAGTAAATAAAGATTTAGAATTACATGTATAAAGGGCATGGTACTTACCTGAGAAAATTTTCCCAAAGTGGACAAAATCAAAGTGTATTCAAATTAAATGAGTGGACTTCATTTAAAAAAGATCTTAGGCATTCAGGAAAACAGACCAAATCACTTAAAAGGAAACAAAAGTAAGAATTTTAACAGACTTTGCAACAATAATGCTTTATGCCAACAGGAAACAAAGTAACATATTTAAGATAGCCAAGGAAACTGTGAGCCAAAGATTTTAAATGCAGTGGAAGAAATTTTCAAGTATAAACATAACAAAAACTTTATCAACATTCAAAAACTCAGGGCATAACACTCCTATGAACACTTCCTGATAAATCTACTAAAGAATGAACTTCAAAAAGCCAAAACAAATGGAGAGATACCAACATATGGACAGATGGAGATTTATAAGGATACATCCCTGGAAGAAGTAATACTAAAGGATAATTTTACAGGGAAACACCACACCTTTTTCTTTATTCTCCACATCCAACTAAACAAGTCACATTGATCTGGTTCTGGGGTCTAATTACTTTTCTCCTGCTCCACTAAATTGGTTTAGGTCACCATCATCTTTATCTTTTTCATGGATTACAGCAATGACCACGTGTGGTAGGCAGAATGGTTCCCCAGAGATATGTATGCGCTACTCCCTGGAATTTGTGAATGTTACACCACATAGCAAAAGAGACTTTACAGATTTAATTAAGGTTATGGACCTTAAAATAGATTATCCTGGATTATTGGGTGGACTAATTTAATCACATGAACTCTTTAAAAGCAGAGAACTTTATCCCACTGGTGTCAGAAGTCAAAGAGATTTGATATATGAGGATTCCTGCTGCTATTACTGATTTAAAGATGAGTATGTCACCTGAGAAGGAATGCAGCTGGTCTTAAGTAGCCAAGAGAGACTCCTGGCTGACAGCCAGCAAAGTAGCAGGACTTCACCTTACAATATGAAGGAACTGAATTCTGTCAACAACCTGAATTAGCTTGGAAATAGATTCTTCCCCAGAACCTCCAAAGGGAACATGGCTCTGCCAACAGCTTGGTATTGGTTTTATGAGACCCTAAGCAAAGAAACAGCTGGCTATGCTGCACCTAGACTTCTAACCCATGGAAACTGTGAAATAATAAATGGGTGCTATTTTAAGATGCTATGTTTGTGGTGGTTTGCCTTAGCAGTTATAGACAACTAATGAATTTCCTTACTATCATGTTGATTCCTGTGTATCACACACCAACCCATTCTCTATTCAACTGCCAGAGTAATCTTTCTAAAATTTGAATCTATTTTTGCTCATTCCTCTGCTTTAAACCATCACTTAAACCTCACTGCCTGCTAGATAAAGTTCTAACTCCTATGAATGTCATACAAGCTACTTGTTTGGTACAGCATTTGCTCACTCTTCCAGCCTGTTTACTCACCATAATCTCTTCACACACTCTGCTCTAAATTCTTAATTATTTTTTTTCTGAAAAATTTCAAAGCAAAGGATGCTTTCTACATGCTGAACACTGCACAGAAGACCCTCCTATTCACTCAGCTCACTCAGTCTGCAGAACACAGTACTCCTTAACTTCCTCAGCAATATCGGACCCCTCAAGCTGGTGTAGGTGGTGTGCCTATGTTTACTCCTATCACAGTATCTCATTATGTATTGCAAACTTTCTATATTTTTCACTTGCTCCCACCAACCTGAAAGCTACAGGATAGGAGATTTGGTGTTTAATTTTCAAAGTTTCAAATACTGCTTGCCACCAAAGTGGGTGGGAGGGGCAGATAGGAACTGAAAGGTAGAACTTTAAAATAGTCTATTGATTTGAAATATATTAGAAGATAAGATGAAAGTTAAAGTAATAAGTAACTATTAAATACAATCTTAATTTTTCTGGATTGGCGGTATAATTTCTTCTGCCTTCATAATATTTAAGAATACTATAATTTTAGTAATTTAAAATTACATTGGATTTACTTTAAATTTGAATTTACTTCAAAATTTTTCCCTTAGGAGTATCTCTGAGAAAATTCTTTTCATTTCTTGGTTATGTATTCTTTTCTAAGTATAAAATACTATATTCATGACCTCATTTCAGTTTTCTCAAAAGAGTAATCTCTTTCTAGCATTTTTTCTAATGCCTCTCAACCCAAGAACTTGTCACAGTGCTCCAGTGAATTATCATGGTGAATTTCAATGTTTCCCACAAAGCCATAGATCAGGTCCATCTTGATAATCATGACAAAACCACTGAGAGAGTGATTAATGGGTAAAGGTATTGCAAAAGGGTCTATAAAAGTGCTATCATATCTGAAAACTAGAGGACAACATACAGTGTTATATACCACTCACAAATTTACCAACACTATATTTTAAAAATACATTAATTGTTTTTTAAAAGTGTAAAAAGCATGCTAGCAAAACATTGAGTCCTTATAATTCTCTTGGAGGCCAAAACTTATCAAACACTGTGCCAAATAAGAATTATTTGACTCTAAGCACACATAACATAGGGGGGGTGGTCGGGGAAGGCACTATAGCACAGAGAAGACAAATAGTGACTTTATAGCATCTTACTATGCTGATGGACAGTGACTATAATGCGGTATGTGGTAGGGACTTGATAATGGGGGAAATCTAGTAACCACAATGTTGCCCATATGATTTTATATAAATGATACCAAAAAAAAAACCCCAACAACAAAAAGAAGTATCATTAAAAATAAATAAATAAATAAAAAGTACTTGACTCTAAATATCATAAAGAAATCCAAAATAAGAATGATAAAATGGCTTAAAAGGCAAATAATATTTTACATAAAGATAAGAAAATATAAACGAATATTAATCTGGCTTCATTACATTCATGGAGATCAATGAATAAAAACATTGATATAAGTCTATCTTCTTCATGGAGTCATCAGGCAGAAGGCTGCAAGTCAAATCAGAGTTCTTTCTTGAACACCTCAGAGCAACTATATACTAACATTCATTAAATTTAATATTTACTGAATTGAGAATAAGGCTACTAAATTGTTAGCATTCTGATCCAATGCATTATCACAAACAGAATAAACAAGGGTACTCTCAAAGGACAGAAAACTTTTACTGAAGGCCCATGCTACCTTCTGATTGAGATGAGGAATCTGATATAGATAATACTAGTTTATAAGCTGCTATTTGAACCTCTCTTTTTAGTGCTTGTAAAAATAATAGAATTCAAATACTAACTGCTACAACATCATGCTGATTTTCATTAAATCTGGCAAAAGGGTGCTCAGCATGGAAATATTAAACTACTTTCCAACCATATGACTAAAAAGGTTCTTCTATTTATAGCCATTATGTTTGATTTTAACTTTTAATACTGGCTTTCACTAAAGTCTAGATAATTAAAGTCAGCTAATGATTCTACCACAAAATAAACCTTTTCAAATGTTCATGCCTAAATGATAAAAAGACCCTTTAATAAAAATACATGAACTTTAATGTATTACATAAAATAGAAAATTATAGTCTCCCAAAATATGAACAAATTTTAAAGTACATTAATCACATACACGAAGGTATTATTTGATAACTCAAAAATAATAATTTATAGAAGTCAAAATTTTTAATCTGTATTTTACAATGGATCCCAAATTCCCATCAATTTTTCATTTATAAAGAGTACTGTTTTGCCTTAGTTAAGTTTACAGATGTTGAATTAGTTGAGGACTTAGAAGACTAAAATAAGGCAGCAGAACTTAAAAACTATGTGGACAAAGTCTCTATTAATGCTACTAAATTTAATTCAGACACAAGTTGGCATATGTTAAAACTATTGTCCATCTTTCAGATTGTGAGACACTTCAATTTGTTATGAATAGCCCTAACAGATTTTCTAAATTAATGTGGAGATTAGTTACCTGACATCCTCACTGGGTCTGATAAAAAACTGACACACAAATGAACAATCCAAGTTCAAAAGGAGAAAACTGTATTTTATAATCTAAATTATTTAATTAACACTTTACTAAAGTATGCCAACAGTACTTGCAATCTTAGCCTTACCAGGAAAGTGATGAATAAAAGACAGTCATCTAAATAAATCCTTGGCCAATTTAAGGACATGATGATGCCATTAGGCCTGGAAAAATTTTAATTCACAGCAAATTCATATAACAGCATCTTTCCCAACCTCATGGATAAATTAATAATACATCACCCCAATCTGACTTTACACAGTCCCTGACTCAATCTAGTCCTCAATCTCCAGCTGCAGCACTGGCTCTGGGTCCAAGCCAATGATGTTAAATGTATTTTAGGATTCTGTTTGGTGTTCTCAGGCTGTATTTTCTCTGAACAACAGATTCCAACTGCTACACAAGATGTTTACAGTTTATGTGCGGGAATTCTCCCAAGCTAATCAATGACTTTTAAAGTTACCTCAATTGGTTTTGGCTAGTTGCTGCCTACTTCAACACAGATTGTCCCTATATCGTCAAAACCAATCCCTAGCATTCGGAGAAAGATATCTTTCCCCACACAGTGTCCATTCTTTTGACCTCTGCAAATATCCTACTTCTAAAACTATAACCCAAAGGAGGTCAAATGCTCTTCTTAGGGATCAGAATTATATGCCACTGTGGGTTCCTTGAAACCTTTGTGATATTACCTTGAGAGAGACTGGCATCTACTCAGAACCCTGTAGAACACGAGACAGACTCAGAGCTTAATTTGAACAAAGGCAATCAAGCTGTAATGCCAGGTGATGGTAGAGGGGGTCACTTCTGGAGAAAATATTTAGAACTGACAGCTCTAAAAATATTTCACCTCTGTAACACAATATCTAACTGATATAATCAACTTCAAAAGACCTAAGGCCACTGGAAGCAGCCAAAGAAAGTAGTAGTAGCAACTGTGAACGCATTCTACTGAAAGCGATACAAACTCAAAAAGGTGCTACATAAGTTGTTAATAATAATAATAACAATAACAATAGTAACAACACTTTTTTTAATGCTGCATCACTTCTCACATATCTTAGCAAAAATGTTCTGGGTTTCACAATTTGTATTACTATTATTGGTATAGTATCCTATTTAAATAACATGGCAGAATACCCCTCACTCAGCCTGGGGCTAGCAAACAAAAGCAGCTCAGAGGAAAAGTAAGAAGCAGATCTCTAATAAATTGAAAAAAAAAAAAACTACTGAATAGCAAATAAATATTTAAAAATCCAGTTTACTCATGTCTCATTTTTAAAAATTCTGATTGTATGTGTTCCTCTTCTTGTGGCATGCCTATAATTTTGTTCTAGTGACAAAACTTGACTAGCAAAAACATATTTTGCTGATCATTTGACCATAACAAGATTATAAAATAGGAGGCTAAGTCAAGCAGGATAAGTCAAGCAGGATCATAATATTTTTCTTGTTTCTGGGATTGATAAAATAAAGGCCTACTTTGGATTCTTATACAAAGTAACTAAAGCTGTTAAAAATGTAATTGTCTTACATTATGACCACCTAAAAAGATAATTCTATGGAAGCAGTACATTTACACTATTGTTAACATAAAAGATTCTTTGCTACATTTTATATTGCCAGACCAAAGAAATTAAACTAATCAGTGTAACAAGAGCTCAGTTTAGACTGCTTCCAAACTTCAAATGAAAACAGCATCACTAAAAATTAAATAAATAAATCCAAGTTAACACTGAATTTCATGAGTGTACCCTACCACCTAGAATTACAGTATGTATATTGTTAAAAATATTTAAAATGATAGCATCTATTTAAAAGTGGTTTAACAGTATAAAGAAAATTATACAGTGCAGATTTCAAATTAGAGATTTTCTCCACAGTATCTTTTACTTCAGTTGTTTTATATTTCACACTATTTACTGCAACATTTTTCAACTGTAAAATTGTAGCTTTTGCACGTGTCTTTCTTTCCAACATGAAAAGAATATCCAAATATTATGAACTGTAATGTATTAAACCTTCACACTCACTATTAGATAAATAGTTCCTGTTTGGGATATTGATTTAAACTAATAGAATTACCATCATAAGTTTTGCTTAAACAAATAAATAAGTGTGCTATTAGCCCTGTATTTTAAGGAAACTGAGTCAAATCTTTAATTTATCTATAAAATTCTGATTAAAAGCTTTAGCTGCTTAAAATTAATTTAAAAATTATTTGGTGAGCACTTTCATGCTCAGGATATATTTTTACCAAACATATTATAAGAAGGTACAAAGCAGAGGCATAAAATAAAAGATGGACTCTGCTGGAGGAACTTAGAAAAAGGTTACGCAAAAGAAATAAGTAGTAGGAGGAAGGAGGATCTTGGGTCTGGGTATTGAATAAATCCACTAGGAATATACTACCTCAAGCAATAAAAGAAAGAATGGAGTTACAAAAGTAGAATTGAGGGTGTTCAGGTACTAAGACATCCTAGTAACTAGTCCTTGACCAAATAAATACATAGACTGCTTTCCTCAAAAACAAAAATGTAGGTACATGATTAAGAGTCATCATCAAAATGGAAAAACATCAGTTTGACCTTGGTAGCTGTAACATGAGCATCTTGACAGTAAAAAGGCTGCTTCAGCTCCTTTCTGGGGCACAGGAAATAAGAGATTAGAGTAGCAGGATCCTATGAATGAGTGGAGTAGCGCCAATAACAACAGCTCCTGTATTAAGAAGGGCAATCTTTAGAATATGCCAAGAGTTTCCAGGAAGATGGCGACGTGAACAGACCAGCAGAAAAATTCCTCCCAACATTATATTTATTCACGAAAATACAGCAAATATAACTATCCCTAAAAGAGAGACCAGAATACACAGGAAAGTGCACAGCGTACAGCTACACCTGTGAGAACTTGGCAGCCGGTGAGGTGGACGGGATACGGAGCAGCGACACGGTGGGACCGAGTGCTCCCCCCCCAGAGCTCCGGCAGCCAGACACTCCAGACAGAGGACTCGGCACCCGGCGAGGTGGGATGGAAACGCGATCCAGAGAGACCAGAGCACCCCTCCACCCCAGCACTCCGGCGGGAGTCCCTGCAAGGCGGGTAAGGTACGCTGCCGCGACTCGGCGGACCGAGCGCTCCTCTCCCCCAGCGCTCCAGCGGGAGGAGAGGATTCAGAGCCGGGAGGGAGTGGAAGTCTGTGCCGGGAGCACCGACATACAGCCTGCGGTGTAGCGGAGATAGGAGAGACAGAGGGCACAGGGTCCCAGCCCAGAACGTGCAAGTTGCCCGCGGCAGGCTCCGGGAAGGAAAAAGAAAGGAAAAAAAAAAGGGAAGAAAAGCGCGGGCGCTCTACCTCAGCAGTCTTAAAGAGACAGGAGCTCAGTAGAGGGGCCGGATAGCCCCGCAAACTGAGCCCAGCACGCTGGGAGTCCTGGGGAGCTTTGGACCCCTTGGCTGGCGACTGGGAAAGGGTGCCTGCCATTGTGACCCCGACGGAGATCAACAGCTTCCCGTTCGTTCCCAACACAGCCAGAACTATAGAGTGGGACTGGAATAGTGGAGCAACAGCGCCACCTACAGCACTCGCGCAGAATCCACTCTCAGTGGCTTTTTTTTTTTTTTGTTATTGTTTTTTCTCCCCTTTCTTTTCTTTTTTTCTTTCCCACTCTTTCAACAGCCTCCCATTCATTCTCACCCCGGTCACAGCTTTAAAGGGCCGTGCGGAGCGACGTGGCCACGGCTCTGGAATACTGGAGCAATAGCGCCACCTACAGCATTCACACAGAAACCACACCCGGGGGGTGTTTTGGTGTTTTTTTGTTTTTTGTTTTTTGTTGTTGTTGTTGCTGTTTTCTTTTACGTGTTGCTGCTTCTTTTTCTTTCTTCTCCTTCTTCTCTCTCTTTTTACTTTTTTATTATTACTAGAAATTTCTTTTTTTTTTCTCTCCTTTCTTACCTCTCCTTGCTACCAACAACCAATTCTATAGTCATGAAAAGACAGAAGAATATGATACAGACAAAGCTTCAGACAAACACCACCCCAGAGAAAGAAGCTGAAGGAATGGACATGCACAGTCTTCCAGAAAAAGAATTCAGAATAAAAGTCATAGCCATGCTGACGGAACTACAGAAAAATATGCAAGAGCTGAGGGAGGAAGTGAGGGAAGTGAGGAAAGACAATGCAGAAATGAGACAAGCCATCGACGGGCTCAACAGCAGATTGAATCAGGTTCAAGACACGATCAAGGAATTACAAGACAGGGACCAGGAATACAAAGAAGCGGAGGCAGAGAGAGATAAAAGGATCTCTAAGAATGAAAGAATATTAAGAGAACTGTGTGACCAATCGAAACGGAGCAATATTCGCATTATAGGAGTACCAGAGGAAGAAGAGAGAGAAAAAGGGATAGAAAGTGTCTTTGAAGAAATAATTGCTGAAAACTTCCCCACGCTGGGGAAGGAAATAGTCTCACAGTCCACGGAAGCCCACAGATCTCCCAACACAAGGGACCCAAAGAAGACAACACCAAGACACATAATAATCAAGATGGCAAAGATCAAAGATAAGGACAGAGAATTAAAGGCAGCTAGAGAGAGAAAAAAGATCACTTACAAAGGAAAATCCATCAGACTGTCATCAGACTTCTCAACAGAAACCTTACAGGCCAGAAGAGAATGGCATGATATATTTAACATAATGAAATAGAAGGTCATCGAACCAAGAATATTGTATCCAGCACGATTATCATTTAAATATGATGGAGGGATTAAACAATTTCAAGACAAAAGAAAGTTGAGAGAGTTTGCCTCCCATAAACGACCATTACAGGTTATCTTAAACGGACTGCTCTAGAGGGAAACACCGCTAAAGCTAAAAAGTTGTCACCAGAGAAAATAAAAGCATAGCAAAGAAAGCAGACCATCCAAATACTAACTAAAGGCAAAGAA